>CM062226.1:36236070-36275070 GCA_031216235.1 Syzygium jambos | reverse complement strand
TGTTGGAACGCACCTGTTCCCAACGTTTTTCTGGTTAGAAAAATTTTATAAAAAAAACATCGAAAGGGAATTTTTATTGAAAAAGGGAATCTTTTCGACCATTTTCGTATTTTTTTATTTTGCATCACTTTTGGAGCGTCAACGTCTCGTATACTTGAAATTAAATCCAAATCAAGCTATTAGAACGCACATGTTCCCAACGTTTTTCTAGTTCAAAAAATTTTCTAAAAAAAAACATCGGAGGAGAATCTTTTTTTAAAAAGGGAATCTTTTCGACCATTTTCTTCTTTTTTGATTTCGCATCACATTTGGAGCGTCAACGTCTCGTATACGTGAAATCAAATGCAAATCAAGCTATCAGAACGCACCTGTTCCCAACCTATTTCTAGTTGAAAAAATTTTATAAAGCAAAACATCGAAAGGGAATCTTTTTTTAAAAAGAGAATCTTTTCGACCATTTCCTTCTTTTTTGATTTCGCATCACATTGGAACGCACCTATCCCCCGCATTTTTCTGGTTCAAAAAATTTTATAAAGCAACACATCGAAAGGGAATCTTTTTTGAAAAAGGGAATCTTTTCTACCATTTTCTTCTCTTTGAATTTTGCTTCACATTTTGAGCGTGAACATCTCCTATAAATGAATTTAATTCCAAATCAAGCTGTTGGAACGCACCTGTTCCCAACGTATTTCTAGTTCAAAAAATTTTGTAAAAAAAAACATCGAACGGGAATCTTTTTTGAAGAAGGGAATCTTTTCGACCAGTTTCTTCGTTTTTGATTTCGCATCACATTTGGAGCGTAAAAATCTCGTATACATGAAATTCAATGCAAATCAAGCTATTGGAACGCACATATCCCCCACGTTTTTCTGGTTCAAAAAATTTTATAAAGCAAAACATCGAAAGGGAATCTTTTTTTAAAAAGGGAATCGTTTCGATCGTTTTCTTCTTTTTTCATTTCGCTTCACATTTTGAGCGTAGTGCAGTGACGCTCATGTGCCGTGCACGTGATTGTCTGTATTCATGTGCTATTCACGTGTTTGTTCTCATTCACATGCTAGGCATGTGCTTATCGATGACCAGATTATTTTTAGTGCCAACAAGAGTATAGAAAGTGACTGATCTTATTAAAAGTATGTAGTTTGTTCAATTCAAATGCTTTTACAAAGATGCTTCCACACTTCCATTATGCTTTAGTCGAACTGCATAAAAGGTGCCTCCTTCAATTCACCATCTTATGCAATGACCATATGCAATTGTATTTAATTACGCAGTAACAGATGCTTTATCGCCTAGGGGTTGGAAGCATTCATTCCATTTTATGGACTTATCTGTAAGTCACCATGCTTTACGGCTTAATTTGCCTAAACATTATCTTCCAGATGATCTGAATTGTTATCCACCCAACCCTGAGAAAGAAACCAATAGGGTGCCCGGAAAAGCACATTGATTGACATTTAAACCTTGAGATTGATATTAAGAGATAGGAAGCGTCTAGAAAATTGAAAGATGGTGTCAAATAAAATTGAGCGACCATTACATTCATCAGTATTCAGTCCAAGGATGATAGTTTACAGAACCACGGATGATAGTTTACAGAACCACATCTCCTGTGGGGATGGCCTACATGACAGTTCAGTCGACGCACTTGATGGGAAAGACGTGGATACAAGCTTAGTATATATGTTAACAACAAAGAACTATTCTAGCAATTGATTCTTTGATTTCTTGGTTTTCCTTTAGCATGTCAGTAACTACACTGTATAAAACTAACTTATAGATGATCCAACATGTCACTTGAAGATGACGAAAATTACCAAAAAAGTCATAAACCCATTGCAATTGTATTAATTCAGTCCTAAACCTTTTTTTTTTGCCAATTCATTCAAAAACATTTTGTATTTGTGTCAGTTCAACCCATCCGGCCATTTTTTATCAGCCCACATCGCACCGACCCATCACAATTGGCCGGATGGGCTGAACTGACACAAATGCAAAAGGTTTAGGACTAAAATGGCAAGAAATAAAGATTTATGATCGAATTGGTATAATTTTAATAGATGTAGGACTGAATTGGCAAAAAAAATTATCCATGTGTGCACACTGAAGAAGAAAAAGATGAAAATTTAGTACAAGCGATGCCATTGACTCTGTATTTCGATGAATCCTGTGCAAATAATGCCTCGGGTATAGGAATACTCATAGTGTCCCCGTAGGGACATAGGACAAAATTCATGTTCATACTTGATTTTGATTGCTCAAACAATCAAGCAGAGTATGAGGCATTGACAATCGGCCTAAACATCTTCGCTAACATGAATGCGTGATTTGTAAAAATCGAAGACTCTCAGTTAGTGATTATACAATTAACTAAAGAATATCAATGCCTTAATAAGAACATTATTCGACATCATACATTGGCGAAAGAACTACTAAATAATTTCTCCGATTACGAATTGGTCCATATCAAAATAGATGAAAGGTCGAAAGCCAAGGTAACTCAAATGGCGTATGAGTATAGAATATCAAAGGAATTGGGAAAATTCATCGTTAATAAAGTAAAAATATTGCCATCGATGGAAAACCGAGTGATGATGTTATATGCCAATTCAGTCGGGGATTAAGTTGTCAATAAAGACCAAGGGGATTGGACAAAACCATTTGCTGATTATTTGAAGAACCCAATTGCCAAAGATAAAAATTTGAAAAGACAAGCAACGAAATACTTACTACTTGGTGACGAGTTATACAGAAGAACTGTTGATGGGAACTCATGTGCTTAAGTAAAAACATATCAATGTTGGCCATGGCAGAAGTACATGAAGAAATATGTGGCGTACATCAAGCTGAAATAAAAATGAACCGGTTGTTGTGCCACCGTGGATAGTTTTGGCCAGCACAAGATTACATTGATTATGCAAAAGGTTGTGAACCTTTGCAATATTCTTTATATTCCTGTCAAAAGTGTTGTTTGGGCCGAATGAAATTTTAGATGATTCATACTCACATGTATAAGGGATTAATTTAGAGGTGAGAGTATTTTACTCAACGAATTATCCACCTATGAAGTCGACTTGTACGCAAGTTGAACATAATATAGATTGATCTTCTGAAGGCCAATGTAGACAGCAGCCTGGAGATGGATCCCCGATCTGAGAGTTGCATTTTCATAATGCAAGCATGGCGCCTTAACTATTGCTCTCTCTTGATAAAGCCCTCTTTCCTTTGCAAGATTTCATATGCTTGTGCATTTTCTCAGGCTTAAATGGCTTTCCACATTGCCTGCATATGCCAAGTCATGTATTAAGTGTTCAACACTATGTTCTTCATCCAAGACTTAGCACATCTGACTCTATCAACAAAACACAGCTGGAAGAGTACAAAATTCCACATGATTCCCCTACATTTTGCCGACATTAATGTTTGTGTCGGATGTTGAACGATCACCATTGCCTCTATCTCAACAATTCTCGAGCACCATTCAAAATTTTCTACTTCAATATCTATTGGCCTTATTGGCCATCCAGAATGTTGGATATTTGCACAAAGTCAGGTAATCATGTCGACCTCCACGGCCTATGAATAGGTTGAGGTGTAGACTTTTGTGGGCACAAGCATGAGTGACCATAGTGGTCTGTGTGGGTATGTAGAGTGAACGCAAGAGAGTCCCTTAGTTGTATGTCAATGAATGAGTGTCCGATGAGTCGGAAAAATAAGAGCAAACTGTCTGTGAGAGTGAGTAACTCAATTAAAAATGAATCGGCGTTATGATTAGAAATATAAATATGAGAAATTGTTCAGTGACTGCCGTCCTATTTCCAAGTCGCTTTTTACCAATGTTCTGAACTTCTTCAAGAAAATCAAACTAGGAGAAAATCAGCATGTAAAACTCGAGCCTAGTTCCTCCATTTAGGCATGCAATGCATTGACTTACTGTTGATTTGCAGAACCGTGATCCCTCTTTGGCACTTCAACCAAATTGGATAGGAGGAAAAGGTGACAGGAGAGAGACTTGTTCAAAGAATGAAAGTGCAGGGTTTCTCTTTAGGGCTTTGATTCAGAGTAAAATTGAACGCTGCCGCTTGATCAGTCATGAGACCAAATGCGAATCAAAGGATACGCACTCTTAATCTTAGATAGAAGTAATTGTGGATTTCTGCTCCTCAAGAAACGTAAATAATTAGACCAAAAAAGGTAACCTGACTCTATCTCCCGAGAAAACTAATTTTATCTGGTACCAAATAACAAGGGATGATGAAATGAATGAGTCGCTTACGAGCAACTAGGCATTGAAGTGGGCTTGTAAGCATCCAGAATTCCGTCTCCCTCACAAGCATTCTTCTGCTTCTTGCTTCTTTTCCAGCCCTTGACCCCATCAAAGCTTTTCCTGCAGCAGTGCAGCTATTTCTGATTTCCTTTATATGAACAAACGGGCTTTTGCAAGCAAAGACGTGCATAAGTGCATGTCATGCAGTCAGGCAGAGAGATTTAATGTGCGGACATTACCTTGGATGGCAATGTGGTTCCTGTCGCCCTTTCCCAGTACTCCAAGAAGTATTTGAGGTCCTGCGAGACCCTCCTAATCTATCTACCCTACATATCTGAGATGACCTTTCAATGTTAAAATCCTGCCTTAAACTAATCTGCTTTTCAACCCGATCAATCATCACCAAGACTGTGTCATTCGTATCCGTAGCACCACATGTAATTAGAT
Organism: Syzygium jambos; assembly: GCA_031216235.1. NCBI lineage: Eukaryota > Viridiplantae > Streptophyta > Magnoliopsida > Myrtales > Myrtaceae > Syzygium > Syzygium jambos. Next base: position 36,270,356 of record CM062226.1, on the reverse strand, counting down.
TCCTGAACTTGCGGGATGCTCCACTAAAACACCTTTTACTCTCTGTTAATGGAGGTTGAGCGAATGACAAGGTAGAAACAGGTGTTTTAGCCATCCCTCCTCGGATTCTCTCACATTTCTCCATGTTTTTGAAAGAAGTATGACAGTGACTATGGTTGTCGAGTTCACTCATACCAAAATGCTCCTCATCATCCTCAAGATGCCCTGATTTGATGGTGAACGTTGATGTGTCTGAGCTGAGGATAAAATAATGTTGTAGGAATGTCGGTGATTCTGTCTGCGAGGAATGCGGGTACTTGTCTCTGATTTCTTCTCTGGAACTGGATACCTTATTACCAGCGGATGCTTCATCGTTGTGTGCACAAGACTCTGTTTTAAGAAAAACTCATACGTTTAGTACATAAAACAGAAGGAACATCGGAATAGAATGTTTAGAGAGACTAATGTAAGGAGAAACTGAAAATGATCTAAAAATTGCACTTTTTAATTATGTCCACATGTCACTTGTTAGTAGTGATCGAGGAATGATAAACTGATACTGGAAAGAACATGAAAGTGAGTGGGGTACCGGATGAAGGGAGGGCAACTTTTTCACATCCTTGGAGGACATACTCATTACGAGAGGTAGGCATCACAAGATCGTCATCCACTACCTCTTGCCAAATGTATCCCGTCTTGTACCTCCTGCATTATCAGCCAAACCAATTATAGTCAGCAGTCTTGATTCTTCAGACGGGTTATCCCCCAAATTTTCCACGAAGAAAATAGATAGTCAGTCTGGCCAGTAAGTGCATGTGCACCTTTTGTAGGACCAAGAGAAGACCTCGGTCAAGTGGCTTCCTCTCAAATCCGCAAGCCACCTCTTAATATCTTCATCGAGGAGGAAAAAAAAAAGGGAAAAGAAGGTTACTGCAAGTATGTGAACGCTAAATACGTAGTACAATTGCTAGTAGTAGTAGACGACCCCGAAAAAGGGATTGGAAGCCATGATGAACCTTTTAAAAGAAGGTCATTGCTGCTGCTGTGATAGGCACAGAACAGGTGAGGCTGCTCAACACCGCCCCCGGTCCCACAGCCATGCCTGAGGAAGTAAAGGACTTTAATTCTTCTCACTTCTCCAGTAATGGCCTCCATTTCTCTCTGCTTCTCTGCAGCTGCGAAAATAGCCCATTCAATCTTTCCCATTTTCGTGCTACCTCTACTGTGCGCATACTCAGGTGAACAAGAGTCTAGAGTTAACTCAAGTCCATCCAAGAACTTATATTTTCTCTCCAAAGAGGTTATTCTAGTTGGCAGAATGCCAATCATGGTGGGATTAGAGGGACGAGTTCGACTATTTGTCACATTCTTCAGGTCAGTGTAAAATCATGCAGAATCATACACCCTTTGCTTCTACAGAATGCGAATAAGAAGGTATTTATTCATGGGAAATGATTAACATGACCTTTGTTTAGGTCATGTTATACAAGGCTGCCCTACTGTAATCAAATTGAGTATTCTTAGTTCCCTCGTGCATTAAACAATTATACATCTACATGGCCTAAGAAAAGCGAGCATGGTTAAGTTGACTTCCATTGTTCTTAGTGGCCTCACCGTAAATGTAATTGCGTTGCCCTTTACTAAGATAAATCTGGAAATAGCCATGTTAACGACTAATAAGTGTCTTAAAAACACTTGTTAATGCTTTCTTTAAATTCATGTGCCAAGAAAAATCTGAGCTAAAACTCGGATAAGCGGCCCGAACCCAGAATTGCTTGCACTTGGCAGCGGGGGAATTGAACATGTTTTTTGAGCCTAATTCAGGATAAAACTCCACTCCTTAACCACAACCATAACATACTTTGCAAAGAAAGTTTTAATCAAGAAAAAAACTGGAACATATAATATGCTTAGATTTGTTATCTTCTCCTAAGCAAAGACTTGCAGGGGCTCTCCTTAACAAATTCTCTACAGAAAACATATTAGGAATTAGTGGTAGCTACTCACGTATTCACTTTTCCCCTCTGCTTCAGACTTGACGTGTCCCTTCTGAACAAGAGAGCTTGCGCAGAAACAGAGAGAGAGAGAGAGAGAGGCTATTGGGCGGAGGCACGGAGGAGGACTTGGTTTAGTAGCAGGGAAGGATACCGTTTCGCTTCAGGAGCTGGGAATTCTAATCAAAATGAGTCGCACGAAGCTTAGTTCGTCGTTTAGGTTCCCAGTTGATGGTAGGAATTCAGGGTCTGGAAAATCTGTCAATGACATCCTAAAGGAGCCAAAAGAAAGACAATATTCTCGTCATCGTTTCCATCAAACTAAGAGAGTCAGACTCAAGAATAATTAGATCGCAACTTTATGGATTTTTGGACCGGCATATGCCACTCTTGGCAGTATCCCAGGCAACGCCCAGACGGCAGCTTTCCTTCTCGGGCAAATATGATGAACAAACCACGCCACACCATGACATCTTATGCCGGAAATTTAAAAGACTACTTAAATTTTAAAATCTTTAAATATCTTGAAAAATTAAAAAATTCATTAAAAAAGATTAAAGGACGCGGACAAATTTAGGAGAAATAAATATTACAAAAAAAATCACTTCAAAGAAATTCTTTTTCCGTATGAAAAACTTATCGACATGTCTTTTTTTGGACTGACTTGGTCGGCTGTATATGATACTACTTTTATGTGAGCTTATCTCATTTGATGCTTTGGATGTTGACGGGGGGCTGCGTCATCCAGCACTCTTGCTGGGGACTGGGCCGAATACACAAAGCCCCACCGACCATGGGTGGTTGGGCCGACCCCCATGGGTGAAGGAGTTAGGGCCATCGGGAGGGCGTGGCAGAGCCATTGGAGTGTCATCTCATCTCAACCGATGGGCCCTCTTGAGTGAACCCCATATTCTATTATTTCTCTCTGGCCTGTTTGATGGTATTGAATGAACTCAAGGATTCCCATTCCCTCTCTTCACGTTGTTTGGTAACCTATAATGATGAGGCAAGCACCGAGGAAGCATGTGATATGAACGTGAAATTTAACTACAATTTCACCATCTTAGGGAAATGGGTGATTGACCTAATAAGTCTAGAGTAATATCAAGAATATTAAGATATGTACATATAATCGATTTGCTTATCAATAAGAAAATATTTTAAGAAACGGATAGTGTGCAATACTAAATAAAATTATGGCATCATTTTTGTGCATCAGTTTTGCAATTGAATATTAGTACTTGAGGTATTGTTATCTTGTTGAGGAGGGAACATAAAGAGGGAACTACTACTAAAGGAAATAGGCAAATGATACGATGGTGAAGGAGCCCCGCGGCCAGCGTGAATGTTTTTTTGCATAGTCTAAAAGGATGGATTGAGAAAGCAAAAGCAGAAATGGTCTTCTTTCTTTTGATATGACCCTCCAATCAGCAGGCGCTGGCAGGGGCAGGGGTGCTTAAGTATGTCTTACTTTACAGATCACCTGAGATGTGTACATAAAACAAGTCCAAAGCATCGGGTCCAGTCCGGTGCAGTAGGAAGTAACCAGAGTGAGCTTGCAACCTTGTGGCTCAAGCATCCAATCATCATCATCAATGATGAATCCCATTTGCATTTGCAATTGCAATTGCAATTGCATGCACCATTCCCGTGCCAGATCAGCTCTTCCTCAAAGTAAAGTGGTGGAGGGTGTGATCTCTCCTTTTGTGCTTTTCCCACCCTTTTTGCCGACTCTGCTTTTTCGACCTTCTTTATGGACACTCCCCCCCTGCCTTCTATCTTGTTCTTGATTTGCACAAGTTTGATGATCCCATTCCTACGTCGACTCTCAGCATGGTAAGCATCCTTGGTTAACATCCTCTGCTCTTCCCTCTATTTGCTTCTCTCTAATGGACTTAGCTTTCACCATCCAGGGGACTTCCGTGAACATCGCCGTTGGATCCCAGGTGTGGATTGATGATGCAGAGCTCGCCTGGGTTGATGGAGAAGTCAAGACCCTCAATGCCAGAGAAGCCACCATTCTCACCTCCCATGGGAAAACTGTACGCACTTGCCTGCTTGCCTTCCCCCATTATCACCATTATCACCATCCTCGGTTATCCAACCAACTTATCTTTTTACGTTGGTCCCAGGTGGTTGCAGATATCTCAAACATATATCCAAAAGACATGGAGGCACCACCTGCCGGTGTCGATGACATGACTAAATTAGCTTACCTCCATGAACCAGGAGTCCTCCACAACCTTGCATGCAGATTCGCTATCAATGAGATCTATGTGAGTTTATTCTCCGTTACAATATAAATATATGCCGAAGTGCAATCTGGATGAGGGTGACCAACCTGTCAGTGATAATGAGCAGACATATACCGGCAATATCCTTATAGCAGTGAACCCTTTCCGAAGACTGCCACACTTGTATGACATTCAGATGATGGAACAATACAAAGGAGCACCCTTCGGAGAGCTAAGTCCCCATCTTTTTGCAGTCGCAGACACTTCTTATAGGTATATTGGCAGGGCCGAAGCTTCAAAAAACTTTTCACATGACGTTGCATGATTTGGAAACTTACTGTCACATAGCCTCCTCTTTTTGATATTACCAGGGCAATGATATATGAGCAGCAAAGCCAATCCATTTTGGTAAGTGGAGAGAGTGGAGCTGGAAAAACCGAGACAACCAAAATGCTTATGAGGTACCTGGCCTTCATGGGAGGTAGATCCCACTCGGAAGGAAGAACAGTGGAACAACAGGTTTTGGAGGTGAGTTACAATCTGCTCTGTTGTTGCCATATCGCAGGGTATCTGTTCATCTTGATCCATTCCTCCACCCCAAGTTGATGGGTGCGGGCTAGCGCTTGCTCAATGATCCCACAGACTAATCTGATGTTCTCCCTCTCCAGTCCAATCCAGTCTTGGAAGCATTTGGGAATGCCAAAACAGTTAAAAACAACAATTCCAGGTACATCTTCTGAAAGATCGCATTAGAAGACTCTCCACCTTATGTTCCGTCTACTGGCATTCTTTAGTTCCTATCTTCAGACTATAACATTAGGAAATCAAATCTAACGGTTTCTACAGTCGGTTTGGTAAATTTGTCGAAATTCAGTTTGATAAGCATGGCAAGATCTCGGGTGCTGCAATTCGTACATATCTTCTAGAAAGATCGCGGGTTTGCCAAGTATCTGATCCAGAAAGAAACTACCATTGTTTCTACATGTTATGTGCAGCACCAACGGAGGTGATATTAACAATATGCTGCTATTGGCCATTTTATTGAAACACTCCTCCAGAATTCTGATCATCTTCTCTCTGATTTTTCATAAGAGAATCTGGTTGGCTCTTGTTTTAAGCAGGATCTAGTGAAATTTAAGCTGGGAGACCCGAGAACATTCCACTACCTAAATCAGTCCAATTGTTATGAAGTGGCAAATGTGGATGATGCAAGAGAGTACTTGGAGACAAGAAATGCCATGGATATTGTAGGGATCAGCCAGGATGAACAGGTTTGCTGCATTTGAAATTATCACCATGATCTAATTGAGACACTGAATTTAACAGTGAGAGGCTTTCCTCTTTCTAGGATGCCATATTCCGAGTAGTGGCTGCACTTCTCCATCTCGGAAATGTTAATTTTACAAAGGGAAAAGAAGTAGACTCATCCAGACTGAAAGATGAGAAATCATCATATCATCTTCAAACAGCAGCAGAGCTACTAATGTCAGCTTATTTTATATGTAGAAATACCAATAGTAGATTTCCTTACCATAGCCTCTAAATATGGTAACACGTGGTCTTTGACAATTGTGTCGTTCAGGTGCAATGAGAAGGCTTTAGAGGACTCCCTCTGCAAGCGTGTCATAGTAACTCCAGATGGAAACATTGCGAAACCACTAGATCCCGAGTTAGCTACTTTAAGTCGCGATGCATTGGCAAAGACAGTGTACTCCAGATTATTCGATTGGTAAGCAAAAAATTTGGACCAGAAAATGAATTTCATAAGTTAATTGTTAAGCGACTCTGCTTTCAATTACTGTCTCTTGTCATGCCTGTATTTTGTGGGGGCAAATATATTGACCAAATTAATTAAACCTTGGCAGGATTGTGGATAAGATAAATGTGTCGATTGGTCAAGATCCAAATGCAGCTAGCTTGATAGGAGTGCTTGATATTTATGGCTTTGAGAGCTTCAAAATCAACAGGTAGATAGCAACATGATACCTCTTGAAACCTGCAAATAGAAGTTCCGATACCCTGAATAAAGATGTAACAAATCACACATCTCTTAGTTTTGAGCAGCTATGTATCAACTTTACAAATGAGAAGTTGCAACAGCATTTCAACCAGGTAAAAGTCGAAACTAGTAATTTGAAGTTCAATGTTATCTAATTGAGTTCCCCTGAAACAATAGAAATTTTATTAACAGCATGTATTCAAGATGGAACAAGAAGAATACACGAGAGAGGAGATTGACTGGAGCTATGTGGAGTTTGTTGACAACCAGGATGTGCTAGATCTCATAGAGAAGGTATCCATTTCAATCAGCTTTTTGCAACTAAAGAAAAATCTTGTCAAATGAAAATTGTGCCCTTAATTTCTCATCTGCAGAAACCTGGCGGTATAATTGCACTTCTTGATGAAGCCTGGTATGTTTTTCTTAAGTCACTGTGATGATTTTTCTACATGAGTCCTAAAAATTTGTTAGCAAGAGAATATTAGAATCTGTGTTTTTTCCATGTTGGTAGAAGCAGAATCCTTCCCTAATGCTTATGTTGCTTCTACCTGTGAATTTCCAAGAAATACAACAATAAGGCTGTCTATAAATAACCTGGAATTAAGTTTCAAGTCATTCTGCAGTATGTTCCCTAAATCGACCCACGAGACATTTGCACAGAAGATGTATCAGACCTATAAAGGCAACAAGCGTTTCAGCAAGCCTAAACTTGCTCGAACAGACTTCACAATAAATCATTATGCTGGAGATGTGAGCAAGCTTCTGTGTTTTTTTTTCAACTCTCTCTCTCTCTTCAAAAGCTAAAATTTTTGGTTACTTATATTTGCTTTCAATAGGTTACGTATCAAGCAGATCAATTCCTTGATAAAAACAAGGATTATGTGGTAGCAGAACACCACGCTTTACTAAATGCTTCCAAGTGTTTGTTTGTTTCGAATCTTTTTCCTCCATTGCACGAGGAGGCATTAAAGCAGTCCAAGTTCTCCTCCATTGGTACTCGTTTCAAGGTAAGGTAACTGGACTAGCCACATAAATAGATGCATATCACTGCACTTCAACAAAATTGCATACTGAACTTACTTTCAGACTACTTCCAGCAACAATTACAAGCTCTGATGGAGACCTTGAATACAACGGAACCTCATTATATTAGATGTGTAAAACCAAATACGGTTTTGAAGCCAGGAATCTTTGAGAATCTCAATGTCTTAAATCAATTGAGATGCGGGGTAGGTTCTGATATGCCTGTACCTCTCTAAATAGGCTTTGCCATTTAAGCTCAGTTTATCCTAAGAATGGAGATATTTCTTTTGACACAAATTTTTCAGGGCGTTTTAGAAGCTATCCGGATAAGTTGTGCTGGATATCCCACAAAAAGGACATTTGATGAGTTTGTAGACCGTTTCGGAATGCTTCTGCCTGACCTTTCAGAGGGGTATGCTTCTTGCATCTCACATTACGGGAAAAGGAACTAATTGCGAAGAATTTGTTGTTGTCTTACTGAAGTTGATCCTTGAAATACCAGATCCAGCAACATAGCTAATCCCAATGTGTTAAGCTTGATTTCATAGTTAAGGCATATATGTAGGCTACACCAGCTGCACCTCGTAACACTTGATTCTCACATTAACAACCATGATGCTTCCCTGTGTGCAGATCCAATGAGAAATCTGCCTGTATAGCCATCTGTGACAAGATGTGCCTAAAGGGGTATCAGGTACTCCATATACTCCATATACGGAATGAAGTCTATGCATCCTTCATTTCACACAGCTTTACATGAAGTGTATTTTTTTCTTTATGTATTTAGTCTTTCCCCTCAATACTGTATTCAGATTGGCAAAATGAAGGTGTTTCTTAGGGCTGGACAGATGGCTGAGTTAGATGCACGGAGAACAGAAGTTTTGGCTAATGCTGCAAGACTCATCCAAAGGCAAATCCTGACATATTTGACCAGAAAAGACTTTATTTCTCTGCGAAGGGCTAACATATGTATTCAGAAACATTGGAGAGGTTGCGACTTTTCCTTCAATATTTCTCTTTTATTTCACTTAATTGTTAGTAACAGCAGGATGCAGTTAATAGACTGCTAAAGGGAGTTCATAAAACAGAAGTACAGCTGAGCCAATGAAAAAGGCTCATCTTGTCCAAAGGCCATATAAGGGGAAAATTAGGAGCCTTTCAAAATTTTGATGTGCTTGGACAGAATTAGCATTTCCTACAAAATAAATAACAAGATGCACCTCTTGCCTCCTCAATGCAGGCCAACTGGCACGCAAGCTGTATGAACATTTGCGGAGGGATGCTGCCTCAAAGTGCATACAGAAGTATGCAAGGGCTCGCGTCTCAAGAAGAATTTACAGTCATTTGCAAGAGTCAGCTATAGTTATTCAGAGTGGATTAAGAGCAATGGAGGCACGAAAAGAATATAGCTACAGACGAAGAACAAAAGCTGCAATTCTAGTCCAGGTACTCGAGTCTTGGCTTGGACTTTCAACTGCAATAATATCTACACGACTTGTATATGGTTAAATTACACTGGGGAAACAGACAACAGGTATGAACTGGAGCAATGTCGATACTGGTGAGCCAGTTTAGTGATGAGTAAAAGTTGATCGGCCTTTTGTGTCAATAGAATCATGCTAAATAACCAGTTAACCTTTTTTTTTCCTTTCCAGGGTTTACGAACTCCTAATTTAGCCCTTCCTCCTCCTAATTCCAAGCCACTGGACCATTTGCCCAGTAGCACTACTGGAGCTGTCATATAATATCAACTAATACTAGAGAATACGTATTATAAATTCGTTATTATTGTAGTTAGCAATAGCATCCACCATAAGGTCGCCTAGCAATTTTGAAAATCCAAAGAGTCGTACATTGTCATAGATGTGACAGGCCCGTTTGATTCAGCACTTGGAATGCTCATTTGAGCTTTAAAGTCCCTTGGCCAAATGCAAATAGTGTTTGGCAACTTTTTTTACTCACTTTGGTGAGATGTAATTGTATTTGGAATGCTCTACAAGGAAATTTTGGCCAATACAAGGGTGAAGGTGCTTTCAGAAGTTGCATTTTCAGAATGCAACTTGCACTGTTCATCGCCACTGTTCATCTTCTACAAACCGAGGTCAGGCAGCCGGTGACCGCCACCTGAGGGCTAGCCCGACCCCGGCGACCGCCGCCTAGGGGTCGCGCGACCCCGGCAACCGCCGCCTGGGGTTGTCGGACCTCGAGCGTCGCCGGGGTCACGCGACCCAGGTCAAGCGTTGCCTAGGTCGCGCCACCCCGGCGACCGCCCGAGGTCGCTAGACCCCAGGCGGCAGTTGCCGTGGTCACGCGATCCCAGGCAACGGTGGCCAGCGACCAGATCTGGCCGGTGGTTTAGTTCCACCGAAGCTTTTTTTTTTTAAATATTAGCAAAAGTCCTTTAGCCCAAGTTAATTTTTAAAAACACTTACCAAACACTACTTGCATTTCTGAAAATCCTTTAGCGCAAAGGTATTTGCATTCCCCCAAATGCATTCCCCCAAAGTCGAACCAAACGGGCCCACAGTCCATTTGAAAATCTAACACTATATTGGGCAAGAAATATTTCCACATATGTAGGGGTTTCGGTCAGCATAACAATCAGGAAGCACAAAAGAATTTTTCTCTGTTCTAATTCTGGGATTACAGTGAAGACAATGTGCAACTATGCAGAATCAGAATTTAGTAGCCTCACATCATATTTTGAAAGATGAACATTGTTGCTTCCACAACAATGGTATTGTATCCACGTTAGATGAATAAAAATTGCTTTCAATAATTTTTACATGGAGCAGGCATATACTTGATAGACATCTTGTAGTCTGGGTAGGTAACTCCTCCTCCTCCTCCTTGTTCTTCTAAATGATCATGAGTTCCTTTTTGCCCCACTCCGGGGAATAGTCATAATTTGAATGAATTTTTGCCAAAAACGGAGATTCAATGTGGTCCAACTTCTTTTCGATTTAACATCAACTCTTTACTGTACATGTAGACACAATGGCGAAGATATGAAGCTCTTCTTGCTTATTCACAACTCAAGAAAGCAACACTTATTTTCCAATTCCTCTGGAGAGCAAAATTAGCTAGAAAGGAGCTTAAAAAGCTAAGGATGGTAAGTTTCAAGCTTTTATCGTATCTACTTCAAAAACTAAACTAGTATTCCAATATATAATCGAGAGGATTCTAATGCAGGCTGCCAGAGAAACAGGTGCACTTAAGGAAGCTAAGGACAAGCTCGAGAAGCGTGTAGAAGAGCTAACATGGCGGTTAGAATTTGAAAGGCACCTGAGGGTATAGTATATTGAATTGTTTTTTATGAAGTTTCAAGACAATCAGATCATGAAACATATGCAAGAGGCAATCTTAAAGTACTCAGTGCTCACCTGACGTGTAGTCTCAGTAGCATTGCCCTCTCTATTATGGTAGTTCGTTATGTGTTCTGGTTAATAGATGGGGCAACCACATTCCAACATTGGGACAATGTTATATGTTATTATAGTTCATGGCATAACAAATAGAGGTCTCGAAATCCAGTAATCTCTCATTATTTTTGTTAGACTAGCTTTGCCAGGATATCCTTCTGGTGTAGAGTAGACAAGGATAAGAACACGTTCATTTCTCTGTTGCTAGAGATTCCAAATTTTTGCTAATAGTGTCCCATAAAACGATGCATACCACACTGGAGGAATGTTTGATTAGTTGACAGGCACATAGGACCGACAAGAATGTTTTTTTAGTACCAACGAGCATGTGTTCTAGTAGGTGATTTTATACACATACAGATACTCTTGCTTTGTATCCTTATATGACAATACCTGTCCTACTGTAGATTGACTTGGAAGAAACCAAACGCCAAGAAATTGAGAAGCTACAAGATGCTTTGGACAACACGCGCAACCTACTAGATGAAGCGCATGCTGCGATCATCCGTGAGAAGGAAGCAGCAAACTTAGCTTTTGAACAAGCTCCTCCTATCTTAAAGGAGAGAGCGGTAGTGGACGATTCCAAATTGGAGCAGCTGAGAAATCACAATATGAAATTGGAGGTAATTTCCTGTGCTTAGCTTCAGACCTCACTCGACAAGTGGTACAGATTGATTTTTCTGGAGCTGGAAGCATAAAGGGTATGCTGAAGATACACCATCGCACTATCGAGGAGCTAAGATATTATGATCATCAAAGGCTATTTTGCCCTCTCTTTCATTAGGGGTTGATGATACCATCCTTATAACTTAGAACTGGGACCAAAAATGTGACTATTGACTATATATTGCCTAGAAATATTTAGGAGTTAGGGCTTATGGGATATTATGTTGTCATATAATGTGGATGTATTTTATTGATTAGATGAGTCACCGTGGATCTATTGTTCACCAAGTGATAAGAATAACTATAATGATGCTTGAAATATGTGCATAGTGGTGGGGCACTATGTCTTGTGCCCGTTCATAAGGCTACTTGAGACAGATGCCCTGAAGATTGCAATACGCAAGATTGCACAGACAGCTCGCTGACACTATCTTGTAAGTTTTCATGTATGGTACAGTTAAAAACCTAGCAATGCTTCTTGCTACACAGAGTGAACTCGACAAAGTGAGGCAGAGAATGAAGGAATTCGAGAAAAAGAATTCGGAAGCTGAGGCAGAGAACAGAGAAAGGGTAAAAGAAGCTGCCGAAGCTCAGGAGAGAGCAATGCAACTTTGTGAGACTGTGGAAAGGTAGTCGAGCGAAAACAAGTGAAATATATGTCACTATATCTTAAACTGCATTTGACCAACTCTTGTTTCTGCATCTTAGATTGGAACTGAATTTGTCCAACCTTGAATCAGAAAATCGTGTTCTACGGCAGCAAGTATTGGTTGCACCACTAGAGGAGAATTTATCGGATGACTTGTGTGGGTAAGAACATAGTCTTGTGGAATCACATTTTAGGTGCAACTCTTGTTGTTTTTACCATTCAAAGAGATTAGTGGCTTCTTACCGAGAAAGAGCTGACTGGTTTGACTTACAATATCTTCTCTGCCATCATTAAACAAAGAAATGGTTAAACTACAACACCTAATATTAAAGCTGCTTATGTAGGTTGTCTTATACTATAGCACACATTTTAGTTCCCTGTTTCCGCTTTCACGTCTTTTATATCTCTTTTCATGTTGTGCCTCGTCATGGAATTGCATCTTGATACTAGAGCATAAAGACTCCATCAATCCACGTGTCTATCCCCTTGATCAATCCTTACATGTAAAGGAGGAATTTTTGCTAGTTGTAGTGACCTGTCTTTGATGAGCTCTCAAGCCTGGAGGATTCTAATGTAGTTCATTATCATTTGCTACCATCTTAAGAAGAATCCAAGCTCCCTTTTTGCAGTCCGAAGACAAAGATTCTGAACTTGGAGTCAGAGAATGAAATCCTCCCGAAGCATGTCGCCACAAGTCAGCAAACATCCATCTTTGGAAGGAAAGCAACACATGTTAAGGTCTGCTATCACTACTACCTGCCCTTTTCTTTTACATGGACTTATTGTCACTAAACACCATACGGCATTGGTGCAGATTCAGGAAAATGGACATCTAACAGATAAAGATAATGGAACAAAAGTATGAGCATCTTTCTGAGAATGGTTCAACTGTAAAACTAGAGAAGTGGAGCTTCTTTTGAATTATGAAGACCTAACAATTACTTGCCTGCAGGAATCAGAACAGTTTGTCTCCCTTCTGTCAAGACAAAGATTCTTAACAGAGAGACAGCAGGTATTAGCTACCATATGCAAGTTTAGGCATTATGCCAAAACTACCATGCCATTCTCATTCTAATGCAACCTTTTTTATGTCCTTGCATAAACAGGAAAACCACGACATATTAATAAAATTTCTATTGGAAGAGAAGCAATTCGACAATGACAGATCAAAAGCTGCTTGTATTGTGTTCACATCACTTCTTCAATGGAGAGCCTTTGAAGTAGATAAAACAAATATATTTGACAGGATTATTCAGGCAATACAATCATCTTTCGAGGTGGTATTCAGCAAGCAGTTACCAATGATGGCACCTTAAGTAGAAGCAGCAGTTTCTAATGTGTTAATGACTGAGTTATTTTTATGCACATTAAGTATCTAACATGATTTGACTAATGTTCTTCTAGTGCCTCACAGAGTCAAGATAGCATCGACAATCTTGCATATTGGCTATCAACAACATCCACTCTTCTCTTTCTTCTACAAAATGCAATTAAAGCAAGTAATTTGCCTAGTATGGCCTTAAATCGTACGAGGAACATTCCTGCAATGTTATTTGGTGCCACGCCGCAGGTATGTTCTCTTGGAAAATTCTCTTGAATTATGGCACATTGAGATCAGGGGAAATCAACAGGGCTAGTTGCTGGAACAGGGTTTCCATTCATCTTCAATGGGCTTGGGTATTTCGAGCGGTTACAGTGGAATGATGGATAAACCGTCAGAGCAATCAAAAATAGAAGCCAAGTACCCTGCACTACTATTTAAACAACAGTTGACTGCATGTGTTGAGAAACTATACGGGATTATTCGTGATAGCCTAAAGAAAGAGATCAGTCAATTTTTGAACTTGTGCATACAGGTGCGCATCTGAACGTGTACATTTAGCTTGAGGATAGTAGTTGTTGCAAATATGGCGGTCCAGTAAATCAATTCTACATTACTACTGGCAGGCACCAAGATCTGCAAGAGGGAGACCATTCAGAGGGTCTTCGAAAAGATTGCAATCTAATGTAGTTGCTAAACAGCACACATCAAATGCATGCTGGCAAAGCATTGTCAAGAAACTAGACCAATACTTATACATAATCTCTCACAATCATGTGAGATTAACCAATCCCTCCTCCTGCTGATTACTTTTTATCTCGAAATAAACCATGTACTGCTTTCCTAACTCTTGTATTATCAGGTACCTTCAATGATCACAAGAAAAATGTATATTCAGGTCTTCTCATTCATCAATGTTCAACTGTTCAATAGGTAGGTTTCCTTTAGACTCCATCGCATAGACAGCTACATTCTAGAGATGAAAACACAACTAATTGCAAGATTATATTGATCAGCTTATTGCTTCGTCGAGAGTGCTGCTCCTTCAGCAACGGGGAATATCTGAATACTGGTCTGCAAGAATTGGAGGAATGGTGCCTCAAAGCTCCAGATCAGGCAAGTCTCAGCGTGCTGTTGAGAGTTCAACCTCCTCTTCTCTCTTTCTTTACTGAACCATCTTCTGATACCACCCCCACCCCAAAAAAATCAAAACTAAACAAAAGCAAAAACTAAGTTCCAACTTAAATTTTGAACTATTTCACAGTCTGCAGCATTGCTAATTGAGGAACTTCTACATATAAGACAAGCTGCGAGATTTCTTGTAAGTTTACCAAGATTCACTATGTATTATTCTCGGCCTGTCCCAAAAGGTGGGAATGGAATAACTAAAGTAGCTTCCTGATTGCAGGTTTGTCATCAAAAGGCACAGAAATCTTTGCATGAGATCACTAGGGAATTCTGCCCGGTAACTCTCCATCTTATATATCATGTAACTGCGGGTGCATCTGGAAAGGGACTTGGCTATTTCGAAAAGTAGTCTGGAAAAGAATTAAACTGCCACTTCCAGCGCTAAAAAACATTACAAAACTAGAATAAGATTGTGCTCCACCCCACCTACCTTTGCAGTTGCAGGGTACTAAACCCGGTGTGTGTGCTTTTGCTAGAAATTGAGCATCCCTCAAATATATCGCATTGGAACCATGTTTTGGGACGACAAGTACGGAACGCGAGGGCTGTCGCTGGATGTGAGTTGCTCTTCTCACTCTTTCTATGAACACACATCATTCCTTTGGGAACTCAGCACCGGGTCATGTTTGGAACTTGCAGGTCATAGGCAAAATGAGAGCTCTTACGGCTGCGGATTCAATGAACACCAACAACTCCTTCTTGCTTGATGTGAACTCGAGGTGATTTGCTCTCGTTTCTTCTTTTCCCTTCGCTGTTTCATTGCCCCAAAGAAAGAAAGAAAACCTGATGTCATGCTAAATGTCAGCTCGCCATTCTCGATGGAACAAGTGTTGCGGTGCTGTGGCAGCGACATAAACAACCCGGGGAATGTGGACCCTCCGCCGCTTCTCCGTCAGAGATCGGACTTCCACTTTCTCACCCAGCTGCAGCCAGAAGATTAGAGTCCCTGCCTCGCATTGCATTCCAGATTTGTGTTTCCAACATCAGTTTGACGGGGCCGATCCTGATGATCTCCTTCTTGTTAGCCTCATGTTAATCTGCTTTGATTTTTCATTCGCGGTTGAGTTTCACTCTTCCACGGAAGGCGCGCTCGTTTCGGGGCGTTTGCATGTTGCTCTTGGGTTAAAAAAAAGGAAAACTCATACTTTTTCTGCGGCTTTGAAGATTTCATTTTTTCCACCTATATTTCTTTATGTCATTATTTTAATATTTGTATGACAATTTTTAAGTCTTTCCATCCGATTTCTGTCCAGAATTTGCCGAAATTAGTTAAGTCAGCACCAAAAACTAATATGCCATGTTAGTATATACAAATTTTTAAAATAAACTGTACTTTGATCCGATATACTCTTTAACGATGATCCATTTTAGTCTTAGTACATATTTTGTTTTAATGACAAAACTAGCTATGCACTTGTGCTTCACGGCGGAAAAGTATTTTCAATTGGTAGACTTCATTGATATTTATAGTTGAATAAGAAAAATATTCATTCCCAATCGCTTTGAAAATTTTTGAATGATGAATATCACAACATTTTTTCCGTGTTTATCCAAAAATCGTAAAAGCTACTATTTGACATTAACGGAAAAAATCTTGCACGAGGAAACACTAGCATAGGATAGTGATAAAAATAGTCAATAAATTTTATATTGCCATGAAATATTCACATTTTTCTAAAAGTGAAATGATGATATATCTGTTTGATGTCAAAATAAGTTCATCTATACAGCAACTTTATTGAAAAATACATTACTTAAGTAAATTTCTCATAACATATGTTTTATCAAAATGAGAATGACAGTATTCGTTTCTTATTTTAATTATGCGTGAAACCAAGTTGAAACTATTCACCTTATTATTCGCATGTCATAATTATTATGCATAGTACTCACAGAAATTTAAAAAAATAATCAAAAGATAAAAAAATATTTAAATTTTATATAAAGTACAATATCCTCGTACCTTTAAGATGAGTGATAAGAGAAAAAAAATTTCTATAATTACAAAAAGATCGAGATGATAAAGTTCTGTTTATTCAGTAAAACCTTTGTAACATAAATTATTAAAAGATTAACTCATAACTCTCTATTATTATGCACGTATTAAAACAATAAAAAGTAAGAAATCACTTATGATTTAATGAAATAATAATCAACAAAGTATAATAAAAAGTAATCAAGATTGAATCTTCTCATAGATATGCAAAATCATGTATTAAATAGATAAATAAAAGAAAATTGTTTGGAAATATTAGGTAAAGAGTAGTGACAGTATAATAAAATGAGTATATTATATGTCAAGGAGGCAAATAATGAAAAATGTAAGGTGTGGTTGGTGGAAAGAAGCCCACGTGCACTCTTTTTCTACTCTCTCTACTCTCCCCACGGTGAAAGTTGAGGAACTCCCCTTTCAATATCTTATTTGGATTTTCAAAGTTACATCCATTTTATTTTCGTTCAAAATCTTGTAAAATTATCGAATCAAGATCAACTATTAATTATGTAATTTCTACGTATATAATTGTGAATCGGATGACAATATAATAAAGGCCAGTGTTGACACATAATTTTGCCCATCTTGTTAAATCAATGCTTAAAATGTAAATGGGCAAAAAAAAATCAGTGCAAATGAGACGTAATAATAATTAAAAAAAAATAGAGATGAAAATGACTCGAGCTTGACTAGGCTGGCCCATTTGGACCCAGCCATGCCTCTACCACAGTTCTGAAAGCCCACAAACTCATGACTCTGGACTTCTATTTTTGACATTTCAGTCTTTCCTCTCCCTCACGCTAGGACAAAACACAGAAGAGAGGATTTTGAATATGAGATTTTTCATACTATGCTTCTTTATGGATATGAGATTCTGAAAGCCCAAATCTGCGACGTAAAATTGGATGAGAGACTTAAGCGAGCTATGATCGAAGCCGATAATGGTAACCTTGAAATTTCAATTGCCAATTGATTCTAGATAATTGTTCATCATGGTAAAAGTTTTAAATGGTTAGTAATTACATGACATTGTGTCATTTGCAGCTCTAAGAAGCCATATGTCAAAGGTTTAACTTTAAAAACTGCATATTTCATTGTAGATAAGGTATGTGGCCGTCTAGACAACTTATAAGAGTTAATATCATGTTCATGAAGGACGAAAAAAGGATTTGCATAATTCTAGAAATTCGACTTTATTTAGTGCTTAAAAGCTAAACTCAAAGCTTTGTTTTTGTGAATTGCAATGAAGAGGAAGGCTGAAGGGGAGGCTGAGTTCAAGAAACTCTCTAGGGGGAATGTTGCTCGCCAGAGTCAGGCCATCGCGGATGCTGCAAGGGACATCCCAGGGAAAATACCAGTGGTAACCAAGGACTTCTTCAACATAGTCCTCATGTTCCAATATTTTGACTCCATGTCAGAAACAGGCAAAAAGTCAAAATCCTCGGTGCTGTTCATTCCGGAAGATCCTGGAGCCATGCGAGAGGTGACGGCAAAGATGCGCCACATCCACACAAACGTGATAGTGCTAAGTAGGCGGAAATATATTTTGAATTGAAGGTTTCTTCTTTCCCTGTTTCCCCTATTTTCCTCTCCCTGATGTTGGTCCCGTTATACAAATTGCGTAAATCTCCATAAACGTTTCTCTTTCTCTTCTATGTCAGGTCTAAGAAGATTTTTTATTAACGTGCAATGCCTATGCGACATTTGTGCAATGTCCATGCGATTCATCATCAGACATCAACTCATTCATTTCATCTTCTACTAGATTTTTTCCAGCAATACCAACCACGGGAAATCTAACAGTATCCAAAGCTTGATTAAACAGAGGAACAAAAACTTCTACAGCCGCGAGCTCCCTTGAACCTGCCCACGACAAAGTTGTTATATGTTATGGTGCCCATCCAATTATCAGACTTCTTAAAGTCTAGATGCTCTTTTTCTACCTGAGGTCCGGGTATGGACTGTCCTGACCATGTATCTCGAGAAATAAATTACCTTATGAACATCTTTCTAATAAATTAAGCCTTTCATCGTTATGTGTTAGCTCTTTCATTTGTATATTCTTAGTCGAGGTTCTGTTAATGCTTTCACCTTCTGCCAAGTTAGCATATGCTTTTCTGAGTGTTTTCTCTTTGATGACAAATGAAGTTGTTATACTTGCCAGAACAAATGTAATAATGCTAACCATTAGATTAAATCCAACGTTAATATAAAAACGTACATTATACGTATGTTGGTCCCATTATACAAATTGCATAAATCTTCATAAACCTTTCTCTTTCTCTTCTATGTTAGGTCTAAGAAGATTTTATATTAACGTGCAATATCCGTGTGACATTCGTGCAATGTTCATGCGATACATGTGCAACATACGTATAATGTACATTTTTGAAATAATTATCTAATAAAATCCATAAATAAGTTGATTGAGATATTGTACGCCAGGACATCGTCGTTTGGCTACCCTATTTAATTATTCACTTGGCATTATGCACGTGAGGTCAACCATAACCAACCCACGAAACCAATCAATTTCTCACAACCTTCTTCATAAAAATAAGAATGATAGTATTTTTCTCTAATTATAAATATGCATGAAACCAAGTTGAAACTATCCACCTTATTATTTGAATGTCATAATTAATATGTATAGTACTCACAGACATAACTAAAAAAATATTAGAAGATAAAACATTATTTAAATTTTATATAAATTGAAATATCCTCGCACCTTTAAGATGAGTGTTAAGAGAAATGAGTTCTACAGTCATAAAAAGATCAAGACAATAACGTTTTGTTTATTCTGTCAGACTTTTGCAACATAAATTGTTAAAAGATTGACATGGTTCCCATAAAATAATCATTAAAATTATGTGCTTAAAGCTTATATTGTACATATTGATGTACCATAACATTCATATGCAAAAGTAATGCATATTTTATTGCTATTTATATCCTATAAAATTTTGCAATCAGATTATTTTAAAACACATGAATTTAAGATAAGAGAACTATATAACTAATAAAAAAATGACAATATGGAAACATACATCAACCTCATGTATCTCCTAAAAATCATTTCTCATATTTGTAGATTATTGGGACAACTACCTATACCAAGTTGCAGGTGAGTTGGATTGACGTGAAATTCATGGCTCTATATATTCTGCCCATATTAAAACAATGAAAAGAAAGAAATCACTTGTAACTAATGGAATGATAACCAACAAAGTATAAAAGAAAACAATCAAAATTGAATCTACTCATAAATTATGCATGTTCATGTATTGAATAGATAAAGAAACGAAATTTGTGTCGAAATATTAGTTAGAAAATAGCGATAGGATAAGAAAATGCGTATATGTTGAGAAGGGAAACAATTATGAAAAAATTAAGAAGGTGAGGTTGGTGAAAGCAAGCCCACGTGCACTCTTTTTCTACTCTCTCTACTCTCCCCGTGGTGAGAGTTGAGGAATTCCCCTTTCAATATTTTATATTGGATTTTCGAAGTTACTTCCGTTGTATTTCCTTTCGAAATCTTGCGTAATTATCAAATCAAGACCACCACTAATTGATAATTTCTATGTATACAAATGTGAATCAGATGATGGAATCGCAAGGCTAATTCAACATATATAATAATGGGGTTCTCATTTCTAGCTTATATCCAGAGACATATTTAGAATTGCTCTTAAAAAAAACAGATCATTTTAATATTTTCTAACCACAATTGAATTCACCAGTTTGTAGAGAAATTTTTCCATTTAAAATTTTAGGCAATTCAGGAGAATTGTAGGGACTGTTTTATGTAGTGATGGCCATCAGTGTTGAGTATCGCATCTCTGACTCTTCTATATTTTTATGGCTTAAAAGAATCTCCTTTGGTTATTATTACCATGTCAATATTAACTATAAAGATCTGTACACGTATGAACAATCACTACATTTTGGACTGGAAATGAAGAAAATTTTACTTATGATCTCATCAATAAATAGTACAAGGACCAGAATTGTTGCAAAATTGAAGTATGTTGACGAAATTCAAATAGCCTAAAAAGTGTAATTTTTATTTACAATTTTGCACGTGTAGACGCCACATGTTAATAGCCGGTGTTGAATTCGCAACTTTCGTCAAAACTCGAACGGAATCTTATGAAAGAACTTAAACTGTCACCAAAGAGAAGCACGGAGACTAAAATTATCACCAAAGAAAGTATAAAAACCAAATGTGAGCTTCCCCCAACATTGCGAGGACGAAAATGTAATTTTGTCATATTTTTCCATCGGGAAAAAATATATCTAAAAAGAAGAATTGATACATGTGTATAGGCCTACTAAAATGGATTACAAACCCATAATGTAACTCAATTTTATTGAAGTGGATCATAAATGAATCCGCTCAAAAAGGAAATATGAATTTTAATGGATTTTTAAATGAAAAGCCCAAAAGAGGTGGGTTTGATGTAAACCCATTTTCAACCCAAGTTAAAAAAAATATTGGTTTGGGTCTCTTGGCTCCTCTCTTCACTTTCACTCTCTTAGATTCCACCGACGGCAGATCTCTATCTGGGTCAGCTCTCTCCCTCTTATCCCAACCAAACGGAGTCGCCACCACCCCCACTGCCTATCTCCGGCATCTCCTCCGTCCACCGGCCCTTCTCGTTGTAGGAGACGGACGAACTCGACCGAGTCCTCACTAAGTACTGTACGCAATTTCTCTAATCACGTTCCTGATTCTCTCGCTCCTGCCCTTTACTCAACTGTGTCACGATTGTGCTAGTACAATCAACGGACCCGTGAGAAAATCTGCTCTGCGCGAAACTTGTGACGAGCTTGTTTCATTCGATCTTCCTTGATGCTTTGAAATGATCCACGTGAATCACAAGTACAGTCAAGGTTAGGGCTAGCGTGCGGAAGTGGAACAGGGATTAGGTGCCTACCGTCGGCGTGTGGGAAAGGAGAAAAAAATTGTGAAAGAGGAGAGAAAGGTATCCGGTGTCCACCCCCACCTCTCCGCAAAAGTCGAACTTTTATTTTTAATATATATAATAAGGGACTCGAGAGAGATGGCCTCGAATTGGCTTTCGTGCGAAGTTGACTGATCAAAGGTCTAATTGGGAGTGCTCAGAGCATCTTTCTCTCTCTCTATTCTCTTCTCTCCACCGTCCACGTAACACCACGCGACACTCTGGTTTTCAAAAACGACCCCGAGGAGTGAACGGGAGAGAGGGAGAGAAGGAGAAGAAGAAGGGTCGGAGATTGCGGTTGTCCTCTCCTCTTGACCAGGTTTCGGTCTGCTACTCGAGCCAGAGCCAGTGCCTCCTTTCCCTTCTTCTCCCATTTGTTCGCTCTCCCCTGATTTGTTCGTTGTTCTTTGAAATCTAATATTGATTATCGTCATTACTGGATTTGGATTAGGATTAGGGGCATCAAGGCGATTACAAGCAGCCTGCCGCCATGGCGTTCTTTCGAAGCTTGTCTGCTCTCTCCAGACTGCGCTCCCGCTCCGTAAGTTCCATCTTCCCATCCATCTTCCCTTGATTTCAGGACCCCCCAAAAAAATTTAAAAAAAGAAAAAAACGGCACTCCGGTTTCGTCTTCGATTCATTTGGATTCTCTCGTCTTGCAGGCGCAGCAATCTAGTCTCGGAAATTCGGTTAGATGGCTGCAGATGGAGTGCTCTTCCGATCTTGTAATATCCCTCCCTCCCGCGATCGTTGAATTAATTGTTTTGCGAGACCTTCATACTTACACGAGATTTCATTAGGAAGCTGTACTGTACTGTACGACTAATCTGAGTTTGCTTGGTTTAATGGATTAGAGAAACAAAGTTAACCAAATGCTATGATATTATGCTGCAACTCTGATACCTTGAAATGCCCTAGACCTACCCCTTGCACGTAGATTCATAAATTAGAACTAGTGTATAGCATGAATTCATGGTATGGTCAGCAAGTACTTTTGCTTTTACTATAGTACCCACTTGATTTTCTCACGTGATATCTTTTTCCTTCAGGATCTTCACAGTCAGTTGAAGGAGATGATTCCGGAACAACAGGTTTTGTTCTACTTTTGACTTTTCTTTGATGTTCACCTATGTTTAGATGTCAGATACGGCGATGCCTTTAACATTATTTCTCTTCTCTTTCCATAGGGATTAATAAATAATTAAATAAATAGTACACTAATCCTAGTGTTGAAATTTGGAGTAGTGGCAATCAGACTTAACGTTGTATTGGTTTGCATTAGAAATCGATAAACACTTTAGGGCAGCTCTGTTCAATTCCAATATGCTCCATCATGGGCCCTCAATGAATTTTTGAGTCTCTTAAGTGACTGCAACATGGCGACATGCTAAAGCTCAGAAAATTCATGTTTGACACTCAGAAATTTTCCTCTGTTGACAGGAGCGACTGAAGAAACTGAAAGCAGAACATGGAAAGGTTCAATTGGGGAATTTTACAACTGATATGGTATATACATTAATATGGTCATTTCAGCTCTTGTTACAAGAGTGCAAGTGCCCTCCCCTTTTTGTTTGTGGAAGAACCTGTGTTCATGCAAAAGGTGGTTCCTTTTTTCTTGATTCTTACTTGACATCTCTTATGTGAAAACTGCTAAGGTGCTTGGCGGCATGAGAGGAATGATTGGGTTACTGTGGGAGACCTCATTACTTGACCCAGATGAGGTATGTTGTCATGAACTGTTGTTTATGCACCAGGTTATATTGGTATGATGATTCCTTGAAGTAGTTCTGGTCTGTCATCTATGATTCTTATCACGGCTGGCTTTCCTTTTTGTGTTGTTATTTAAGTATTATGGTGGCTCTTTGATTTCCAGGGCATTCGCTTCAGGGGTCTTTCAATTCCTGAATGCCAAAAGGTGTTACCAGCTGCAAAACCTGGGGGAGAGCCGCTTCCTGAGGGCCTTCTCTGGCTTCTTTTGACTGGAAAGGTCGTTTTTGTTTATGTTTGAGTTTTCAATTCTCCTAAAATGTTGATGGTGCAGTGGCTTATGATATCTAGTACTATAGCAATTTATGATAGTTTCGCAAAAGATGTCAAGAGTTCAATTGATTTGATGCCAAGATACTCACGATCTAATTGTTCACACAGCACATAAATTTGTGATTGAAGGGAAGGGGTGCGCCATGGGGCAAGTGGGATGCGTGCGCGCGCGCGCACGTGAGAGAGAGAGAGAGAGAGAGAGAGAGAGAGATGAAAACTGTGGGTGGACGGAGGAACTACTATTGAAAACTATTTTTGTCTGATCCCCTGGATAATCTTCTAAGGGAGCATTTTAATATAAACATAGAGTTTTTCGTAAGAAGTAATACATTAAAATTCATGGATAAAGTAGGTTTCGTAGACGGTGGATATTTCCAGTATGTGGAACAAACATAAGAATGAGGAAGAAGATATCTTTATTCAGTTTCACTTATGACAGTGACAAATACATAAAGGTTTGGACAGGTTCAAATGGGCTCGGGCTAGCCTAGGGATATTTTAGGCCCATATATTGTCTTGATGGGCTGGTTGGGAGATCAGGCCTAAAAGTGCATGCTCAAGCCCTTCCGCATTTATGTTTAACAATATATTGGAAGTGTCGTAGTAATCAGGCTGCTTCTCTTAGAGGAATCAATTGTGCTATCCGACCTATGTCAAAAAAATCTTTGTGAATGGGCAAGCAGATCCGGATGAGCTGAAAACTATGTTTAGGTCCACATGAGTGATGGGGGGGCTCATTGAGTGGTTAGAGTCAGAATTAAGTTAAGGAACGACAACTAGAATCGATGTTTTATATTTATATTTGAAAGAAAGAGGTTGATCTCCTTGCTGTTTACCAACTTGATCTTGTTGCCCCTGGCAACAAACATGCATGACTCTACATTTTTTTCCATATTTACTAGAAATAGAAATTGTCTTCTGGCCCATTTACATGCCTTACCATAATTTCCAATATTGTGGATGCTAAGGTACAAGAGCTGCGTTCCTTGCTGGTTAGTATTGAAGAAATATCATATTTTAAGTATGTACCCTGAAGCTATATTGGATCATTAAGAATGTTAGTTTTAGTCTTCTCAATTTGCTAGGGAATTATGAGAGCTTGCATTTTCAATATTTTGGATCATCATGAGATTGACAGGATGAACTTTTGTAACTGATAGTATACCTGTGTTTTTTCGGGTAATTAGGAAGAAAGTATTTATTGGGTGCTTCCCGTCATTTACCATCTGATTAGAAAGTGTGTTGTGATTTGAGTTTCAGAACAACAGTACTTAAGCTAAGAACTTCTTGACAGCTATTTCTTTTGAAAAATCCTCAAATTTCAATTCTTAATAATGAGGAAAATATCTTGTAGGCTTATGTACTGGAAAATTAAAAGGTGCTTGTTACTTTTTTTGTAAAACTTATAGCTCGTTTCTTCTCCTCTTCTGGTTCAGGTTCCCAACAAGGCACAGGTGGATGCACTATCTGCTGAATTGCGAGACCGTGCTCAAGTTCCAGGTCTCTCTCTCTCTCTCTCTCTCTCTCTCTCTCTCTCTCTCTCTCTCTCTCTCTCTCTCTCCAGACCAACAAAACCGTGGGTATGTTTATAGCATGTGCTTCTGCTGCGACTGTTTTGATTGAAAGAGAAAATGAACGTCAAAGCTCGTGAAGCCTTAGCCAGAAAAAAAAAGTTGAGGGAACAGACTCTAGTCGGGTGGTTTTTGTGGATTCTATTAGAGTATTGATCTCTTTCCAGTATTGTTTGGTGATTTGTTTATATCTTATGCTAAATGGGTAATTTGACTTTGATCTTTTAACTTAGTGTTTTAGGAAATTTGAAGGTTTTTAAGCATTAGGCATGAGGAACTTTCAAGCTTGGGTCGTTGGCTATTTATTCAGAATTGTGACGACTGTAAAAAGGGCAAAATCTATCTAGATGTTCAATGGCTGCACATAGTCCTCTGATGTCCATCTTAACTTTATTGAAATAATCCGTCCTTGACAATATGCTGTGATTTTTTGGTGTTGATACCATGGTCTATAGTGCTAATGATGTTTTTTCTTTTTATATACTGATAACCCTATTATTTTGGCATTTGACAAGCAGTGGCTTTCTAAAATTTGCTTGCAGATAAGTTGTACAAGTTTATTGATGGTCTGGATGTAACAGCTCACCCAATGACCCAATTATCAGCCGGGGTTATGTTCCTTCAGGTTCATAGATGGACTATTCTGTTTATAAATTAGGCTTTTCTGTTAAGACAACTCTTGAGCTTTACACTCATCACTGCAACTTTAACCATCAAATAGTCTCTTGTTCTTACGAGGTTTCCTCATTCTGGAATGAAAGACTAGTTATATCTTTTCAGTGCCATTGGATGTAGTGAGTTATCAACTTGCAGTACATCTTAGTGTCAATGGATTGCTGCAAGGTCTTATTTTAGTGAATTTCAAATTGGATGAGCTGGTTAGATGGGTGGTTAGTTAAGTGCTACTCTGTATGGGAATTGATGGGTTTGTAAATTGAAAGGAATTGCTGTAGTGTGAACTCTGCTGATTGCATGAAGTGACAAAGAAAGGTGCCCATTAGCTTTTTATTTTCATAGGTAAACTTTAATGGTGCTTGACAAAATCGACTAACAAAGCGTTGTGAACAAATCAGCTAATAAGTGTAAGAGGCGATTGCTGGAACAAAAGACAGAAGATGAGTTTTTAATTACGTTGATACTAGAAGCTTCCCACGAGGAAATGTTTGAAGTGTCATCATTGAGCAGAAATGCACCACATGGCTTTTGTAAAAATTGCATGAGTTCCACATGGAAAATAGTTTATGTCCAGCTTTGAAATTTTAAGGGGGTGAATTGTCATTTCCACCTTGAAAGAATTTTCATAGCATAACCTCATGATAATTGCTGAGGCATATGCTTTATCAATGTCTCTGAAGTTTGAAGCATATTATGTAGTTTAACTTGTTGACATTTCCTTTCAGGTTCAAAGTGAATTTCAGAAGGCATATGCAAAAGGAATTCATAAATCAAAGTTAGTAAATTTGGAATGCTTGTGCATAACACTGGCCTTCTATTGTTTAGTGATGCCAATTGCTAAACTGATTTTCAGATACTGGGAAACAGCATATGAGGACTCTCTTAATTTGATTGCTCGTCTTCCAGCACTTGCTGCTTACATTTATCGGAGGTTAGTAGATCACATGATTGATTTTGCATGTAAATTCTTTAATACAAACTACTAGAGCTCCAATTATGTTGAGTAGCTATGCATGGATAAGGTTTTAGCATTTAAGGTAATACCAAGACTCTTTTTTGGCATAATTTTGAGAATTAGTTTAGAAATACTGTAATGAAAGGAACATAGGATTGGAGTTAGCATGGCATTTATTACTTTTTTTATCTCTTTATATTGTGGCTTTCTCAAATCATAACTTGACACAAGCCCTTTCTTTTTAAAGGGTATACAAGGAAGGTCAGTTGATACCCATGCATGATTCTTTGGATTATGGAGGGAATTTTGCACACATGCTAGGATTTGATAATCCCAAAATGCATGAGCTTATGAGACTCTACCTCACAATTCACAGGTACATTGCATGGCAAGAATCCCATGTCCTTGATTTCATGATTGTTGTTTGTGTTAGCATGTGACAATTTAAATTCTTATATAACTTGGTTTAACAAAATAACTTCACTGCAGTGATCATGAAGGTGGAAATGTCAGTGCTCACACTGCCCACCTTGTAAGTGCCATGCATCCTGATCATCTTATTTGATGTTGCTCTTATAGGTTTCTAACTCCTGTAGTTGAAAGAATCTGAAGAGAACCAATAATCGTCTAGTGGATCACATATATGCATTGTAATTCACATTCAGAGAGATAATTTGTTAAATGTTGATGCTATCGGTAAATCTTGATAAATGTCTGTTTTATTCAGGTTGCCAGTGCACTTTCAGATCCGTATCTTTCCTTTGCAGCTGCATTAAATGGTTTAGCTGGGCCACTTCATGGATTGGCTAATCAGGTTTCATTACTCATAACTATTAGAAGTCATTAGCCATCAATTTTAAAGCATTTTACTTCATAGCATACTTCAATTAATTGAATATTGCATGCAGCTGAAGACAAATGACAATGATATATGGTCGGAGTGGTGGGACGACTCTAACATTTTTAAAAGCTTTGATTATGGGATGGAGCTCTTGTTAATTGTTTAAGCACTTTTTACACACTCTCATGTGTAAAATGACATCTAACCAAAGTGATGTTCATTCTACTCAAAGCGGTGAAGCTGGATAGTGTAACTCATTTTAGGTGGGATGAAGAATAGGGTAACGAAGATTTCAACACAGGATTGCCAATTCATTCAGTGCTCTTTAAAAATTTTGTTTTAAGTATTTGTGGTAGCAACTGCTCTATTGGTTCTCCTTGAACCAAAAAAGAAAAGAAAATAAAGAAGTGGGGATACATATAATTTTTTGCTTTCCTGGTGATACCATCAACAGTCTCGCTAAGTGGCTGTTTTTATCTACTTTTGCTTTTGGATGAAAACTTTTATCCTTGCTTGGATCTTCTTTGTTGTAGAGCCAAGCTGAATTTCATACAGAATCAAGCACAGTGGTGTAAAACTAATCATATAGGCCCCCCACTCAATGGGATGGGGTTTTTTCTTTTTTTTTTTTGTGTTGGGGAAGGATAAGATTGCTGTTGGTGGTATATATTTTTCACTATGAAGAGATAGGTTTTTTCAACGATAGTGAGATGTGAAAGCAGCTTCTTTCTGACAAATATCCTTGAATTGCTTAGGATCTTCTTCATCTTTTATTTTAATATATAATGAATTTGTTCGATTGTCTTGTTAGAGATCTAGTCTTACGCAACGCGCAACCCTACTTAAACACTCTGTGCTACCCTTTCTGAACACAAGAACACCTTTGAAGATGTCTTTAGGGCATGATTGTGTATTATCAAGTAGAGCATAAGTTATGGCACGTAGAGTTCTGGCAAAGCCAGATTGGCTAGTCACATATGGTCTGGCTGTTGCCTACCTGTTGTGCCGAAAGAAATGTCGTCTAGAGGGTACCACCGTGGATTTTTGATAAATATTGGACTTTATGAAACTGCCTCTGAAGCCATGCCATAAGCCTCTATCTACTTACTTGGGGACTAAAGTTACCAACTTCAGGCCTCAGACAGATAAACTGATGAGGTCCCAGGTTCAACTCCTGCCGATCACATCTTGGGGGCTTACCCGGTGGCATTGGTCTTGTACCCCACCACCCCGAGGAATAGTCCATTGCACGTGGGATACCTCGGTTATCAAAAAAAAAAAAAAAGTTACCAACTTCAGTTTCCCTCCATTGTTAAAGTAAATAAAATTAGTAAGTGTAGGTAGATGATATATTTCATTGTCTGATATTAGCCTAGATGAAAGTCATCGCAATCTAATATAGTACCTAGAATATTAAATTTGGCACGAGGCAAAAACATAACCTCCCTGAAACTTAGATGATTCAACTGGTTTCATGATGAATATCCGCTAAGGAGCATATACCCAGCCTAATGTTTTTAACTTATTTTTCATCATATTTTAGCAACAGTTATGAATAAATGGCTTGAAACTGAACACATGATTTGCATTAATACGACAAAGCAATGACTGTGAAATTGATTTCTTGGTTCAGTTCATCATTTGTTTGTTGGAAATACTTTTTGCAAATGTGTCACTTGTCTAGTTAGGAACATGCTTTATTTCTGTTGGTTGTTTATGGCTATATGTTTCTTAATCAACATTGGATAAAATTCTATCAAATTTAGTTTATTTCCTTGCATGTTAGTATTAGTTGTATTTCTTTTCATCTCTTTTTCTTTTTTGTTATTCGAAATTTACTGGTCGCAGCTTTGGTGATTCTCATTCTCTTCCATCTCTTACTGTGACTGTATTCTGCTGCAGGAAGTTTTGCTTTGGATCAAGTCAGTTGTAGATGACTGTGGAGAGCATGTCAGTACAGAACAGTTGAAAGAATATATCTGGAAGACTCTGAATAGTGGCAAGGTGCATTCATCTGTTTCATATATAACGTTTTTGGTAAACATAACTGTTACTCACCATTTGGGAGACAGTCCTCGAGATTTAATCTTGGTGATTTCACGCAAGAAAAATACCGTCTGATGGAACTCTTTGTTGGGTCTCACATGTTGTCAAATTTTTTTTGCATACACTTTGGCTTTGCCTTGTATACTGTTTTCATATTAAAACAAGCAGTGATAAATGAAATGCAGAGCCTTGGATTAAGGGCTGAAATTAGATATTTGCAAGATCCTAGTATGGGGTAGGGGAGGCGTGAAATAAAGTGTACTACATGAAATTTCTGTCTATTGGAAAAAATATACTAAGGCACCTTATGGCCAAGGAGATGATGGCCCTTGCCAGTCCCCTTGAGCATGCTGCTGATCGTAAGAGCTCGAGCCTAAATGTGAATATGTATTAGATCTTATTTTTGTAATTTCAATGTTGTATAGAGTACTTCTCTTCTTTGAGATATTAGATTTACAAGCCAACGTGAGGCGTTTATTGACACAGCCTCAGTTAATTTCTGAACACTGTTAAATCTAGAGTGGCAGACAATCGGTTGCCCCCTATTTCTGTTACTTTCTCGGATTACTGCCTTAAACTGGGTGGTTGCATTACACCTCTTCAAGCGATATGTTGGTTCCATCACAGAATCATAGAGTGCGACTTACTATCATTGGTTTAGTTTGCACTCCAACATATCCATTTTTTGGACCTCCCCTCCTTACATTGCTATCTAATTGAGAGAAAATGTTAAAAGCTGGTCTGTGCAGCTTATGTCAGTTAGGATGTTTTGAGAAATCCGTAAACTCTCGATGATGCTAATACTTGATTCGGCTGGATTTGGTTTTCCATACATTAACATGTCAATGTCGGAAATGCTGATTCACTCTTTGTTCAATGTTGTTGTAATACTATGTTGCATGTGAGGGAGAGGTCATTGATGTGATATTATCATTGTTATCTATGGCGGTTCGTAAAATTTTCTGTCTGTATTGTCCTTAAAGTTATAAGGCTCAAAGCCCAACTAAAATTCTAAGTAGGATTTTGCTGATTGTTTGTCCATTCTTTTCTTTTCTCCTTTTGATTATGCAGGTCGTTCCTGGGTATGGTCATGGAGTGCTCCGGCAAACAGATCCCAGATATACATGTCAGAGGGAATTTGCTCTGAAGCATTTACCCGACGATCCCCTTTTCCAACTGGTTAGTATTTGAGCCCTCATTGTGTACAAAAATTAGCTTGGCGTGACTAATTATGTTATGTAATCAATTTATTGTTTGACTAACCATCTACTACAATTTGAATGACTAGGTTTCAAAGCTTTATGAAGTGGTACCTCCTATACTGACTGAGTTAGGAAAGGTATTGTGTTAATTTAAATACTCTTCACTATGAATGTTTTTAGATAATACTTTTTTTTAAATCAAAATTCTGTATTCTTTGTACTTTCAGCATTATATCAAATTCGCCATCAAAACAAGAAAATCATGAAATTTGTCAAGATTTTGACAATTTAACTAACGCTAAAGCAGTGTGCCGCCTGATGGGCTTTTTTGTTGTGATTTCTCATGATATTTACAGGACAGTAACAACTGAATTTTCCCTCTCTGAGTGGTGGCCTTTTAGAATACAGTAGTTTTTTCCCCCATCTTATTTGATTGTGTTAAACAAGACAATTTGAGGGTCAAACTCTAGAAGAGTACAAACTTACACAAAAAATAGTAACTAGTCACAGCCCCCTTAACTCTTGATGAATTTATGGGCAAAAATATAAAAGAAGTAAATCTTGAATTTTTTTTGTGTCTATCCTACTTTAACTCTCGACTCCCCACCCTTAGCCTCTCTGAAAAGGTGGGGATTCGAACTCCCCACCTCCCCCTTCCCAATTAGGAGGGTGGCTACTGGGGCAAACCCCAGTGATTAAGTAAATCTTGAATTTGATGGATTGTTTTTTTGCCCTTTCGTTTTTCTTTTTTGGTTTCTTCTTTTTGGTCTTGGGGATACGCTAGAAATCAGGTGTTCTAGTTTTGCCCTTTCATTTCACCTCTCAAATTACTGTCGTTTTCCCCCCTTGCTTTTTCTATCACTTCCTTTGCTTTTTGACTTCTATCTTTTTCTTCAATAGTTTTAGGTACATGCTGTTCTTGGTTATCATCTCTGTCAACTCTATTTTTCCTATCAACTAGTGTCTTTCTTTTCCTTCATCTTTTCATGGGATTTTCTTATCTATCTAAACAAGGGCACTTTTTATCATTGTGATGCATTGTTCCGAAACTGTCACAATTATCTAAGTCAAGCTCAATTCATATAGAAGGGAATACTATGAAAGAGAGAATGACCAGACTTGCATGATGATAAAACATTTCCAATTTTTCAGTCTATGGGTCCAAATTACTATGCAATGATAAAGGTTTGTACGAGAAAGATTGATTTAATATACGTTTGATTTCTTTCAAAGTAATGTAGGTTTTTTAAATCATCTAGTTGTTTATTAATTGGCTAATATAATTTCTTAGAATCACCACGAAAAGAAATAAGTATAGATAGCACTTGTGTGTGCACGAATTAAGCTACACTTCCTGCAGCATTTTGTGGGTCTAAGCTCTAGTGTTGTACCTGATGGAATTTTTACAATGCTGTAAATGTGTCGTGTGGTTGGGGATTCTTGTAGGTCAAAAACCCATGGCCTAATGTGGATGCTCACAGTGGAGTTTTGCTGAATCATTTTGGTTTGACGGAAGCAAGGTGACGTTTCTTATTGTTGCTTACAATCTGTTTTGACTCTGTGTGCATGTGCTTCTTTTTTTAAAGTTGGAGTTTAATTTCTTTCAAAACTATGGAACAGATACTATACTGTTCTTTTTGGCGTATCTAGGAGCATTGGAATCTGCTCACAGGTACTCCTCTATTGTTCATTTACTGTTGAGTATTGATTTTTCAGTCTTAAGAGTTAATGGAGGCTTTTTTGCACTTCTTCAGCTGATATGGGACCGAGCACTTGGGTTGCCTTTAGAGAGGCCCAAAAGTGTTACCATGGACTGGCTTGAAAATTACTGCAGAAAATCAGCCACCTCCTAAACGTGGACGATGGAGCCACTAATGTTTGTCCTGTGATATTTTCTTGAAAGTCCTGATTTTTTTATTGATAGGCCCGGCGATGCTGAATTATGGTGTTGTCTAGCTGTGAGAGGTTTAGAACTCTTCGCCTGTTCCCTTTCTCGGCAAGTTTTAAATTTTTTATGATGGCTCGTCAAATTATTGACTTGGTAGCTGTGTGATATACAAATGATGGGCTTCAATGGAAATAATGGTTAATTACCACTTACAGCAGGACTGAGCCTCATGCATTGTCTGGCATCAACTCCAGATAGCCACTGGTTGCTCCTTCCACACATCTCACATTTCACTTTTAGGGTTCTTCGGGAGAGTCGATAATCTTATCTTGCCTTGCGAGAAATTATGACTACAAAGTATAGCTATTGTAGATGTTTTCACATTTCACTTTTAGGGTTTGTAGTGACAGCACCATTAATACTAGTTTGAGAACAAAGCAGAATAACTATTCCTTGTTGGTATCGTATTCCCATTTTAACTTGGAGTACCTTCCTTGGATGGGATCCTCCTCGGAATCCTAAATGGCAATAAGCTTGAACGCGTGCATGCGTCCCAAAATTCCAACATAATGTTCAATCCCAATTATTCACCGCCCTCTATCTTCGTGGACCTTGGTTTCACGGCTGGCGATGGTTTTCACTCGTCTGGTGAGTTCTCCGGCCTGCTGCTGTCATTGACAATGGTTTTTTGGGCAATTTTGAGTGTTCAGTGAACTCATCCCTTGCAAAGGCGACCTCTTGTCAGAATCCGAACCGAACAGTTCTCTATTTGGTTAAGTAGCTTAGTGAGAGCTTGTTTGGTGTAATGTTGTTGACGACGACGTGAGCAGTCGAAATGTGGAACCTCCACCAAATTGACCCCACCTGTTTAGTAGGAAATTCTGAAACAAATGGCAGCTTGTATTCAGGCATTACTCCAAGATACAAGGGCCTCTGCTGTTTATCTCATGTACGGCAATTTCTAGGTTTGGCATAGTGTTTAAATTCTCTTCATCAGTTTAGAAGATTCCTGAGCAATCATTTTCAAATGGCCCGATTCCGAAAGATTGCAACCAGAGGAACCCAATTCTATTCCTTACACTTCTCAGGCCTTTTTTATATACTCCGTTAGTCGTTTGGGGAACATGGATCTTTTCACATCACGGAAGAGAAGAAACTACTCTTTTCTTCTCGTTGGGGTTTTTCTTTTTCTATTTCAGATTATAATTTATTTGGCTTACTATATATAAAAGAAGGAAACCGAAAATTAAAAAGTGTACCTATTCTTATTTAAGTAAAGTCTATTTTCCATACGTTTTTTGTTTCTTGGAAGTACGGATACATGTAACATGTTTCTTATTTATGACTAAGAAAATGCTTTGCCCACGTCTTTTTCATGAAAATAAATTCCATGAATTACGGCTTTTTCTAATTTTCATTGCCTTTTCTTTCACTCCATATGCAAATAAGAAACTTCATATAAAAACGAAATTGCTTGCCTCACAAAGTTTATGACGTGAGAATCAGCATGAACTTCAGAATTTTAGGATGATCTTTTTGAACAATCACATCTGTTGTTACCAAAGTGCTAGCCTATTTACCTAATGTTCTTTAGCCCACTTTAATAGGGAAGTAAATCAGGTGGCAAGATTGT
>CM062226.1:35938394-36235870 GCA_031216235.1 Syzygium jambos | reverse complement strand
CAGCTACATGAGCATGACTAGCTCAATTTATTGGCCCATCAATTGAGCCGTAAAAAAACCCTCAATAGCGAATGAACCATTAGAAACATTCTGTAACATATGCTTTTTCAATCAAATATCTATTTTTTAAATCTAATTTAACTTAGTGTTAATACTACGAAAAACCTCAAACTGATATACCTGTGATAATTCTACTGCGAATTAATTTTTTGACCATCAAAAACCCTAAACTGGTACGCCAGTAACAAATTTATCCCGAACTATTTTTTTGATCACAAAAAACCCTAAATTGATATACCTGTGACAAATTTAACCGAAAACCCAAAACTGGTACGTCTGTGACAAATTTATCTCAGATTATTTTTTTGACTACCAAAAACCCTAAACTGATACGTTTGTGACAAATTTACTCTCAATTAAATTGGATTAATATCAAGAAAAACCACGAATTGACAAACTTGTGACAAACAGAGGGATAAAACCCCAAATTGGTACACTCGTCAACTATCATGTGTCATCAAACTTAGCAATTTGATAGTAAAATTAAATAGAAACTAACGCAGAGTAAATTGTCACAGGTGTATTGATTTTGGGATTTTTGGTGATCAAAAAATTAGTTCGGGGTAAAATTGTCACAGGTGTACCAATTTTGGATTTTTGGTGGTCAAAAAATTAGTTCGGATAAAATTGTCATAGGTGTACCAAGTTGGAGTTTTTTATAATAAAAAAAATAGTTTTGAGTAAATTTGTCACAGATGTACCAGTTTGAGATTTTTTGTGGTGTTAACCCTTTAAATTAATGTATGACTTTGCATTGTTGTTATTAATTACTTAGCCGTGACATATAGTTAAATTTTTCTTCTTGAAATATATGTTGAAGTACTCAGGACTCACATCCACTCACGTGATAACAAAACGTAATATATATAGGTCTTGCTCAATTGAAGAATCGCCGCACAGCTAGTTTGTTTCACGGAAAATAAATAATTTAAAAAATATTTTTCTAAAAATAATAACTTGAAATGATTAGTCCATAAAAAATACTTCATCATCGTCAACAATTTATATCTAACCATTTTCATCAACAATGAAAGTTTTTTTCGTTCGTTCATTTTTGTAAACAGTATAAACAATTGTTTTTAGAAAAAATGTTTTCAAATAATTTATTTTTCGCAAAATAAATGGATCCTAAAAACAAATGGAGCCTTTGTAAAAAATTTTAGGGTCCGTTTGTTTCGCAGTAAACATTTTTAGAGAAAAGATTTCTTTTCATTTTTCAACGTTTGATTCGCTTAGGAAAATGAATCTAGTCAACGGAAATGATTTTTCTACCAAAACTTCTATTTAGGAAGATAATTTTCCCTTTGAAAGAACCAAAAAAGGTTTTCCAAAATATAACTAAGTATCGGCGCCTGAAGCCGAAACTCTATACTTGGGTACGGAAACCCTAACGTTGGTTCCCAAGTCCCCATGTTCAGGATCGGGTCTACAGCAGTCGAGCCCAGGACCTTGATGCTCGAGCTTAGGCCCCTGGCGCCCACGCTCGGGTCCATCGAGGTTGGGTCCGAATCCTCGATGCCCATACACAATGCTCTGGCACTCGAGCTCGATTCCATAAAAGGCTGTGCTCGGGTCCTTGATGCTTGAGCTCCGATCCTAACCCTCATCTCGGGTTCACAAAGGCCATGCAAGGGTCATTGGAGCTCTAGCTCGGAATCTTGGTTAATGAAATGTTTGTTCTTATAATTTGAATTTTTATTTATTTATTCCTTTTTCTTTTCCCCAAGCAAGCTCAAGCCTCGCCGAATCTAGCAAGGTGGAGTCTTGCCCGAGGCCGGCGAGGTTCGAGCTCATTAGAAGGAAAATGACCTAAAAATTATATATTTTTTTGTTAAACAAACGCAGCCTAAAAAATTTTAGTATGTCTAGCATTATCTACTTAAATGCTTATCATTTATCAAGAGGAGAATAATGACAGGATTGATGATGCTGCTCTTTAATTCGTTGGATGTATGGATAACACCTGGGGCTGCTGCACCTGAAAAGTTTCCTGCTCTTTCTCGTTAGTACCGTTATGTGTTCGCTTGAAAAGGATCATCCTCTATTCCAAGCAATCTTGCTCGCTTGAGCAATCCTCTCTCGTGCTCCACCCCGCCATTCATGGGACCTAAGTCCTTAACACCATCCACCCTCCTTCACTGACCACGCTTCCTCTCCATCGGTGCACAAAAAATGCGACCTTTCTCCTTAGACACCACTGACCTGCGCTTCTCATCCCAAGTTTCCACAGCCCCCACCAGTTGTTCGACGAAATTCCGAAGTGACCTTCGCCACACTCAGAACCCATCATTTATACTTTGTCAAGCATCTAAACGGAGCTCGTCATCGGGTAGCGTGGGCCTGCAGAGGAAAACCCAGAAGGATCTTTCTCGGATACTGAGGACGGAGTCGGCTATCAAGGAGATCGAGAGGAAGGCCAACTCCAAGAAGTACAACAATTTGTGGCCTAAAGCCGTGTTGGAGGCCCTGGATGAGGCTATTAGAGAAAACCGTTATGAGTCTGCTCTCAAGGTTTGTGAACGATTCGTTCTCTGTTTTTTTTTTCTCTCTGCATTTTGTTTGTACCGGCTTCAGGTGAATTCTTCTCATTGTCTTGTCA
The DNA here is from genome assembly GCA_031216235.1 of Syzygium jambos. Classification (NCBI taxonomy): domain Eukaryota; kingdom Viridiplantae; phylum Streptophyta; class Magnoliopsida; order Myrtales; family Myrtaceae; genus Syzygium; species Syzygium jambos. The sequence continues at coordinate 36,233,211 of CM062226.1, read as the reverse complement.
TGTGCTAGGGTATTTGTTGTTGAGCCACATTAAGTTTATGATCCATTTTGTTCCCGAGGTAGCTTTATCAAGTTGGAGAAGTGAAAGTGAGACTTGAAATACGTATCGAGCTTTGGTATTTGGAGCAGAAGCATATAGAACCGGAGATTCAATCTCTCTTTAACGTTCATATGTGAATTGTATACACAAATAGTGAAGACTGTACTGCAAGTAACTATGTATAGCTCCTGATCATTGGTTGTGTGTTCATTCGTGTTAATTTCCTTTTTCAGTTTACGTAGTTATGACATTACCATAGATTACTCAGAGAGCTGAATGTCTTGAGCTGTCTCATCTAGCAATGGAATGAGAACTTTAGGAAGTAGAGTAACACCATTAACTAGCATCATTACCAGATTGTCAGTGTCAGAGCTAGTAATTTGCTGATGCAACTCTATTTCTTGTTTCCATATAGGTAGCCTGTTTAAATCTATCGTAACTATCAAAGCATTTAATTCCCTTTTTCCAGATATTCAGCCTTCTTCGTAAGCAGCACTGGTATGAGCCAAGATGCCAAACGTACACAAAGCTTCTGATGATGCTTGGCAAGTGCCGGCAGCCTGAGCAGGCAGGTTTGCTTTTCGAGCTTATGCTGGCGGAAGGGCTTAAACCTACTCTCGATGTTTATACGGCTCTAGTCAGTGCTTATGGTCATAGTGGCCAAATTGACGAGGCATTATCTACTCTAGAAGCAATGAAGTCTGTCTCAGATTGTAAACCCGACGTGTACACGTACTCTATTCTCGTGAATTGTTGCATGAAGTTCCGTCAGTTCGATCTGATTGAACAAATACTTTCTGAGATGTCATATCTTGGAATAAGTTGCAGCATTGTCACATACAATACTATGGTCGATGGATATGGCAAGGCCGAAATGTTTGAACAGATGGAGAAGTCATTGACAGACATGATTGACAGTGGATCCTGTCTTCCTGATGTTTTTACTCTTAATTCGGTCGTGGGGGCTTATGGGAAGAGTGGACAGATTGATAAGATGGAGAAGTGGTATGAGGAATTTCAACTTATGGGTATAAGGCCTGATATTATTACATTCAATACCCTGATTGGATCATATGGGAAGGCAGGGCTCTATGAGAAGATGAGTTCTGTTTTTTATTATATGGAGAAAAGGTTCTTTTCCCCTACAACTACAACCTATAATGTAATAATTGATATCTATGGAAAAACTGGCGATGTGGAAAAGATGGAAGAATACTTCAAGAAAATGAAACATCGAGGGATGAAGCCTACCTCTGTCACGTACTGCTCTCTGGTTAGTGCATACAGTAAATCTGGATTGATCATGAAGGTGGACTCGATCTTGAGGCAAGTCGATAATTCTGATGTGGTGCTGGATACTCCTTTTTTCAACTGCATCATTAGTGCATATGGTCAGGCTGGCGACATTGAAAAGATGAGGGAATTGTTCTTGTTGATGAAAGAGAGAAATTGCTCACCTGATACTATCACCTATGCTACCATGATCCAAACATACAATGCCCTAGGCATGACTGAGGTTGCTGAAGATTTGGAGAACAACATAATAAGAACCAAGGACCATCCAGGTATCTTGATGTCAAGTAGCTTTGTAACCGTCTATCTATTTGTAAATTTGTACTCTTCCTTCATGTTCATTGCAAAACCTCATGTAATGTTCAATTTCTTGCACTGGATGGGAAGTTGTCACACTTCTCACTCTAGGGTATCAGAGAGGTTGTTTTGTATACACCCCATTAGTCAATGTAACATGCTCCAACCTTGCATGCTTACTCCATATCTCCTGCTCAGTGTAGTAATTTTAACTGATAACCAGCAAAATACTGATGCTAATAGCAAAAAATACTGATAATCCGGATCAAGCAAACAAAGTGGCTTTGATATGTTATTCACAACAATCGGTCAGTCACAGAATCATTATACTATGTAGGACCTCACTCATTAGAGTCCAAGAATGAAACTATGCTAATGAATCAGGATTTACAGCATGAGATTCTTAAGTTTCATGTGATGTTATCTGGGGTATGTAATGGCAAAAGGATGCTTTTAACTAAACATCCTTAAGATTTTATTGTCTCTCCTGAGTGTGCTGCTATTTGCGGCAAGCACATTTGTTCGCTCTCTGCTAATTGCTTTAGTTTCTGACCAGTGAGAGTGAAATTCACTATATTTATAGCATGCTACTTGAGAGTTGCTTAAATTATATTTGGTTTCTGCTCAGGCTTGAAGTTGATTGGATGCTAGCATTGTTGATGTGGAACGGATCTCAATTGATGGACGACTAGAATGTTCAAGATTCTCAAAGCATAATTTGCTGATTACTTGCTTCTGAGATTATATGTAATGTTTGTTATACCTTTTCTGTTTTGGAGATTATACTATCACAGAGTACATAACAATCAGAATTTTATCAAGTTCCAAAATTACAAGTCTCCCAATGCAGGATTGTCTTTAGATTAGCTTCAGTGTCCATGAAGTCCAAGCTCACCTCAACCCCATCCGGGGCATCAACCTGGGGATGTCAGTTGGCTCAGCAAGATTGCAAGAAAGTTTCATCTGGAGGAGTTAAGATAATTTATAAGTTGCAAACTGTTACTAAGACAGCTTCGCTAGATTTTTCGGAGGCCTTGAAATGCCGCTGGGTTTGTTGGGTACAATTTGGTAAAGTTACTTCTTGTGGATATTCTATTTTTTGTTCTATCATGGCGACCTCAGCACTGAATTTCCATTTTTCAAAATAAGAACACCAAAGAGCTGTTGTCATGTGTATGAAGTTCACCGAAGTTCTGGTTCCCCAAAGAACTTTGACAGAATAGATAGCAATTAACAAGAATGCCAACTTTCCACAAGGGCCAAAAGATTGTCCTTGGAGACCATTCTTCTGGAGTTGGACCATGAAGCAGCGTAGTTTTTCCAGATATTGGGCTAAGCATACATGATCTCCGCTTCATTAGTGAAAAGTTGCCAAGACTAAAGTTTGGGTAATAGAGCTGGAATTCTTGAGGGCCGAATCAAAACCCTGGGCAGCATGCAGATATTTATCAGGCTCTGCTGACTGGCTACCGTTGAAATTCTTTCATTATGTCCATATTCTGCTATATATCTTATTTGCCTTGCTTGTCTTATATTCATATGTACATATAACTATTTACATTCAGAAATCAGGTCAGTAATTGTTACCGATTGATATCTACTCTCACTTCTGTAAATCAACATCTCACCTCTCACTGTGCATGGCCTCGGTTGACATTGTGGGATGATACCAGCACCGTGGAACTCCTGTTTGAAGCAGCTGTTTATTTCCCAGAGGAGAGTTAAAATGCTTTGTGCACTTAATTTCCAGGTTTTTTAATTTGGGCGGGCCTGAAGAATGAGTTTAGGCCTGGCCTCCTTAGCTTGTCGATGGTCACTCCCCTGTTTTTCAGAGGAAATTTGCTGAGGAACAAGTCTAGTCTATGACCCAAAACAAATAGAGGAACCTTGCGATTTGTCATCCGGATTATTCTTCATGTTGTGGTCATGTTGCGGTTTGGTCCTTCTTTTCACGTGCTAGATAAAGTCCATTTTTGCAAGTCCACCTCAGGGGTAAGCAATTTGTTAAAATGCACTTGCGAGATGTATTAGAGAAGTCTCATAAAGAAAAATTTGTGTGGTGTAGAAGAGTTAATATATTCTAGTTGATTCATAAATTATCGACTTAAGTTTTTGAGTGAAGGTAGATCCAACTTGATATGTTGACGGGTTTTGAATCGGGCTCTCTCTTGACAATCTCCTCAACTGAAGGTATCGGGCTTCTGAATCATTCGGGTCCATATCTACCGCCAGACAAGAAAGGGGATTGCCTAGGTGAACCTGAATCAAGACGTCTCTATAAGTGGATGACGTTCATTACAGTATTTTGGGCATTTATCTTATTGTTGAAAATCTAAACTTTACCCCCAAGTTACGTAACAACTCAATCTTTCTAGCGAAATTTCCGCCTGAACATAGGAAGCACGATGGAAGTGATTAGAGGCAGGCCAGCTTGCAAATTGTCTGCCTAAAGAGGGAAGACGCAAGTGGAAACGCTTTTGTGGATTGGAGATTCTCTTCCTCCAGCATTTAGTATTATTCCCCGATGCCCACCGAAAGTGTGTTCCGTTTTGTAGGACAAGGAACTTGGTATATCTTTGTCTGGTGCGAGACGAATTAACATTTTCGGTCGTAAAGAACCGATGCCATTTGGAAAATTACAGAACAAGAACCTGCGCGAGCGAATTTGAAAGATCAAACAACTAGCGACAATGGGATAGATGAATGGCGATTGAATTGTCGTAAATGTTTTGGAAGTCTTCAATATGTGGAAGGTAGAATTAGATTTTGGAATTCCTAAACTACATGTTCCTCTTAAAACATTCGACGCCGACTTTGCTTCATCTAAATCCATCCACAAACCCATGATTGTCATACGACAGCTAAGTAATATGTTACGGTGACCTCAAAATAGTTGAAGCCTAAGTATCCTACGAAAATACGCGGCCACCAACCCTCACTCAAAAAGACAAGCAATGGGCTATGTGTATCCGACGCGGATGCAATGAGGTATCGAAGTCGATTTCTTTGTTTTTCTTTTTTGGGTAAATATACTCTAAAAACCCCAACCCCGACATGGGGCAAAGGTCCTTCCCTTCCCTTTTCTTCTAAGACAAAACATTAAAGATGGTGGGTGTCCCTTTAAAACTCCCTTTGCAAAGATTAGAAACTGAAACTGAGAACCATAGAATTCAATGACTTTGCAAGTCATGCTACAGCAAAAGTTGAGGAACTTCGTGGAATTCTAAGAACCCGTATGAACGGAATAAAAGACGCAGGGGGTGACATAACGCTGAAAACGAGAAGAAAAAGGGCGACTTCTCCGGGGTCAAATCTCTTTCATTAATGAAAGAGTGAATCTAGATGGAGTTGACCCCCATTTCACTAGTGGCATGACTTGCCGACCCAAAAGAGCGCTGAAAGTTCTGAAATTTGGAAGGGATCAATATCAAGAAGTGACTTGGAAGACAAGGATGTGGGAGACTTCACCAGCATGCTGAAAAGGAACGAAGAACGAGAGAAAACGTTAATAGTTTTTTAATCATAGGGTGCCAAATTGTCAAGGACCAAGATCAAAGGACATCATTGCGCAGGTTGAAAAGGGCACAACCCAATTTGACCAGTTCGTCCCACGTCCCCTCCCCCAACACTTTCGGGCGTGTAGAAGACGAGGGTCGATTTCCGATTTGGCCCCCCACTCCCCTAAGCTAGTACTCTCCAGTTTGGTACAATTGCATATTTGCATTGATTACGTTGCTTGACTTGGGACACCGCCCCACGCATCAATCAATTCCTGAAATGGGGAGGCTCGGCTTGTGGGATTTCGCACCCGAAAGTGACTGCCCTGTGCGATCACCATACCCAAATAAGGGAAAAAGGAAAGCCATCGATTGGTTGTGACATGCCCCGTGTCGCATGATTAGAGACCAACTAGGTTTTTCAAATTATATTTGACCGACCAAATGTGTTGAAATATACATATGAATTGTGTTAAAAAGCCTCACGTAGAATAACTGATGCGATGTAGAGCAATTAATATATTTTAATTGACTCATAACATATCGACTCAAATTTTTAAGTGAAGATGGGTCAAACCGGGACTTGGGTTGCAAGCTCCCAATGAAATGTGCTCCTATCCATGCATAAATATGATGAGCTCAGCCTATGTCAAGTTTCGTAATTCCAATTCCCCTTTTTCTTTTTCTTTTATTGCTAAAATAAAGTTGAGCTTATATCGTGACAAATTAGATAAATTTGGCAAAAGAAAAAATAGAGATGATTGATGACCTAGTCGTAACCATAAACGCGTGATGAGGGGAGTATCCGAGAAGTGATAATTGTGATTGAACTTGAGATGGCCTCATTCGTGTGGACATTGCCGTATGCATGCACACAAATTGATTGATGCGTTTCACATTTGCATCAATGGATCGATCTAGAAGTCATCACCACATGCTTGCATTGGATCCTTATCTCTCCACTCCCTGTGATGTACCAAATGAAAATACTTGGCAATTGGCATTGTGCTTTCTCCATTATGTTGTACTTCTACATCACCGATTCATAGTCGCGATTTCCCCGTACCATTCGTGCCGCAGAAGTACACGAACTTCGGGATTTTCACCAAGTTTGAAAATTGAGAATATCCAATTTTCTCTCATCGCGATCGAATACTTGGATAGAAACCCCATCATCTCTCACGTGGAATTGTTCGACACTTATTCCATGACTCATCCCAACCTCAATGGCAACTTGGAGAACTTAGTTAGAGACCACCACTATGCCTCCTCTTCAATGCATCTCCTTTTCTTTCTCCAATAGCATCTCATTACTTAGTGGTGTCCTTTGAATAGGGTACCTTGGGAATATTTGATGTTGCATTAGCTCAAAAAGTTTTGGAGAGACTAACGTTTGTGGTTGGAACATATGGCAAAGCGGAGGAGAGAATTTTCGTCAACTTCAGGCAAGTAATTTGGTTCTTCTCCATTGCCAAATTTGAGCCTGAACATTCCTGGAGATAAGAAGGGCATGTTCTTTAGATGCCCAACTGATGCAGGAATCAAAACAACACCCACTTATTGCCTCCTGGTGCCCAACTCAATATCATCAATACTCACTCGTTTGGAATCTTTAGAGTGGTATTCGTCTACATGATTACATGATTATGCTTTGAGAATCAATCCGACACTCAAAGATATGAAGTGTCTGCTTGAGAAAGTTTTTCCGCGGCGGTTTCAATTGTGAAGGCTCCATCCCGCTCGACTCTTATTCGCCGCGACCTCAAAATATGTATCGCCAAACACGCAAGTCACATCATTTCACAGTACAACCGCATCATGCCACAGTTCTAGTTAAGCCATAGTTCTAGTTAAACCACAATTACATCGAACGGGCTTGAATCCCACGCTACCCGTATGTTTTCTACGGTCTAAGTGGTGAAAAGAAAAATTAGAACCGAACTTGTATAGGTCCGAGCTAAGCCATGAGGCACAGCACTCAAATTCGTCTAACATTCTTGAATACCTAGCTTTCTCCACTCAATGCTGAATTGTTGATGCATCACTGTCGTCACCATCTGATAATGTTGTTGTCCATCAAACAGCATGTTAATAGACAACCGAGAAGATAGCACTCTAAGACAAGAATAAATACGACTACCGTAGAATCACAATGGCGCACACGAACATATGGACAAGAATGCAAGTGCAAGGAGGACAAAACAGGTCATTATTGAAGACAACCCAGGCTTTGGGATAGCTTGCTCCCCATCGCCATCCAGAGATCTTTGCTTATACCTGTCAAGAAAAATTAATCTTGTCTCGACATGTCGGGGCTCGGGACCCGGGACCGGGGAGTCCGTTTCCTAGTCATTTTCGGGGTCATAGCTAGTACCTTCGCTTTCGATAGTGATCTCACTTGGGACCTTTGATTTAGACGAGATAAAGTTAATTGAGATTAGTGCTGTGTTATGTGACTGGTTGAGTCTGATTTGGATGATTAGCCTTATCTTTATCCTCCTCGGACATTACTCAAGCTGTAATGTGTGAGCCACGCTAGGTGTTTCATTTCGAAAGAGAAAATATAGAACTGTTCTGATTCGACTGTGTACAGTAATATGCTTGGTTCCCTCACTTAATCTTTGCGCAATATAGACGTAACAATTCAGCTAAGCCTATGCTAGCAAGAGATCGCTCAAGATGTAAGGGTAAAAGATATCGCAAGTGTCATATCGTCCGTAAGACGCTCATTTTAGTATCGTAACTTTTTTTTTTTCTGATCACATTATATAATTTTTCAATCGATCACTTGAGTGTCGTAAATTTTTAAAAACGTTTATCCGAGTACTAGAAATCCGAGATGACAATTGATATTTATGGTGAATGATTTTAAAAAGATGACGCGGCTATTCCCAAAGATGGGGAGGGTCTGAATAGGATCTTGTGAGGTGGGTTTCGCTGGTATTCAAAAAGCCTGCCACTTTTGTAGACGATGAAGTTGGCATTCCTTCTTGCACGTGTCAACTCGTTCTTCAAGCGAGACGCCGAGTCAATAGGAGAGCACGAAACGAGTACACACATTGAATCTGTCTCGATGTTAGTTGCTGGTTTTGGTACAAAGCTACTTGCCGACTTTTCGGGGAAATTCTTTTGCTCGAGACCAAATACTTGGTCCAATGTCAGGCTTCAGGTAAATACAATAGTAATATAAACTATTGATTGTTTTTAAGAAAAAGTATTTTTTTCAAGTCATTTATTTTTTGCAAAATAAACGTTACCTAAATTTAAGATTATTCAAGACTGTGCTATTGGCCTAGATATTCGAAATATGCTTTTGAAATTTAAGTAGATAAATACAAATGTAGCCTGGGCACTTTCATCGGATGCGTGTGAAGAGTGTCGGGACGGAGAAATGCTCGAACTGATTTATAGTGGCTCGGTCCACGGGCGATCCACCTGTCGAAAGCACGAAGAAAAGTTGGGTGTTCACGGAGCCAACTCTCCTCGATCAACTCTCTTGCCTTCCCAATGAATCCCCCTCGTTGTCATGATGTTCCTTTGACTATCTGTTTCGTTTATGTTGGGTTTGTATGACCATTTGTTGTAGTTCAATTCTACTTCAGCTTGGTCTGTCTGGATTATGTGAATGGTTCATCTCCTTGTTTAGTATTTTATTTTAATAATATGGTGTTCTTTATGTGTTTATGATACCCCTTTTGATTTAATTACAAAAAAGGGGGAGAAATTTGATGCTTTGGTCGTCCCTTGCAAGGGGGACTTTGTGGAATTTCAGCAAACCAACTTTCGTACGAGCTTTCGACTAGATGATTGGGCGAAACTCTCGATCGGACTCGGGCAACGGAGCAGGCACCCATTTGGGTTGAACCACTAGAAATTGGCTAAGCATTTCTCTGTTCCTAGTCTCTTGATCTACATGGATATCATGCGATCGGCAAAATTGCACAAATTTACTCGAATTCAAAAGCTCTTTTTGTACATATGGGCCACCGCATGGGAGACTGGATGTATAGCAACTACACAGCGATAAGTCAAATGTCATCTATGTTGAATATTTGAATTCGATCCTATCAACGATGCAAGAAAGTAACGGAAATTCGCATAATACAAGAATTTACGTGGTTCAGCAGGGGAGATGTTCCGCCTACCTACGTCCACGGAAAAAAGAGATCCGTTTCACTAATAACGTAAAAAAAATGTACAGCCACTCTTTTTCACCTCTTACCTCTTTTTTTAGAAACCCGTTTCGCCCTAAATATATATATATATATATATATATATATATATATATAATGAAATCCTACATAGCACAAATTACAAAATTACCCACATAACCTAAAATATTTAACTTTCCCATATGAATCCTTCTATGACTGAACATAAAACGCCTCTGGCGGCCCGGGGGCTCTGCCCCTGCAACACGCTCGCACCCTCGCCCGCTCACCGGGAGCAGGACTCCCGTGCTATTCAGTCATCAGGGGGCCTTTCGAAATTGCCTCATAATCTCCTAAATAACAGAATACAAGACATCAACCTTAACAATTTATGCTTAATTATATAGTTATCACGTGTATAGATACTCGATTGAAATGTAATTTACTTAGCCTGTACAAGGCACACTGTGGTGTTGATTTTCGTCTACATTAGATGCCGCGAAAATATTGCGAGCATAGATCATTTTCCATACGAATGCTTCTCTATGGGACAACTTATACCAGTTGCAGCAGGGTTTTGGCCAGTTTACCTGCTATCGGATTTGAGCTAATGGAAACGGCAATCGGATCATACAAGAGGAAGAGAGGGAGAGGGGGTTAAAATCTAACTTCATTGAATAAATTACCCCAAAGTTAGAGACATTTTGGTTGGTTCACATTAAGCGATTTCCTAATCGTCGAGAATCCTTGTGCAATCTTGACTATATCGCAAAGCTTGATTAGAATAATAGACCCAAATGGAATCAATCAGATAAGCTTCTTCCAAGTAATGGATTGTTGGGGGGGTGGCGGGGCATATGTGCCGATTCTCACCTATCCCTTAACGGAGGCGGCACCCGGCTCTATACTTTGCCCGTCGTCGTCGTCGTCGTCGTCACTGTCCAACTCGACGAGTCTTGATTCGCGACAAATCGATGGCGATCACCGCGGATTTCGTGCCAATTCTCCAAATCAGGATCGAATGCATATAGCGTCGACGAGTCATGTCGTCCCGGGTTCATTAACAGAAACCAGGCGAAACTTTTCGCGCACCGCGACACAGAGCGCCCGAAATCTTCCTTCCCTTCAACGTGATGAAAAGGGGACAGAAGAAGAGGACGAAAGGCGTTGCTAAATTTCGCCTGGTTTTTCGCTTCGGGGAGGGTAAAGGGACGTGGAAGGGACCCGCCCCCCTCGCTCACTCTGGGCTCAAGGCCATCAACATCATCATCCTATCGAATTAGAGGAAATCAGTGAGTTCCTGCTCAGTGGATGATGCCCGGATAAAGGATATTTTTCTCGACAGCAAACGCTAACAGAAATTAGATAGCGTATCGAAATTCCATGAAATGAGGCAGGACTTTTCTTGGTTCCGCTCGGAGGGAATTCTTCCACGGTCTCCTGAATTCCACGAAACTTGCAAGGACGATGGCACGGCGTGATTCATAATTAATCCCCGTTTTCCTCGGAGTTTGCTCGTCGAGCGAATCGCCTCTTGTGCAAATTATTACTCCAGCTATGTTTGATGAAATCCCAGATCAATTTGCAGATGCTATTTATTTGATAAAAATTCGCGGATTTAAGGTGGGCATTCCTTAAAAACGAAAAAGAAGAAAGGAGAAGAAAGAAGGAGAAGAGAATCGGGGACTTAAAAAAAAAAAAACCAGAATCGTTAAAAGAGTTTGCTTGCTGGCTCTCGCTCCCCCACATGCGTTGAGATTTAAAATAATTAAAGATTAGAGCCGTCACGGCTAGCAGCAGCGACAGCTAGAGGGACGCCCGGTTTTGGGGGATTCCGCGTCAAATGCCTTTCACGTTCTTCGACATTGACCCCACCATACCAACACACACGCGTCCCCGCACGTACAGCATATCCCTCAATTTCGTCCCCCTTCCCTTCCCCCCTCCCTCTTCTTTGAACAATTTCTTACCCCACATCTTAATTTTAATTTTAATTTTATAATTTCCTGGAAGATAGATTCCAATTCAGCCTTATCCACCTCATTATTATTATTATTATTATTATTATTATTATTATTATTATTATTAGATCACCCGATTCCGGTGTACCCTTTTTGACCTCCTCATATCAGAATTTGTACCATTTTTTTGAAAAAACCCTCGAATATATAAACATCGGCACGTAGACTTTTTTTTATGTTATCTCTTCGGAGGAGTAGCTTCCGAAGCTTCAATACGTTTTTCCTTTTCGTATTCTATATTCTTCAATTCAAACTTTTATGGCAGGGATAATGCTTTCCGCGGACGCTCGATGGCGGATTGAATATTCAGTCAGAAGATAGGAACATAGTTTTGCAACGTAACATTTCAATGCGACTTTTTAGAATAATTCGTAACTTGCGTGACAAGCTGATGAAAAAAGTAGGCGATTTTGAAATTAGGCTATTTGTGAGTCGAGATACAAGGTACGCAAGCAAAGCGGTCGGTGTCGGTCGTACCACGCCAACCACATGGCCGGCCGGCGCATAAGACACATCTTTCCCACCACCGGTGCTGGAGTAGTCGCGTACTTTTAACGTACGAGAGTCCATCCTAGGAGAGGGGCCGATTATCTATCTCTTGGAGACCCAGCATTTATGAGGACGCACGCTAATCTGGTGTTTCTGCGAACTAATCTCACCCCCCCCCCCCCCCCCCCCCCCCAGCCCGAATTCACACGGGCCAAAAGAGGGGCCGCACGTGCCAAGTCATTTCCCCCCGAGACCTCCTTTCAATGCCGTACGCCAACCGTCCCATAAAAAAGAAAAAAAAAAAGCGCTCCACCCCACGCCCCCCCCCCCGTCCCCCCCGCCCAAGCGAATTCCCGAATCCGCCCCCCCCCACCCCCCACGAGCAAAATGACCATAACGCCCTCCCCACCGTCATTGCGAAGATCCGCGTCCGTTTCCCGGCCCCCCTCCCGTCGTACCAGAGAATACGTAAAAGGCATTCGCAAGCGGGGGGAGAAAAAACTATATAAACCCCCTCCCCACGCTCCTTCTTCCCCTCTCCTCCTCCCAACGCAATCCAACTCAGCACCCCCCCCAACGCCACAACCTCCCTCTCCCTCTCCCTCCCTCATGGATCCTCCGTCTCGCTCCTCCGTCATCATCGTCGGCGCCGGCGTCTCCGGTACGCGCCGCCCCCGCCACCGCCCGGCCGCGGCGCTTCTTCGCCTCGGTCTTTTTTTCCTCCTCTTGACATTCGTCGCCGCGCGGGGCTCGCTCTCTGATGATGCTTCGTCTACGTTGTTCAGGTATCTCTGCGGCCAAGGTTCTGGCGGAGAACGGGGTGGACGACATCGTCATCCTGGAGGCGACCGACCGAATCGGAGGCAGGATCCGCAAGGAGGCGTTCGGGGGCGTGTCGGTGGAGCTCGGCGCCGGCTGGATCGTCGGCGTCGGTGGCAAGGTGCCGAATCCAGTCTGGGAGCTCGCCGCCAAGTCCTCGCTCCGGACGTGCTTCTCCGATTACAGTAATGCTCGCTACAACATTTACGATCGCAGGTCCGATTCTCTCTCTCTCTCTCTTCCTTTGTGTTTTTTTTTCTCCTTTTCTCTTTTTCGAGGTTTTCTGCGGTCGCGATAAGCTGGAAGGACTCGTTGGAGATTTTGACCATTTTTGGTTTGGCGGTATATTTTGGTGGCTTGCCGCTTGGCGCGTTTGTTTTTCGTTTCGATTTTAGGCTTTTTCTCGGTACGGCATTTGTGGCGTTCGGGCGTGAATCTAAGCTGAAGCGAAGCAGGATTCGTTCTGCAATTCTTATTCACCGTCCGCAAGTGGAGTTCGGTTTTTGATGCTGACGGAGTTTGCTCGTTTCAGCGGGAAGATATTCCCGAGTGGACTCGCCGCCGACTCGTACAAGAAGGCGGTGGACTCGGCTATCGAGAAGTTGAGAAACCAGCAGGAAACGGATCGCGGTGGCGACTTCTCCGGAGATACGGAGCAACCTCCTCCGTAATTCCCTCTCCTGCGCAATTTTATGCCTTCCGATTTTGTCTTCCACCGTGCGTGATTCGTTTCACTTTCTTGTGCATGTTTAGGACGCCGAAGTCGCCGATTGATCTCGCCATCGACTTCATTCTTCACGACTTCGAGATGCCAGGTTAGTCGCCTTATGAGTCGAGCTGAAAACTTCTTATTCGGCTGCGAAGCGGTTTTCTCTACAGGGGTGAAAATGAAAGTGGAAGAACGTGCTCCTTGCGATCTTCTTCTTCTTCTGGTTTTTTTTTTTCTTTCGTGTCATTTGGTTTCTTCCCCAAAGAAGCTAAAACCCTCTTATCTCACTGAACTGAGTCACTGCGTCAGTTGGGACTGTGAGGCCGTCCTCGGTGAAATTTTGTCTCGTCTGCCCTTGTTTTGTTTCGGTCATCGTCTTCACCTGCTTCCTGACACGCCCGATTCTTAGTTAATTGGCCTTTGACGCTATTTGTTCATTTTAACAAGTGGATCTGTACATACATGCCGATGAGTTTTTCCCTTTCGTTTTCCTTCTTCGGCAGAGGTCCAGCCTATATCGACTTTTCTTGATTATGGGGAGCGAGAATTTTTAGTGGCGGATGAGAGGGGATATGAGAATTTGCTATACAAAATGGCGCAAGATTTTCTTTTTACGTCAGAGGGCAAGATTTTGGACAGTCGTCTTCAACTCAATAAGGTAAACAACAAAGTCTTCTTTTATCCTTTTTGTTTTTATCTTTGTTTTTTATTTAGGAGATGATGCCTTACCTTTTCTTTGTTTTTTTAATCATCCAATCATCAGACGGAAACTAAATGACGGAGAATGGTTTATGGTAATAATAAAAAAGGAGCACAAAGTATGCAGAAAAATCCGAAGTTCTGTTTTGTATGGTTGCACGGTTTTCTCACTTGGCTGTTAGGGACTGATTGGCCCATCCTTGGAGTTTGTCGATAGCGACGTTCCCTAAAAGCTGTTTTAGCCCTCGACCCAAAAAAGAAAAAGTAAAAAAAGAAGAAGCTGTTGTAGCCCTTTTTAATTTTTTTTTCCATATTGTATACATTTGGGATACTATAGTCCCGGTTCTACCTCATCAAGTGTGGGACGGTTTTTCTTTTTTTTACCTACGGGATCCTTTTAATATTGATATTGCTTTAGAGTCTTGCACTTGAAATCAAAAGCCGAGTGCATGAATCTCACGTGGGATCGATATGATCCACCATATTGTATACATTGGGCCTTAATGTACCGAGTGTAAATAATTTTCCACGTCCATGTGATTCTAGTGGGGAAGCAAAGCAACCCTTTTATTATCAACGTCTTACTTTGAAAAAAGAATGTGTGCCACTCATTGAGCAACAGTTTGGGCCAATTGGCCAATGTCTATTAGCATATACAGTGAACTTGATGACCTCACGTAGAAGTCAATAGGTGGAGCGGTCAAAACCGCTCAAATAGAAGAACATGAACCCATGAAGTGTTGTCATTTTCTGCATTTAATGTGGTGTTTCCTTGCCTATTCAAATTCAAATGCAAGAAGGATGAAGAAAATAGATGACTAGCGCGGTGGTGGAATTTAGTGGGGACCATTTCGACTCTACACAATTTAAATATTTTGGTAATGTCAGATTGTGAGTGAACGAACTTCACTTGGGTAATGATTCTTTTTGTTTGACCACTGCACAGTTCTCATTCAGATATGTTGATAAACTTTTTCCATCTTCATTGGATGCTAGTGCCATTGCATCTGATTCTCCGGGCTTTAATTTGATTTTTAACTTTTGCCTGTTACATCTGTGCATGGATTTGGGGCAGGTTGTCCGGGAAATACAACACTCGAGAACCGGAGTTACTGTTACTACGGAAGATGGTTGTGTCTACAATGCCAATTACGCGATTTTGTCCGTTAGCATTGGAGTTCTCCAGAGTGACCTCATCTTGTTCAGGCCATCAATGCCTGTAACACATCTCCCTTCATTCTTATTTCTCTCACTATCTTCCTTTTCTATCCCTAATTTTTTAAAAGTCCATAGAGTGCACTGAAATCACATAAATAATATTGCAAAACTAGCACAATCGGAATTATTGCGCCTTACAATTACTATGGGAAAGTTCCTAACAAGATTCTAGTAACTACTGCGAAGCAGTTTTGCGCAAAGTGCTGCTTTTGATTGATTGAATGAACCTGTAAACATACTGAAAAAGATCTCTTGGTTATAATGTCGTCCTTGTTTTCCCTTGCGTTTACCGGGTCTCGACCACTTAATTTATCCAATTGCTCTACGAAAGTAGTTAATATTCATATAAGTTCTTGATATTCAAGCTGTGGCCCACAAATTTATTTCAATCATCAAGTTAATTGTCAGTATTGAAAGCCTCGCAAAGCTATCTTACATATTAAATTGACCTCACTCGTAGTGGTTGTCCCCGGTAGTAAGACGCAGATCTTCGAGGTGGCCTTTCCTTTGAACAAGGCAAATACCACGGTTGCATGACCACAGTTTATTACTACCAACCATGCTTTCTAAATGGGTGCTGTGGTTTGGTGGCTGTGGACTTTCCGCTTTGGCACACCTCGATTATGGAGGTTTCAATATTCCCGGAATCCATTTTGCATGTGGTGACAGCTGGTTGCACTATATGCCAATTGGAAGATTGGGTATTTTAATGCGTGGTGTAGAATTCTCTTTTCTTAGAGGTTAGAAGACTAGCAATATCAATGTCTCATCCTGGACCTTTCCTTGATTTATGCCTATGAATGCTTCATGTTTTCGGTTCAGATAGTAGCCAGAACCAACTGCACAACTGTTATTGATTCAAATAGAATCGTTTTATCGCGGTAGAATTCAGGACCTACGAATCCTTGGATGTTATCTTGTGCCAAAACACTTGCTGTTCTTTAGGATTAAATATGAAAGTTACTACTGCACGTATCCATTTGAAAATTTACATCTTTAACGATGTCTAGGGGATTAAGCAACAATTATGATTACGGGTTCTCTTTGTTGGTGGTCTTCAAAAGAAGCTGAGTGATGTTTGATATATATATTGTCTATTTTACTTGGTCCGATGAAGTAGCACTTACTTGGAAAATAATGCCCGACAGAGATGGAAGATGGAGGCGATAGAGAAGCTTGACGTGATGGTTTACACGAAAATTTTCCTGAAGTTTCCGTATAAGTTCTGGCCTTGTGGACCCGAGAAAGAGTTCTTCATATATGCACACGAACGGAGAGGTTATTACACATTTTGGCAGGTTTGTTAACAAAACTTTTGTAGCCAGCTAATGGTTTTTCTTTCTTCTTCCGGTTTTCTTGGCCCTAAGAGTTTTTCTCTCATGGTGAATTGAGTGCTTATTGATGTCATCCTCCGGGGATCTTAGAAAGTGTGAAAAAACTGTGTGCCCAATATTATGAAGTTAACATGTTTGGTGTTGTTAACAAGTAGTATACTG
The DNA here is from genome assembly GCA_031216235.1 of Syzygium jambos. Lineage (NCBI taxonomy): Eukaryota > Viridiplantae > Streptophyta > Magnoliopsida > Myrtales > Myrtaceae > Syzygium > Syzygium jambos. The sequence continues at coordinate 36,216,483 of CM062226.1, read as the reverse complement.
GACCACTTCTCAAGCATCAATAAGGTGAACTTCAAAAAAAAAAAAACCCTAGTTTAATGGAAAGGAGTCGATTATGCTATTCTATAATTGTCGTTCTGCTGGGTCCCGAGCCACTGAATAATCAGACAAGCCACTGCATTTATATAAGCTGCGCTTTTTGCATAAGAAAGAGTGGTATTATTGTCTAGAGTAATATTCGATAGTTGCGATCTCTATGGTATGCTAAAACAGCGAGGAACTGTTATGATACTTCTGCCCTAACAATGGGAGCACATGGGCCTCTAGCTAGTAAATCGAGCTGTTAGATGTATCGTTGGTGATATGTTACATGTCAAATTATGTTCCTACCAGTGCGTAGAACACATTTTTCTTAAAGTCATACCATGTTCTTGAATAATTCACGGTTGGCTGGAAAAATATGCTGTCTTTTTATTTATTAGGACTCGTTCATCGATGGAAAGTTCTCTGTCTCAGAAAGCTGGAACTACTTCATTTTGATGATACCGAATACATGTGCATTAGCTCTTTGCTATTCATGTAGTTAGTTTTCTGTATTAGGACCTGTGATTTCATATCCAGCCTTTTTGTTTTCAAATATTAGAAGTGGTTTATATGCTTGAAACAATTTTGTTTCTCTTCAAGAGTGTAGAGGAGTCCGTCATATGCGTGGCATTACATCTATTCATCATTACACCTTACTGTGATGCTGATTCCTCTTACATAATATAGCAGCCATCTACAAATATTAAATAGTCAAGAGCTTATTATACTTTGAGTTGCGTATAGTCGTTGGCTGGAGGGGGATGTGCATGATGTTTTTGTCATTTTCTGAAAGCTGGTGGTATTGGTTGCACTCTGGGATTAACTGACAATTGAAGCCAATTTGTTTATTGATGAGGTACCGATATTAAGTACGGCCATCAGTTTTCAAACCCATAAGATTGTAATATCTCCATTACTTCAATTGGGAGAGCACTATAAAATGTTATCTGCCACACGTGGCTTCTGATGGAAGATTTGGGGATCTCACCGTCATTATTACATTTCGATTCTTTAATTTGCTGTGATGTGGAATCTCGAGCAATATTTTAATCGACCGTGTAATGCGTCGGGGGCAACTCATCTGATAAAGATGATTGTGTTGTTTATCTCTGGGCATGTCATCAGCACATGGAGAATGCATACCCTGGTTCCAATATTCTGGTTGTGACATTGACAAATGGAGAATCAAAGCGTGTGGAGAATCAATCTGACGAAGAAACGCTGAAAGAGGCCATGGAGGTGCTTAGGGACATGTTTGGGCCCAATATACCTAATGCCACTGATATACTCGTGCCCCGCTGGTGGAATAACAGGTTCCAGCGAGGCAGCTACAGCAACTACCCCGCCATTTTCAATCATCAGGTCGTTCAAAACATTAAGGTAGGTGCTTATCTTTCGAAAACTACAAGTCCCGCATATTCCTGTTTTCATGTTTATATGTTGATCAGTATAATTCTCACTTCTGGATATCCAAAGCTTAAGACAAGTTGTTATTTATGGCTTGACAAAAGATGTTGGTCCTTCTGAATCAATCCCTTAGGGGTTAGTTATTATGTAAAATCTCTAGTAGCTTTAGATTCGTTTACATTTACGATGTCCTAAGAGAAGCAACTAGAATAAGGTTTATTTTTTCTTTTGTTGTTCCAAGGCAACTAGAAATTTGTTGGCCCTAGCACTACTTGAAATAGCTTTTAGCTGTACCTGAAACTGAAGCACATTTTCTGTATGTTCTCAGGCACCGGTAGGACGCATCTTTTTCACTGGTGAACACACAAGCGAAAGATTCAACGGTTATGTACATGGTGGATACCTCGCAGGTAATATATGTACTTCATTCTGGAATTGAGCGAATATCTTGACAGAGAGAATTAAGACGTGGCTCGTGACACGTTCTCTTTGATGATGAAACAGGCATAGACACGAGTAAATCTTTGTTGGAGGAGATGAGGAAGGAGAAGGAAAGGAATAGCCAGAATCAGTCGTTTTTGTTAGAGCCCTTGTTAGCATTGACTTTAACACAGACAGATTCATCAATCTCGGGAAGCGTACAACATAAATCTGATATCCCTAAACATTTGCATCTCAGCGGCAAGGTGAGTATTCCAAGACCCATCTTATGACTAGATGGCCCCGCTGAGACTAGTACTGCTATCGGTGGCAGTATCTCCTCGATCGACAATCATGAGGATGTGATCAATGAAGGAGAAGGCCAGGGAGGTATCGACAGTGATGGAAGCCCCCCGATAGCAGAGAAGTAGCTGCCAGAAGATGCAGAAGATAGAGAAAGCGAATTATACATATTCAATGGAATTGGTTTGAGGGGTGGTATACATGAGAATGGGGGGGTCATTGGATGAAAAATGTCAAAGTAACAAGATGAAGTAAATGATTAATTTTATCAACGTTGACCATCATATCATTAGTTTATTGATGTTCAACAATGAGCAAGGCTGATGCCCTAACATGACTATTTAACAACCTCTTAATTATGTGGCATCAATCGATTCTCAGTAGTTTTGAAAGTCGACTCACAACCATTGGTAATAACGTAAGCCAGCTTATAAACGGTTTCAACATGGTCAGCATAATAATATGGTTTAACTTCTTGATCAGAAGCTCTTACGGTGTCTGCAGAAAAACGACCCACCACTAATGACCAAAATCGCTTTCGCCTTGAAAGACCAAAGCACAGTACCTGGTAGGCTGGTACTGGACATACTAAGTGTCCCACAAATAGCACAAAGTGACGGGGGCTGACTTTGGATATCCAGCTGAAATGATGCAATGTTGCGATTGTGAGGTTTTCAAGTTGCAGTAACGAATGACGTAGGCAACCTCATTACCTTTTAGAGCAACACTGTCGAATGGCACTTGTTATGACCAAACAATGTAAGAACAGAGAATAGACCGTGACATCATACGACCATAACAATCAATGAATCACACATTATGTTACTAACAGGGAAAAGTATTTTATTAGATTCAGAACATCTTCAATCAAGTCAACTGGCAAAAAGTTACAGAGAAGCTTCTCTCGGGCTGACGCAGAAAGTTACAGAGAAATGGTAAACTAGATGAGCAATCTAAGAAGAGAGGATAGGCTGGACCATTGGATTGCTAACCGAAATAGTTCTTGTACAATGTTTTGGCAATTTCAAGGGCATCTCCTTTTGCCTTCACTGCGTAAATTTGTGTTTCTGATTGCCAGTTGTTTGAGTATGATATCCACTCTTTTCTCCACTCCTCTAACTCAAATTTCTCATTCTCTCTCAAGCTTTTGGCTAAATAAGAAAAGTAGCTTGACGCTCGTGGCAGGTAGTAGTCTTCCAGGAGACCACTCCAGAACTTGTTTGCTGATCAAAGATAGGAGACTCTCTCATCAAGTAACAAAGGCACACAAATCCAGAAGTGTGTATAAACACAAGCATGCAAGCATATGTAAACACGCATACAGATATACAGACATCAGTAGGTACAAGACGTACCATAATCATGAAGCTTGCTCTGAACTGTTTGATTGTTATCATACCACATAGTGACTTGGGTCCTCGCATTCCATTCATACTGAGATAAAAAAATCACAGAAAAAACAATTAGACACCCATCTCCTTTATCATGCGAAAATGCTTATTCCGAATTAACTTTATGGGTGTTAATTGAACTAAGCTTTCTGCTGAGAGATCCAAAAGAGAGAAGAGTTTATACAAATAAATGGAAGGGCAAATGACAACACAGTTTCTGATCAAAGGGAACTCCGGATGTATGTACATTATCCACATCAATACAGATCCGCACCGTGCTTAATCGCTTCAATTATATTGGACGATTTAGCCACTGAGGATAGTTACCAAGACTAACCTGCCTCATCTCACTAGGAGTCACTGCTAATGCTTTGGCGCTTTCAAGCCATGTCCCAAGAAGAAAATTATCATCACATGCAAGCAGCAAATCGATATCCTTTATAAGTTGGAGAAACTTTTTGCTGTGAAAATGCAGAGCTTTAGCATCCTTCTGCTGAAAAGCAGTCACAGCATCCACATATACCTTATTTGCTAGCTTTGATAGTACTTGCCGTGTTAAGTCGACCAAGTCATACCTGTTAACATGGTACACTCCATGAGAAAATCATTCTAACCTAGTTTATGGAAGAAGAATGACCAATAATTGTTTCGGCAATGATTAATTGAATCATGATAAGCATTAAATCATTAAGTGTAAAAATTAATTTACCACAATGGACACGAAGAAAGGTAGAAACATTAGATTAGAAGACTCTCATAGTGGACTTGCCCGTCAATCATATGATTCCCATTAAAACAACTGAGAATAAGATAAATGAACTTTCTAAATTAGCATGACCCTGCTAAAAGCAAAAAACAAATTCAATCAGCTCTGCCTTTCTTTTTTAAGCTCAAAGACATATATTTGCAATGAAGTTCTTCATGTTAAATCTACCTAGTAAAAAGGCAATCGTGATTTCCTAGGTACTTTTGCTGGGTCATCCACTCTTTTTATGTAGAAAGGTGAGAAACTTTTAAAAAGCAAAGCTTAACAAGGTCTGAGATTCTACCTAAATGGTAGACTTTCCTTGAGATGATTCCCAGCGTCAAGGAAAAGCTCCAAAGCATCAACCACGTAATGAGTAGAATACCACAAATGTGCCTGAGGAAAGTCAGAGCCCATCGCTTGAAACAAAAATCTTCTAGCAGGGGGCAGATTAATGGGCAATAGCATTTTCTCTTGCTTTCCAAAGCTAGATGCCGAGATTGTTGATGGATCCCAGTCTGGAAACTTGACTATGAAATCTGTATTATGGTCCTGAAGGAAAGAAACAGTGGTTTTTGCCAGAAATTGATCTTAGAGACAAAAATGCTCATTAATCTGTAAAAAATGCTGCTACGCAATACAAAAACCATGTCAAAATCATAAAGTAGGAAACATCAGAAGCCCTAGTTGCAGATAAAAGCTCACATCAGAAGATGCTAGTGCAACCCAGTTCAGTTTCAAAGTGACCAATCATATTCATCTTTGAGTAGCCACTCAAAGAGCATCTTGTGCATTGTAAGGAACATTCAGAAAAGCATTAGACTTTCTTTATAGCTAGCATACATCAGATACATCATATCTTTGACGTTGAGAAATATTGTCAAACAAATTTCTTGACTATCCTCTTCTAGGAAGTAAAACAAAATAATATGCAGCCTGAGTGATGAAGCATTTCAAAAGCAAAATCTGGAAAACCGAAGAAGGCAAATACTGTACATGATGATTGATAGAAGTTTTAGGAGACATACAGCAATTCCATCCGTACAATTGTAGATAGTGTGATAAAGTATTTCCCAAGCTGCCTCAACTTGATGGACCGTCTTACCATAGCGTCTTCGAGAGTAAGCCTTCAGCCACTCCTGAAAAAGAAATGAAGTCAGAGTTGGCACATAGCCAAGTTATCCAAAAAATAGTTGGCTTCTCAGGCCTCTAGGCACTCAGCCTGCATAGCCTTGCAATCGATCCTAAAAGCTCTTCTAAGGAAGACAAAAATCAAAATTTCCATCCTTCTTCAGATGAGTATCTTCTGGCAGACATGTCAGCATGAAAAGCATAAGTTGGAGGCAACCAAAAAACAAGGCGTTTGCAGAAGACTTCCTTTCTTGAGGTAATGAGTTTAGCAAATAAAGACACTATTATAGAAAGTAGAAGATGTGGAGATGTTCCTTCTTTCAAGAAAAAGACGATATGTCATTCTACTTCAGAAAACAAACAAGAAGCAAAAGATAGAAAGCCATAGTTACCAGAACAAGAATTTTTTCACTCCGAAATGCCATTTCCGACATCAACTCGTAAACAACGGGATTTTGTTCAATGCCCTCCATACACATGCCAACACCTACCTGGAAGGAATAGATTATAAGTGAGTCTGCTTTAGGAAGAATGAAGTTGTCATCAGAGCAATAACATTTCAAGTAGCTGATATTATTAGTTTATATATAGCTTCTCCTTCAAGCATCTACATACATACATACATACATACATACGTATGTACGTACATATATATGAAAGTTGAACACTACATAGGAGGCAAATACTGGTATGACATACCATAGTTGAATTATCACTGATGCGAGCGTCAACTGGGCCTGATGATATGACATCCAATACGCCGTACATTTCAATATTTCCACCAAAATTATGTAAAAGACACCTGATACACATCAACGATTAAGGATCTGAATTGATAATTGTTACTCAATTTTCAGAAGAGAAGGAAAAAGTCATGGATAAGTGGTAAGTTTCCTATCGAGTCTTGAATGCTCAAGCAGAAGTTTACCAGACATGGATTAATTAACTATGAGAGCTAATTACCAGACATAAGGAGTACCATAGAACTGAGCAGAAGTTTCCCATATTGGTTTGACATCAGCAAATAGGTCAAGAACTATCATTTTACCAACTGGAACAGAATGCAGAAGTGCCTGCACATATCACAAATTTCATTGTTATCATATCAGCCGCTACCTGTGTGCAGCGAAAGCACAGCGAGCAAGACTGACAGAATTTGAGCACCAAAAAGTTAACGAATATTCAGGTTCAATTCCGATTTATCCACTGCTGAACCAAACCCAACTTACAACGGTAAATGTTGATCAATTGGACATCACATACTTTGAAGAATTCCGGCTGCTTCTGTATTTCCCAGAACATGGTCTTTTATTTACATGTCATCTAAGTGTAGGTAACTGTCTTTCATGGCAGTGTAGACACTAGGTGCTTGAAGCGTTTTAAAATTAACATTTCACTCATAAAATCAAGCAAAAAAGGATACTTTCTCAAATAATTATTTAGAAAGGCACATTCACACGTTCATTATTGTACCAAGGGCATTACATTGTAGACTAATTATCCAGATAAACCAATCCCCAAAAATTTCATTATGTATGAAAAAAAAAGAGATGTTTATGAGACGACCCAAACTCTTTGGCTTCATTTAGTAACAGATCTACGAAGTAACTAATCAATCATACATTTCCTTCAACAGCCATTTCTGTTAACAACCAAGCAAAGCCAAAAGGACTAACTTTATGTTTTCACACACATTGTCTTGACAAAGAAAGCCAACACAAATAGAACGCAACTCCGCAAATGTTATAGGGCACTGCATCAGCTATTCTTTCTTTCTTTTTACTGATTATTATTAGGCAACAAAGAAACAGTAGATAAGATTCAACATAAACATATATCCAGGAAGAATATTAAAATAAGTACATAAACACTATTGATCATAACAGAACACAAGGTCAATGCTCATGCGCTCACAGTTGTTCCATTTACCAATAAGACTAATCTAGTCATGCAGTCTGAAAGCAGAGGAAACACATGATGTACTTCAGGGACAAACATACCTTCTTTTGAGGTGGTTTCCAAAAGGCAGAGTCCGAAGAAAAGAGCCAACCCTGCACACATTAGAATTTCAGTATAGTACCACATGAATATTAGAGTCTCAGAAAAGTTTGTTTACATGTAGCAAGATTAGACCTAAAGAAGAACTTGTAAAAGAACCAAAGCTTGCAAGAAAAAGACATGCAATCAGAGGTCTTGGAGAGTTTTAAAGTTCATTTGACCCAAGTGAATGCCTTTTCAAAATTTGGAGTTTACCTGTCATCGACTGTAAATTATCTCTATTTGTTTCATGGTGCCACAGGAAATAATCATGAGTTTTGGCAAAAATTTATGTACATCTTAAGAATTTGTCCTGAGAGAACCATCAGTCAAGCCAATAATAGCTTAGCTATGTTAACATCACTTTCAAGGGAAAGTGCAATTGGACGTCTAAATACCGAAGGATGGATCAGGTGAGAGATTGAGGACCATACTTGCATTAACCACACTGCATCTTTGTCTCCCTGTGACATAGCTCTATAGACTGCAGCACCAAGCATTGAGATGTATGTTGGATCATTTGAAGGCGGGGAGTTCTCATTAAATGTATCACTACATAAAGAACAATGCAATGTTACCAGACACCTTCCGGAAAACAGAATATTTTCAATAGAAACTACAGGGTATCCACAGCTGCATGTTTCCAAAGCATCCTCATGTGAATATCGGAGGTTCTAATAAACAATCATCACCAGAATGCACCTAGCAGACAGCATATTATGCCATTAAGAAGTCAATCTAAAGCCTGTCATCATAGTCAGTGCTACAAGCCTAAGATACTATACATCCTCAGCATTACTCAAGTATCCTAGACTCATCCAAACAAGGCACAACAGGGAAAAGAAAGAAAGAAAAGTTGCATTTTTATGTACCTATGCAACTAGAAATGGGAACAAATTCACTTTGACAACATACACAAATACTTCATGTCGTAAATGTTCAATAAAAGCCAAAGGTGAGACATTACCAGTTATAGATGTCTGTCACATCCCCATACTCTGTGGTGAAAAATAATAGAAGTCAGAACACCACATGCATCTTTGGCGAGAAATTATTAATGCAGACTAGACTGGATATAGTCATGAACAACACAATGATCCAGCATGCCAGTGAAATTGTTGAAAAGATATCAGATTCGTCAAGCGGTTCCCCTCTTTAAAGCAAAACTCCACAGTTGACACAACATAATCTAACTAAAAAGCCCAACATACAGAGAAAGAGTTCCTCTTTAAGGAATGCATCACCTAGACACAGAAGAGAAACTGCAAAATTAGTTTTCTTTTAAAGAAAATTTTATAGACAAAATACATTGAAAGGTAAAATGAGCCACACTTAATTTTATAAAACAACATACTTCCCCTAGACATTCGTCTAGCATGAGAAATGATATGAAATGCTTAAATCAAGATTGAGTAGTCAAATCAGCTGACAATAAACTAAAAAGAGTGAATATAGCCCTGGCTGAAAAACTTTTTGCAATGAAGAATCTGAGAATATAAAAAAATAAACATAAGTACAGGTGACCAGTTCCCTATGTCTCTATTTCACACCCTATACTAAGGGATGGGCTTTATGGCTTACTATGTAATCCACCAGCCTCCATGTGTAATTCTATGCAATCAGAGGCACAAAGTAGCCATTACTTGTAAAATGTTTCCAAGTTGTCACCACAATATGATCATCAGATTCTAGGATGAGAAGCAACACATAAAAATTGCATGAGGCTAATGCTGCAAACAAAAACAAGAACTTTCGAACTGCACCTTTAATTTGTCTGCTGACAAAAGCCTCCCCAATTTCAACAAATAAAGGATCACAAGGATCAAGAAGGTAGGTACAGCACCACTTTGGATTACCATCAACAGTATTCCTATATAAGCAAAACTATAATAAGCAAAAGGCCTGTTAACATGTGCAAATGCAAGCGCAAGGTTTGTTGTTTCTTCAAGATAGTTTAAATTGGCAAAAAAAAAAATCAAAAATGCCATATGTAGCATCTTCACAAAAACTATATCTAAATGAAGAACTTACGTAGCCCAAGTGGGAAGCCAAAAGGGACGCATGGGAGGACCATAATACAGCGAAAAGGTCATCAAACTCAGTAATTGAGAAATGACAAACAGAAAAATAGACATACCAGTCCCCAAGTCTAGTTATATTAGCTGAAGGATGTATCTTCTTCAATGCTTCCGGAACATTCCCAGAGAAGGATGGAAGAACTGAAAGAACACCAATACATATCATGAGTCTCATGACCAGCATGATCAGACAGACAGACGATAGACATTAACTAAAAGTCCCTTTGCAGGCAATTTTCGGTCTTTTCCCTGCTCCAACTCTATCATAGATAATCCCACTGAGAGGATACCTGAATTATCAGGAATCCTAAACTGAAAAGAATTCTTCCATACCTGGAACCATGCCTAGCTCTGACATCCGAGACAATATCTGTTTCTGCAAGTTCAGCTGTTGATCCAACCAGTTCTGTGATAATGGGCCACCCCACCTATGAAGAAATAACTATTACACCTTGTGATAACGAAAAGAAAGCCTTCAAAGTTAGAACAAAATGCATTATATTGCACATCAAGGCGGAGCAATGAGTTAGCTAGCAGAATCATAGTATTAAACGTAGTCTAAAGCACCATTTAATATAAAATACTCCTAAATTTATTCAACTAGCTACCCTATTCTTTTCCATTATCATCATCCAAGAAAGAGAGAAGATCCAGAAATTACAACTCCTCTACCTACCCATGCATGTTTCCCATGCGAGCCCATGCAAGAAACGCAGGTCCACTAAAAAAGTCATTTAGTTCATCCTTGCTGATATTGAAATCCTACAAAAAAGAGGAAAAATCAGCAAGATAAGCCTATCTCGGTTAGGCATGGCTATAACTGGACAAAAGCTGAAACAAACAACTTACTAAACCTCAGATCGCAATTGCAAACACGAAAGGTTAATTAATTGAAGATCCAGACTATTGCACCAACTCAATTACATATTCATAAGTCAATACCTCAAATATGTATTGGAAATTGGGTATAAACAGGCATCTGCTAAATTTCAAATATGCACTCCTCAAGCAACAGCAACAAACAAACCAATTACATCAGTCTGCCATAAAGAAACAGGAGAAACATTTCAAGACCATCTTATGGCAACTTATTTTATTATTTTCTTTTTGGATGATGAATGTCAGATAGGTAATGGAAATAGTCATCAGATCACTCGATCATGTGTTGGTAAATTCATCTATTTATTTATCAATCACTATGAGTCCTCACGGCGAAATCAACAGTAAGAACTGCTTTTCATTGGTCACCAATTTCATACAGGATCATTTGAAATGTTACCATGAAAACTTTTTGCCAAATGGCTTCTTGTCCAGTAAAGGCCAATGGTAGGTTAACTCCTTGCAAAGCCATCCAGTCTATCTCTTTTTCCCATCTACTCCAATTCCACCAGACATAAGAATCTACGTTGAATAATGTGACATCAAATCATTAGCTCCTTGAAGCAGAAAAACTGTCAAAAACTTTTTTGCTTCACTTATCTCAAGCATAACGAACTAGCTACTAGACTTGCCATTAGTAATACCATCAAAGCCTCGATGTCCCGTGGTGAAGAATACTTACAACTTGATGTAACAGCATTTTGGTAATAGCTCCATGGGACGGGTCGCTGAATCATCACACCATTGTGCGTCAGCCTAGGCATGGATCCTGTCTTAGGAACAGAAGCTACCTGTATGCCACCAGTCTTGTCCCAGGAAACATGAGCATCACACCAATACTTCAAGTACCAATGCAAGCCAGATGCTAATTCAACTGCTGTGGTACCTTTAATCCTGTAGTGCAATAGACAAATAAAAAGAGCTTCAACAATGCACAACTCACAAACTAACAGCAAGGCACAATGCTCCACTTGACAAGAACAATAACTACATACATTATCTCAGGCCCATCATTCTCCTCGTAATTTTCAATCAAAAAGCAGTTCGTTCCACCACAAACATCCTGATAGGCAAAGCTGAAAGAAAGTGAGCACAAACCACTGGCAGTTACACTCATGTGACTATCATGTGTCAGGAAGACAATGAGTAAAAAAGTTTGCAAAGGGACAGTTTCTTAACCTGATCATTTGCTATGTCATTCAGGTGAGCACAAATCATGCATCTTCACTGTTCAACTAATTGTTACTGCTAATAGATAGCTTATGAAAGCAATTACATGCTACAGAAGCTACATAAATATTCTTAAGCTGAAAAATCTAAAGACAGTTCATTGCCAACACCGTAAGTCAATTTTATGGAGACCATCAATGCACTAGAGTGAATTGTGCTCCGAGGCAAACGTGGGAATTTTGACGCCATCACTGAAGGGAACAAATTCACTTCATCAACACATAAGACAACGCCCTATTGTCAAGACACCATAAATTGGGTCCGGCTAACTTACTATTTTCTTAAAGCTATTACTTCCGCTGAATTGGAAATGAGAAAAGTGCTTTGTAAGGGTCACCAAAAGACTGAACTTTTTCACATTTCCTCAGTTCATTAGCTGTGGCTTGACAGTAACTCAAGAGAGTACAGGCTCAGCTTCTACTTCGTTCCTGAGGACGTGAGGCAATAAATTGGATAAGCATCGTGCGCAATGAAAAAGATGAGACCTTGGGTACGATCTTGAATTGGAAGCTCTGTGAATGGAAAGGAAGCAATCTCTTAAGAACGCCTTCGGCCGCCGTTTCTTGAACCGATGGGGATGCCCTTTTGGACTCCAGTCGGGCGAGCAGAGAGTCAAGGACATCCGGCGACGACGCTGATGAAGTTGTTATCACACTGAGGAGCAATATCAGCGCCGAAATCTTCATGTTGGAGTCGGACATGGTTAAAGAACAGAAACGGATTGGGTTTCTCAAGTGTTTCTGTATAGAGAGAGAACTATTCTGACAAGAAAGAGAGGACAGAGCATCATCGGATCATCACCATCCGGTCGTCCTCTGAGAAATGAGTTTGACTGGAGATTCCCCGTTGTCTGTTCTTATTTCTTTTTTTTCTTTTTTTACTAGTTTTATATTGGCCAGTTGGGTTACTTCATCAGACATCGTTGCCACGCCTAAATCCTTGGAACCCTCGTTTTCACTTCCTGTACCGTCTCAGAATCTGCCTTACTTCTCGATTTATCTACGGACTCCCAGTATCATCGATCGGTTAAAGCTTCGATTTTTATCAGAGGTTAGAAGAGACAAGATTAAATTGGTTGTTGTTGTGGGAAAGATGGAGGTGGAAGCATAGCAGAGAGAGATGTTAACACTGTGATGAGCCAGTTGGTGGGATCCAGAAGGAACAACCTTAGGTCCTCCCATGTACCTTCCTCAGAACGTTGGCCCTCAGCAACTTCAACAACAAATGGTCAATAAGCTCCTCCTCTATTTGTCAACAACGTAAGATTTGAATTTGATCTTCAAGTTTGCATGTGTTGATGTACTGTTTAAGTTAACGCAAATGTACATATGAGCTCAGACCTAGATTTTCAAGTGGGACTAGACCTATTTCTCACTAAAAACGGGTTTTTTTCTCTTGTGTGAAGACGAAACACTAAATTTCCAATTTATAGATTGTTGTTTTATTGGCAACGCCCTCTAGTAGTTGGTACTTCATTCTTTTGAAAGATTTCCTGTTGATGAATTTACAAATTTTCTTTCTTGTTCACTGAACTTCATTGATGGCCGAGATAGTTTTTCATTTTCTCCCTCTTTCTCTAATGGATTGCATACTCTTGGGCCATCAGGAGGAGAAATTGCCGTCTACTTTTCACATGGCAGACCAGGTGCTCGTTGTGCCTCTTGAAGCTTACTTGCAGAAAAACTAAGGTCATTAAAAAGAAGCAAAGTCGTCACACTTTTAAGGAGTTTCCTCAGGTCTCTAACTGCATATTTGTTATTCATTTTTAATTTGGGTTCATATTGCAGTTCCTGTGGAGAAGATCTTGTCCAACGTCTATCAGCCGCAAGCCATTTTCCTAATTCGTCTTGTAACCCGCTGTTCAGCAACAAATTAGCAATAAACTGAGGTAGAAAATTAATTTTTCTTATCACCGTCTGTAATTGCTTCTTAGCCATCGGTGCGGTTAATCCTAAAATGACTTTAACTTTATTCTTATCAATCTCAATTGTAATATTTCTGAATAGTTCGTTTAAAAATAATGTATTTAGCAGTATATTATGTCTTCATGAGTCGTGTCATTTGCAATATTTCTTCTTTGCTAATTCTTCTATTCGGAATAATTTGGCCCTCAGTTAATTTTATAAAGATCCTTCGGAAGTGAATCAAATATTTCATCTTGCTTGGTCACGTCGAACGAAAAAATCTGGGTGTCTTTGTTCTCAGCATAAAAGCTTATTTTACTCTGGTAGGCCTTAAAACTTGACAGACGTAAGGTTTGTCTAGATTCATTTTAGCCACGGCTATTTCTGCTTCTTTTTCATGACCCGATTCCGCATTGGAATTCAAATCATAATCATCGACCAAAGCCACACTCGGCTTGCAATCCTTATATGGCTTCTTGTGTTTTTTCTTTCAGAAGATTTTTGTTCTTAGACACCTTCAATGTCTACTGGAATAAATCATCAAATGCATGGCCTTCGAATCATTCCCTCAAGGCAAATTTTAAACCGCTGAAAGCCAATGCAGTAAACTCTCTTTCGATAAGCGAAGTGAGACATTGATTTCTCGATTTTTAATGTATTGGTCTACCGGCTTGTTATTGTTCAATCGTAGCCAAATCTGCGATAGTCACCTCGGGGTCCGATCTATAAAATTGAGCATGAAATTGTCCTTCCATTTCATCCCAATTACGAGTCAAATTGGTCGGTAATTGCTATACCAAGTAAAGGCAGTTTTTTACAAAGATAACATGAACAATCTTAGTTTCAGATTATCCTCATTATTTGCCCCACTGCATTGAGCCATAGGCCGACTAATGTGTTCTACTATCGATTGCTCGTTTTCACTAGTGAACACTAAAAAATCAAGCATTTTACAACCTCTCGGATATGAAAAAGCATCGACCCAATTTGAGTATGGTTTTCTATCATGGGCACGACAACTCCTCCACCATCTCCCATGCGCTGCATTACCACTGCAGTTTGTTTGGCTATCTGTTGAAGTACTAGGGCATCTATTCTTTGCCTTTGAAGTGCCTAACCATCCTGCCCCTAGGCGAAGATGATGATCTAGCCTGGTTGTCGATTGGAAAGTCAGGCCTATAGGCTATATATCCCTGATTAGGTGGGATTGCCAAATTGCCCGATCGTTTCTCTATTCCTACTCATCTATCTGATAAACTGCCCAAATTATATTTGTATTCACTCACTTGAACTTAAAAGTATATTTTGAATATCTGAGCCAACATATATGAAACTAGATGTATAGCTAAAATGTCACATATACTTTAAGTACATTGTTATCGCGTGTACGGATAATCAATTGAAATTCAACTACTTAGCATGCACAGGGCACAACACATGATATTTTTCATCATCTGCAATAGCGGCATAAATCATTTTCCAATACGGATGCTTCTCTACGGCGCACTTAAAAGCGACAACATATCCTTATGCATCGTTATTATATTATTGCCGACCTTGATTAGACTTACGCCAGCTCTAGCCTTCACCCAACAACATCGATGACGATCGCCGCGGACTCCATGCCAAATCTTCAAATCAGGGATCGAGTGCACATCGCATCAGACCCTCATGTCGATGCGTTGCTAATAGAGACCATGTGATTTTTTCACACATGATGATGACACAGCTGCCCAAATCTTCTTTTCCTTCAATGTACTAGGACGGAAGAGTGCGAAGGCTCACTAAATTTGATCTGTTTTTTTTTTGGAAAAATGATACAAACAATCTCTGAACTTTGATTTAATGTGTAATATGATCTCTGAATTTTTAATTTATTTAATATGGTCCCTCAACTTTAATCTAACGTGTAATATGGTTCATGGACTTTTAATTTATTCAATGTCCTTCCAGTAATTCAAGTTCAAGGACAGAATTGAACATTTCATATAATTCAGAAATCACATTAAATATATACCAAAAATTCAGAGACCACGTTGAACAAATTTAAAGTTTAGGGATCATATTGAATATTAGGCTAAAGTTCAAGGACTATATTGAATAAATTAAAAGTTCAGAAACTATAAAGTTCGATTACTATTTTTGTCATTATCTCTTTTTTTTTTTTGGGTTGCTTTGGGAGGGAAAAGGCATGTAAGGAAGGGACCCATCCTTCCCGTTGGCCTTTTGGGGGCGGAGCAGCAAGCCATCATCACATCGTCATCTATTAAAAGGGTTACAGAGGCATGGAGGAGGGGTATGCCTTACTTTTTACCCACGAGATACAAATTAGAGGAATTAATAAGTTTCTGCTTAGTGGAAAATGCCTAATATCCTATTAAAAAATTAGATGCGAATAATATAAAATAGTTATTATTAGAAATATATTGTCTAATTCTGATAATCTCTTATATCATAATCTCGTTATTCTATTATGAGTTTCTCTCCGGATCATAATTTCGTTATTACTATAGATAGCCATTCTGTAAAAGCGTATAAATGGGATCATTTATAGTTCAATGAAATACATAGAAAAATATCATTGATAATGAAGATATTTATCATTGACTCATTTTTGTTAAATAATAAAAAATTTTAAAGTTTTAAAAAAAGCATATATAATTTTCAAATTATTGATATTCGTTGTTCCTTATGTGTTAAAAATTCCAAAGGGTCAATACTATGAAAAATCTTAAACTGATACATTTGTGATAAATTTATCTTAAACTAATATTTTGATTACAAAAAATCTCAAACCGATACACCCGTGATAAATTTACCTAAAACTAATTTTTTTACCACAAAAAATCCCAAACTGGTATATTTGTGATAAATTTACCCTCCGTTAAATTGGATTAATGTCACGAAAAATCACAAACTATTACACCTATGACAAACGGATAGTAAAACCTCAAATTAGTACATCCGTCATTGTCACGTGTCATCCAACTCAGAAATTTAACGGTTAAATTTAACAGAAACTAATGGAAGATAAATTTGTCACCGGTTAAGAATTTTTGGTGATAAAAAAATTAATTTGGGATAAATTTTTCACGGATATATCGGTTTGGGGCTTTTTCGTAGTATCAATCCAATTCAAAATTTCCAGCACATAAGGAGCAATGAATCTGCTACATTAACTAGGTATATTAATGCGTGGATTGATTACGTAAAAAAATCCAATAAAAAATCTCATTGAAAAGGAAAATTATCTTGAGATTATCTCTCTGACCCTGCATTTAGGAGGACACTAATCTCGTTTTCGGTGCACAGTCGAATCCGCACGGGCAAAGATTACGCCGACCCTGCCATAAAACTTCCCCGCAAATTTCCAAATCTGCCCCCCGTGGAAATGACCGAACTGCCCTCCACCGCCATGATTAAAATCCTCGCCTGTTTCATTTCCCGTCGAGCCAAAGTACGTAACGCATCTCTCTCTCATTCTCCCTCATGGATCCTCCGTCTCGCTCCTCCGTGATCATCGTCGGCGCCGGCGTCTCCGGTACGCACGAAACCGCCTGTCCCCCCGCCGCGACCGTGGCGTGTCTGCACTTGGGTTGTTGTATGTATCTGTTGCGACTAGTTCTGATGATGTTTCGTGTACGTGGCCTCGTGGGACGTCTCTTCAGGTATTGCCGCGGCCAAGGTTCTGGCCGAGAACGGCGTGGAGGACATCGTCATACTGGAGGCGACGGACCGAATCGGGGGCAGGATGCGCAAGGAAGCGTTTGGAGGCGTGTCGGTGGAGCTCGGCGCCGGCTGGATCGTCGGCGTGGGAGGTAAGGTGCCGAATCCCGTTTGGGAGCTTGCCGCCAAGTCTTCCCTCCGGACGTGCCTCTCCGACTTCAGTCATGCTCGCTACAACATCTACGATCGCAGGTCTGATCCTTTCCCTTCCTTTCGAGTTTGTTCTGTTGTCACCAATAATGTCACATTCCAGCCGGAGAGCCGGTGAGCTTGTCTTTGCTCTCGGCACTTGCGGGCGTTCTTCGCGCGTGAATCTAACCAAAAAGCGAAGATGATCAGTTCAGCAATACCTTTTCACCATCCACAAGCGGAGTTCGGTTTCGATGCTGACGCAGTTCGTTCGTTCGTTTCAGTGGGAAGGTGTTCCCGAGGGAAGTCGCCGCCGACTCGTACAGAAAGGCGGTGGACTCGGCTACTGAGAAGTCGGGAAACCAGCAGGAAACGGATGGCGGTGGCGACTTCACCGGAGCGACAGAGCCTCCTTCGTAAATTCCCTCTCCCGCGTAACTTTCGTGCCCTCGAGGCGTTGTTTTTCCGCCGTGCGTGATCTCACTCTCTTTCTTCTCGCGCATGTTTAGGACGGCGAAGACGCCATTAGAGCTCGCCATCGACTTCGTGCTTCACGACTACGAGATGCCCGGTTAGTCGGCTTTTTTTAGTGCGGTTGAAACTTCAGATTTGGCAGCTAAAAAGGCTGTATGCATTGCCGACGAGTTTTTACCATTTCGTTTTTCTTCTTGGGCAGAGGCCCAGCCTATACCGACTTACCTTGATTACGGGGAACAAGAATACTTAGTGGCGGACGAGAGGGGATATGAGGAATTGGTACACAAAATGGCGCAAGATTTTCTTGTTGCGTCCGAGGGCAAGATTTTGGACAGCCGTCTTCAGCTCAATAAGGTAAACAACATGTCTCTTTCATCCTTTTTGTTTTTGTCTTTGTTGCTTATTTATGAGATGATGCCTACTTCTTTCTTTTTCTTTTTCTTTTCTTTTTTTGTTTTCTCGTCGTCCAATTATCGGAGACGGAAACAAAATGGCGGAGAATGGTTTATCCTGTTAATAAAAGGGAAGGAAAACGTTCATTAACTATTTTTTATGTAACATCAACAATCTTAAACTATGTCTAAAGGTTCCCGCTAGATGATTTTTCAATCAAATAATGTCATTTTTATTTTACTTATTTTTTCACTGTTCTTATTGACTTACAAGTTTGGGGTTTTTGATGTCACGGAAAAATTTTAAGATAAATGTATTACAACGGCGACAGTTTAAGATATTTGGTGGTTTCACCCATAATAAAAAAAAAGGAGAAAAACCCCAACTTTTGTTTTGTGTGGATGTACTGTTTTCTCACTTGGCTGTTAAGAGATTTGATATTTGATTGGCCAATCGTTGGAGTTTGTCGAAACCAATTTTTTTTTTATGCCATATTATATACATTTTGCATACTATAGTCCCAGGTCTACCTCATTAAGCATAGGACTATTTTTTTTATTCTACCGGGATCCTTATAACATCCATACTCACCGCTATGCGTTATTATTGCCCGTACTCAAAGCAGCAGGTCGAGTGCATGGATCTTATGTGAGATTCATATGATCCAATGGATTGTATGCACTGGACCTTAATGCACTGAGCGTAGATAATAATTTTCCCATTGCTATCATGTCCACGTGATTCTAGTCTGAGAAGTAAAGCAACCTTTTTGCGTCTATGCCATGTTATCAACATTTCATTTTGAAAACGAAGACCGTATACCACTCCTTAAGCAACGGCTTGGGCCAACTGGCTCCTGTTTATTATCGTATACAGTGAACTTGATGACCTCATATAGAAGTAAATAGTTGGGGACGTCAAATCTGCTCAAATAGAAGAACATGAACATATGAAGTGTTGTCATTTTCTCCATTTAATGTGGTGTTTCCTTGCCTATTCAAATTCATATGCACCAAGAATGAAGAAAATCGATGACTAGTGCCCTATAGGTGGAAATTAGTAGGGACAATTTAATTATTTTTATAACGTCAGATTGTGGATGAACGAATCTCGCTAGGGTAATGAATCTTTTCGTCTGACCACTGCACAGTTTTTCTCATTCAGTTATGTTGATAAACTTCTTCCATCTTTATTGGATGCCAATACCATTGTATCTGATTCTTGGGCCTTCAATTTGACTATTAACTTTTGCCTGTTCTATTCACACGTGGATTTGGGGCAGGTTGTCCGGGAAATACAACACTCGAGAACCGGAGTTACTATTACTACGGAGGATGGTTGTGTCTATGATGCCAATTACGCGATTTTGTCCGTTAGCATTGGGGTTCTCAAGAGTGACCTGATCTCATTCCGGCCATCCATGCCCGTACACATCTCCCTTCATTCTTATTTCTTTGACTATCTCCCTTTTCTGTTTCCCTAATTGAAATGTCCATAGAGTGCACCGACATCACGTGAATAATAGGAAATTAAAATTAGTACAATCGGAATTATTGGGCCTTACAATTAATATGTGGTGAAAGTTCCTAACAGGATTCTAATAACTATTGGGAAACACTTCTGCGCAGAGTGCTGTTTTTGATTGATTGAATGAATCTGTGAACACACTCAAAAAGATCCTTTGCTTATACTGTCGTCCTAGTGTCATTGACTCCCAATAGAACGTTTTCCTCGTGGAAGAATTCAGGACCGACGAATCCTGGGATGTTATCCCGCGCCAAAAAACTTGCTCTTCTTTAGGATGAAACATAAAAGTTACCAGGATGCGTGTCCATTTGAAAATTTACTTCTTTGATGATGAGGTCTAGAGGATTAAGCAACAATTATGATTACGGCTTCTCTTTAGTTGGTGGTCCCCAAAAGAAGCTGAGTGATGTTTGATCGACTGTCCATTTTACTTGGTTCGATGAAGTGTTGCACTGATTTGTGAAATAATGCCCAACAGAGATGGAAGATGGAGGCGATAGAGAAGCTCGACGTGACGGTGTACACGAAAATCTACCTAAAGTTTCCGGAAAAGTTCTGGCCTTGTGGACCCGGGAAAGAGTTCTTTATGTATGCACACGAACGGAGAGGTTATTACACATTTTGGCAGGTTTGTGAACAAAACTTTTGCAGCCAGCTATTGGTTTTTCTTTCTTCTTCTTCCAGTTTTCTTGGTCCTAAAAGTTACTCTCTCTCTGGGGAATTGAGTGCTTATTGACATCATCCATTGGGGGTCTTAGAAAGTGTAAAAAACTGTTTGCTCAATATTATGAGGTCAACATGTTTGGTCTTGTTAATAAGTAGTATACTGGACTATTTCCTTAGCTGCACGCTGGAATTACGTTACAAATGCAGCCAATTTGTTTAATTATGAGGTATTGATGCTAAGTACGGCATTCAGTTTTCAAACCCATAAGATAGTAATTTCTCCATTACTTCCATTGGGAGAACGATGTAAATTGTATCTGCCACATATGGCCTTCGATACTGTATGCTTTGATGTGAAATCTCGAGCAATGTTTTTAATCGACTGCATAATGCTTCGAGGGAAACTCATCTGATAAAGATGATTGTTTTGTTCATCTCTGGACATGTCATCAGCACATGGAGGATGCATACCCTGGTTCCAATATTCTGGTTGTGACATTGACAAATGGAGAATCAAAGCGTGTGGAGAGTCAATCTGACGAAGTAACACTGAAAGAGGCTATGGAGGTGCTTAGGGACATGTTTGGGCCCAATATACCTAACGCCACTGATATGCTCGTGCCCCGCTGGTTGAATGACAAGTTCCAACGTTGCAGCTACAGCAAGTACCCTGTCATATCTAATCATCAGGTCGTTCAAAGCATTAAGGTAGGTGCTTATCTTACTTTCAAATAATACGAATCCCCGATGTTCCTATTTTCGTGTTTACATGTTGATCGGTGTAATTCTTACTTCTGGATATCCAAGCTTAGACAAGTTGTTATTTATGGCTTGACAAAAGATGTAGGTCTTTCTGAATCATTCCCTTTAGGGGTTAATTTCTATGTGAAATCTCTAGCGGCTTTAGATTCTCTTACCTTTACGATGTCCTAACAGAAGCAACTGGAACAAGTTTTTTTTTTTTCCTTTCGTTGTTCCGAGACGACTATAAATTTGGTAGCTCTAGCGCTTCTTGCAGAATTAGCTTTTAACTGTACGTGTAACTGAAACAGGTTTTGTTTTATATGTTCTCAGGCCCCGGTAGGACACATCTTTTTCACTGGTGAACACACAAGCGAAAGATTCAGCGGCTATGTACATGGTGGATACCTCGCAGGTAGTGTATGAATTTCCTCCCAGAATCGAGTGAATATCTTGATAGAGATAATTAAGATGTGGCTCGTGACACGTTCTCTCTAATGATAATACAGGCATAGACACAAGTAAGGCTTTGTTGGAGGAGATGAGGAAGGAGAAGGAAAGGAAAAGTGAGTTGGTAGACCCATGAGATTAGAAGACTCTCAAGTGGACTTGCCCATCAATCATATGATTCCCATTCAAATAATTGACAATAACATTTATGAACTTTCTAAATCAGCATGACCCTGCTAAAGGCAAAAATTAAATCCAATCAGCTCTGCCTTTCTTTCTTAAGCTCATTTACATATATTTGCAATGCAGTTCTTCAAATTAAATCTACCTAGCAAAACGACAATCGTGATTTTCCTAGGTCTTCTACTGAATCATCCACTCTTATGTAGAAAGGTGAGAAAATTTTAAACAGCAAAGCTTAATGCGGTCCGAGATTAAAGTCAGAGATTTCCCTCGGGACGATTCCCAGCATCAACCACGTCATGAGTAGAATACCACAAATGTGCCTGAGGAAAGTCAGAGACCGTCACTTGAATTAAAGTTCTACTATCAAGGGGTAGATCAAAGGGTAATAGCATTTCTCTTGCTTTCTAAAGCTAGATGCTGAGATTGTTGATGGATTCCAGTCCGGAAACTTGACTATGAAATCTGTATTATGGTCCCGAAGGAAAGAAACAATGGTTTTTGCCAGAAATTAATCTTAGAGACAAAATTGCTCATTAATCTGGATAAATTGCTACTAGGCAGTAGAAAATACCATGTCAAAATCTTAAAGTCGGAAATATTTGAAGCCCTAGTTGCAGATGAAAGCTCACATCAGAAGATGCTAGTGCAATTCAGTTCAGTTTCCAAGTAACCAATTTTATTCATCTCTGAGTAGCCACTCAAAGAGCATCTCTTGCATTGTAAGGAACATTCCAAATAGCATAAGATTTCTTTACTGCTAGCATGTATCAGATACATCATATCTTGGACGTTGAGAAATATTGTCGACCGAATTTCTTGACTATCCTCTTCCAGGTAGTAAAACAAAATAATGTCTTTGACCTTTTCTCTATTTGTTTTGCAAGTCTTATAATTGACAAGGAAATTCAAAAATGCCATGTGTAGCATCTTAACAAAAACTATATCTAGATGAAGAACTTATCGAACCCAAGCAGGAAGACAAAAGGGATGCATAGGAGGACAATATAAGAGTGAAAAGCTCATCAAAGTCAACACTTAAGAAATTACAAACAGAGAAAGAGCCATACCAGTCCCGTGTCTAGTTATATTAGCTGAAGAATGTATCTGCTTCAATGCTTCTGGAACATTCCCAGAGAAGGATGGAAGAACTGAAAGTACAACAATACATATCAGGAGTCTCATGACCAGCATGATCAAACAGACAGACAATAGACATTAACTAAAAAGGTCCCTTTGATGGCAATTTTCTGTCTTTTCCCTGCAACAACTCTATCATAGATAATCTCACTGAAAGGATACCTGGATTATCAAGAATTCTAAACTGGAAAAGAGTTGACCTCCAGGACAATATCTGTTACTGCAAGTTTAGCTGTTGATCCAACAAGTTCTGTGATAATGGGTCACCCCACCTATGATGAAAAAATTATTACACCTTAGAAGCCAAATGCTTGTGATGATGAAAAGAAAGCCTTCAAAGCAAGAACAAAATGCATTATATTGCACATCAAGGCAGAGCAATGAGTTAGCTAGCAGAATCATGTTATTAAACATAGTGTAAAGAACCATCTAATATAAAATACTCCTAAATTTGTTCAACTAGTTACCCTATTCTTTTCCTGTTATTATCATCGAAAAAAAAGAGAAGATGCACAAATCACAACTCCTCTACCTACCCAAGCAAATTTCCCAAGCGAGCCAATGCAAGAAACACAGGTCCGCCAAAAAATCATCTAGTTCTTCCTTGCTAATACAATAAAGAGGACAAATCAGCTAGATAAGCCTATCATTATCAGGCATGGCTATAACGGACAAAAGCAGAAACAATAACCTGACTAAACCTCAGAACACAGTAGGAAACATGAATTTTAGTTAATTGAAGATCCAGACAATAGCACCAACTCAATTACCTATTCATAAGCCGATAACTTTCTAGACTAGGTATTGGGAAATCGGGTACAAAAAGGCATCTGCTAAATTTCAAATGTGTACTCGTCAATCAATAGCAATAGACAAACAAATGACATGAATTTGCTATAAAGAAACACGAGAAACATTTCAAGACCATCTTATGGCAACTTTGTTTAATATGGTTTTTTTGGATGATGAATGCCAGATAGGTAATGGAAATAGCCATCAGATCACTCGGTCATGTGTTAGTAAATTCATCTATTTATTTACCAATTAGCATGAGTTGTTATGGCGAAATCAACACTAAGAACTGCTTTTACTTTGTCACCAATTTTATACAGGATCATGTGAAATGTCACCATGAAAACTTTTTGCCAAATGGCTTCTTGTCCAGTAAAGGCCAATGGTAGCTGAACTACTTGCAAAGCGATCCAGGATCTCTTTTTCCCATCTACTCCAATTCCACCATACATAAGACTCTACGATGAATCACATAACATCAAGTCATTAGCTCCTTGAAGAACAAACACTGTCAAATAGATAGTATGTCCAAATGCAAGAGGGACCCTAGGTGCTTTTGCCTCACTTATCTCAAGCATGACGAACTAGCTACCGACTTGCTAATAATATCGCCAAAGCCTCAATGTCCCATGGTGAAGAAAACTTACAACTTGATGTAACGACATTTTGATAATAGCTCCATGGGACGGGTCACTGAATCATCACACCTTGCCCTTCAGCCTAGGCAGGGATCCTGCCTTAGGAACAGAAGCCACCTGTATGCCACCAGTCTTGTCCCAGGAAACATAAGCATCACATCAATACTTCAAGTACAAATGCAAGCCAGATGCTAATTCAACTGCTGTGGTACCTTTGATCCTGCAGTGAAATAGACAAAAGAGCTTCAACAATGCAGAACTCACAAACCAAGACTGGGTAATGCTCCTTCATGCGATTAAAAATGAAAGGCACGCTCCTCCACTTGACAAAAACAATGACTACATACATTATCTCAGGCCCATCATTCTCCTTGTAATTTTCAATCAAAAAGCAGTTCTTTCCACCACAAACATCTTCATAGGCAAGCCGAAAGAAAGTGAGCGCAAACCACTGACAGTTACACTCATATGACTATCATGTGTCAGAAAGACATTGAGAAAAAAAGTTTGCAAAGCGACAGTTTCTTAACCTGATCATATGCTATGTTCTTCAGGTGAGCACAAAGCATGCATCTTCACTGTTCAGCTAATGGTTACTGCTAATAGATACCCTAAGAAAGCTATTACTTGAACCACTTTTTTTGGCTAGAGTAGCTAGAGATATATACTTAAACTGGAAAAGCTAAAGACAGTTCAATGCCAACATCGCAGGTAAGTAACTTTTACCGAGACCATCGATACACTAGAGCGAGTTGTACTCTGAGGGATACATAGGAATTTTGACGCCATCACTGAAGGGAACAAATCCATTTCATGGACACCTAAAAGAACGTCCAAGAAACTATAAATTGGGTCCGGCTAGCTTACTATTTACTTAAAGATTTAACTTTCACTAAATTGGAAATGAGAAAAGCGCAGTAACTTGATAAGGGTCACCAAAAGGCTAGACATTTTCACATTTCCTCAGTTCATTGCTGCGGCTTGACAATGAATGGAGAGAGCAGACCCCCAGCTTCTACTTTCGTTCCAGAGGACTTGAGGCAACAAAATGGAATTGCATCTTGAGTAATGAAAAAGATGAGACCTTGGGTACGATCTTGAGTTGGAACCTGTGCGAATGGAAAGGAAGCAATCTTTTAAGAACGCCTTCAGGAGCCGTTTCTCGAACCGATGGGGATGCCCTTTTGGACTCCGGTCGGGTGAGCAGAGACTCAATGACATCCGGCGACCGCGATGCTGATGAAGTTACCGTTATCACGCTGAGCAGCAACATCAGCGCTAAAATCCTTATGTTGTACTTGGACATAGTTCAAGAACAGAAAATGAACTGGGTTTCTCAAGTGTTTCTTTATAAAGAGAAGAGAAGAACAGTTCCGACAAGAAAGAGGGGACAGCACAATCGTATCATCATCCCCGATCGTGGTCGGCCTCTGAGGAGGGAGTTTGACTGGTGCTTCCTCGTCTTCTATTCATATTTCTTTACCTTTTTTTTTTTTGGTAAGTTAAGTGTTGTATAAACTTTTCAAAGCCATGCTTACAGGGATGGTAACCGAACACAGAAACCCCGCACATAGAGCGATACCTTTATGTGTCCCAATAGGTGCAAAGGTGTTACGGCTAGACAATGTATGAAAGTAGTATAAGAAGGCTTAAACATCAGCCAACTAAATAAAGACGTTACAAACAAGGATGCAAAAGTAAGTTATGCAAATATGAACGATGAAATGCCCCAATTAGTTTGGATCTTCCTGTTGCAGCGAGTGTCTTGAATAGGTTGCATGGATAACTCTCTGTCCCGAACAACCTTTATAAGGTGATTGCACATGGCTGGTAAACACAGGGGTTGGTTCCTAAAAAGGATATGATTCCGTTCGGATCAAATAATATGACATAAAGCGCCAAGAGAGAACCGAGCAATCCGATGATGGAAGTTGTCACCGCTAATGTACTTGCTTGCCCATCGTAGATTATTTATCCATGGTTTATTCCGCTAGGAGAGATTGCAAGAGTTTGCCCAAAACAATGCAAGGGAACCCGTGCATTGGCACCCAAAAAACAAATGATCTATAGAATCCGGTCTACATTTACAGAATGTACAGAGTTCTTTCGGGATTCTGTTGTAGCTGAGTAAGACAACCTGAGTTGGGAGTCTATTTTTTGAGATGAGCCATAGTAAAAAGGCATACCCTGATGCAATGCTACGGTCCCAGATAAAGGAGCTCCAGAACACTTTTGGACTCTTGATTCTGATCAACTCCCAAGCCGTTGCTGTGGAGAATGTCCCAGAAGAATGGCCTTGCCAAACGAAGATATCAGGACTATCAACAATCGTGGGGAGCAG
Source organism: Syzygium jambos (assembly GCA_031216235.1). Classification (NCBI taxonomy): domain Eukaryota; kingdom Viridiplantae; phylum Streptophyta; class Magnoliopsida; order Myrtales; family Myrtaceae; genus Syzygium; species Syzygium jambos. The sequence goes on along the minus strand of CM062226.1, from coordinate 36,189,713 downwards.
GTCTGTCCATGAATATGAATTGAAGATTTCCATGAAAGAGGATTCATCCCATGTAGAGCATAGGACATCATGGACGGATGCATTTCTTGGGATGCCAGAGGAATAGATTTCTCTATTAGAGAAAAAATCAGAGAGAGGGCCCTTAGGATGCCAATTATCAAACCAAAACGATACGGATGAGCCATCACCTATAAGCCAACGAAATTGTGTCCGAAATTGTAGACGGATGTCCAGTATTTTCTTCCAAGCCCATGAGCAGAAAGTGGGCTTCGGCACCAACCAAAAGTTTTTGTTCTTGAGGAAGGTAGAATGGATCCACTTGCACCATAGGGACTCCTTATCTGTGAATAGAATCCATATGTGCTTTAGCATCGCTGCTCGGTTGCAATCAAGTAGCCTACGTATGCCCAGCCCACTTTCCTCTTTGGGCAAAGAGACTTCACTCCAAGGGACTTTAGAACCGTTTCGTGGTCATCGTAGGGAATCCGAAGACTTCTAGAACCGTTTTCAAGAAATTCCAATCTACAGTGTCATATGCCTTCTAGAAATCGACTTTGATGGCACACTTCGGTAGATAGGGTTCATGGTGGAAACCAACAAATAATTCCTGTGCGAGGAGTATATTATCTCCTATTTTCCTACCATTTACAAAAGCATTCTGCGGAGAACTTATAATTGACGGCAACACAGTAGCAATTCGGTTAGCCATAATTTTGGCTATACACTTGTATATTGTATTACAGCATGCAATCGGCCTGTAGTCATTCATTCCTTTGGCATTAGATACCTTGGGGACAAGTGTAAGGATAGTGGAATTGATCTCCTTTAGCATGCAGACTGTTCGGAAGAAATCCTTAATAGCCAAGATAACAGACGGACCAACGACTTGCCAAGATGTTATAAAGAAATCAACATTATACCCATCTGGCCCTGGGGCCTTACCTTTGGCAAGGGAGAAGAGAGTGTTGCGTATTTCCGTATCTGAGACATCCTTGGATAACAGGTTAATCTGCTCACTACTGAGAGTACGAGCCACCATAGGCTGGATATCAGCACAAGAAGGCCTATCAGCAGAAACTCTTGCGCAGAGAAGAGTCTGAAAATGCAAAGTGATATGGTTGTGGACTAATCTCGAGTGTGTAATGAGGACACCATTAGAATCAGAGACCGAGAGGATACGATTTCTTTATCTTTTCTTCTCTCTTGTTTTACACAAGCCTTATATATTTTGCCAGTTAGGTTACTTCACGAGGCATCGTCCCCACCATAGCACGGTGAACCAACACGCACCGCATCAGGCGGTCATCAAAGCCCGCCTAAAACCCTAGAACCCCTCAACTTCACTTCCTTAGCTATCTCAAACATACTTCTCAATTCATCTGCGTGCTCTCGGTATCGTCGTATCAATTAAAGCTTCGATTTTTATCAGAGATTCGAAGAGAGAAGATTGAATTTTTATTGTAGTCGTGGGAAAGATGGAGGTGGAAGCAGAGCAGCGAGATGTTAACAACGTGATGTGCCAACTGGTGGATCCGGAAGGAACAACCTTGGGTCCTCCCATGTACCTTCCTCAGAACGTTGGCCCTCAGCAACTTCAACAGATGGTCAATAAGCTCCTCAATAACGTAAGATATGAATTTGATCTTCAAGTTTGCTTGTGTTGATGCACTGTTGCAATTGTATACGTGAGCATAGACCTAGAATTTTAAGCGAGACTGGGCGTGTTTCTCCCTGGAGATTGGTTTCACGGTCTCATGCGGTTCTTGTTGAGAAGTGTAAACCGTTTTATTAATTTTACTTTGTTTACTCATTATGTGAACATGTTCTTAACTTAGAACATGACCTTTTCTCTTGTGTGAAGTGAAACACTGACTTCCAGATTGTTGTTTTATTGCCAAAGCCCTCTGGTCGTCAATGCTTAACTTTTTTCTGAAAAATTTCTTGTTGATTGATTTACATATTTTCGTTCCTGTTTACTAAATTTCATCCATGGCCGAGATAGTTTTTCAATTTTCTCCCTTTTTCTCTAATGGATTTTATACTTTTGGGATAACCAGGAGGACAAATTGCCGTATACTTTTTATATATCGGACCAGGAGCTCGTTGTCCCTCTTGAATCTTACTTACAGAAAAACAAAGGTCAGTAAAGAAGCAAAGGCGTCATACTTTTAAGGAGCTTCCTCGGGTCTCTAACTGCATATCTGTCATTCATTTTTAATTTGGGTTTACATTGCAGTTTCGGTGGAGAAGGTCTTGGCCATAGTCTATCAGCCATAAGCCATTTTCTGAATTCGTCCTGTAAATCGCTGTTCAGCAACAATTACTGGTATGAGGCTGACTTTCTTATCCATCAGCTCTGGTAGCTGCTGGACACTATCCATCTTTCATAGTATACCTGATTCAGTTAGACTGATCTTAGGCATAACATAACATACTATCTGTTTTTTTTTTTTTTTGGTGGAGGGGTGGGGTGTGGTGCAATTGTATCTAGGAGAGCTATGTTGTGTTGATTATGGACAATACTGTTTCGATCCTTATGGAGTGCTCGAGGACCTTTGCTTGACATTTTGTAATTAATTTGTTCTTAATAAGCAATGCCTGTATTATGCTTAATAGTCTGATATGTACAGATTGAATGCCCTTTTAAAGGTTCATTTCTCTGTCATTGCAGGTCACTCAAAAGCTGTTCTTTCTGTGGCCTTTAGTCCTGACGGGAAGCAACTGGCTAGTGGTTCAGGAGATACCACAGTCCGATTGTGGGACCTAAATACTCAGACCCCGATGCTTACATGCAAAGGTTGAATATCTGAATCTCTTATTTCCTTATGTCCTTCAAGTTTCTAATTGTATGCTCCCTTCCCCATCATGGGGCATCTAAATATACGCATGCCTACTTGTTGTGTAGTTGCTTTCTATTTGCTTAGCTGGTGAACCGTTGGGTTTTTTGTTTTTATTTTTTTTATTTTTCTTTTTTTTTTGGGATTGGGGGGGGGGGGGTGAAGGTGCGATAGGTTGAATTTTCCTAGAGGCATAAGCTGAACGTTGCACCAATGGAGTGGATTGTGGGTGGAAAAAGGTTAATAAGCAGTTTGTTGCAGTGGAAAATTACTTGGTTTCCTTTTTGTCTGTTCTATTAATGAAAAGTTCTTCTTGCTCAGGGCACAAGAATTGGGTCCTCTGTATTGCATGGTCACCTGATGGTAAGCATCTTGTAAGTGGAAGCAAGGCTGGGGAACTTCAATGTTGGGATCCATTGTCTGGGCAGCCATCAGGCAATCCACTTGTTGTATGATCCTTATTGCATTATAAGAATAGAAAGTATCTTATTCAGTTGATTGTATTTTGCTGCTTTTAACAACTTTTTGGAGCTAAATCTATTTTATGGAAAGTTGTTCAGACTAAATAGTTTGGACATTTGGTGTTACACTTAGATGTTTGAGAATCCTTCCAGCAAGGATTCCATGGAACTCCATTTCCTAATAATATTTCTTGGTTTATAACTCTCCATATTGATGAGGAAATGGTGGATAAAAGCACAAACGTGATGCTTCTAATTTTATACTTGTGGCAAAATAAGTGGGAGTAGTGTTGGCGTTAATTTGGATGATATCCATAAGTTTAGCGTAGTAAGTACAGTTTATTGTGTAGCTTTGCCTCCGTGGGAAGAGATAAATGGTGTACCATTTTTGTGGAGGAAGCTTTCTGACATCCTTTACCATTTTTGACAATAATTTGTGAGGTGTTGAAGTGTCTTAACTTGTTGTGGCTTATGCATAGCAAGAATAGTCTCGGTGCCACTAAGACATTGAATCTGCTTTATGTCAGGGCCACGAGAAATGGATCACTGGTATATCTTGGGAACCAGTCCATCTGAGTTCACCGTGCCGTCGCTTTGTCAGTTCTAGTAAAGATGGTGATGCACGCATATGGGACGTAACACTAAGGAAATGTGTAATATGTCTGAGCGGTCACACTCTAGCTGTTACATGTGTAAAGTGGGGAGGAGACGGTGTAATATATACTGGGTATGCAACTTGCTTAATTTTGGCAATTGTTGGTGAAACTGCCTTTTACTTAATGGTTTTAAATTTTTTTCATGAACTCTCTGCCAATCCTGAATAGCTGTTCCACTGACAAGTTGGACAAGAGAGGCAATTTAACCCTGAGATATATATTTAATCACTTTGTGATGAAACAATAATGTCCATATGATAGTGCCGTGGTACATGAACAACAAAAAAAATAACATGAAGTTTTCTTGACTAAATCATACTTCTAATGGGCCTAAGATTAGGTGGTGACTTGTGAATTCTACTTCCAAGCAACTAAGTATTCTTGGACTTTGCCAAACTGCTGCTGCTTCTACTACTTGTTACCTGATGAAGTAATTATTTTAAATTTCTTGCAGCTCCCAGGACTGTACAATTAAAGTCTGGGAAACTTCCCTGGGGACGCTGATAAGGGAATTGAAGGTAACATCTTTTGTAAAGTTTATTGTACAGATTGCAGGGTCATGGCATGCCTGTTTTCTTCTTCACCACGAGAGCTTTAGATTTATTTGTGCCTTTGGAGTAGCACCATTTACTTGATCTCTTTGGTGCCATGAGGCAGTTTGGCACCTAGTGACCTACCCAATACTAATTGGGCATATTGACTAGCCCGGCTATTGGTGATATCATGTCCTTGAACTTTTTCGTTGTTTAGTTCTGAGGAGATATTGATGTTAAGAATGGAAATACCACCATTTTTTGATGTCACTGAGAACTGTATATTTAGGTTAGAGTCTAGTTTTCATGGCTCGTGTGGTTGTCTCTTTTCTTGGTTTATACTGCCAAAAGAGCTGTTATTCCATGTCCGCATTCTTAATCTAAGACTCTTAAGTTGCTGCTAGATCCCTCTCTCTTCTTTTCTTCGCGATCATCCTTATATGTAAAATTTTTGTTGTAGGGTCATGGACACTGGGTTAACTCCCTTGCCCTGAGCACCGAATATGTTCTTCAGACTGGAGCTTTCGATCACACGGGAAAACAGTATTCATCTTCTGAAGAAATGAAGCAAGTAGGCAACTTTTATTATGTTGAATCATCTTCATATCATGAAGCAATAAATTACACGTTTCTCTTTGCACATTTATTTTCTTATACGACCTAGTATGCATTGGTTATTTCTCTCTGCACATTATTTGCTTACAACCTAGTATGCATTAGTCAGTCCCTGTGTCTTTTTTGCTCAGTGTCTTTTTGCTCTGTGCATCTTCTCTCCCCTTGTGGTGATTTTCTCCCTTCGGGTTTATGCACATTTTTAGTTCTACTTTCTGGTAACTGTTATATGAACTTCTGTATTTTGTTGATAAACATAGGTTGCACTAGAAAGGTACAAGAAAATGAAAGGCAACGCTACTGAAAGATTGGTCTCTGATTCTGATGATTTTACCATGTTTTTGTGGGAACCTTCTGTCAGCAAGCACCCAAAAACGCGAATGACCGGTCATCAAGAGGTGTGTGTGTGTGTGTGTGTGTGTGAGAGAGAGAGAGAGAGAGAGAGAGAGAGAGAGATTGGATTCCCTAAGTCTTAACTGTATTTGTACTATTCCTTACCAAAAAAAAAAAAAAACTGTATTTGTACTATCAATTGCCATGATGATGCTAAATAAGGACATACTCCACATTGTGGTCCTGGTGGCACTGGTTCAATAGATGAGACATCCTCTTAATATTTTCTTGAGGCTAGTACTTTATATCCTTGTTGAACTATCTTAGGTGTAAAATTTGACATATTAAATGCGGGAAATTATGCCTTTTGTTTGCAGCTTGTGAATCATGTCTATTTTTCACCTGATGGACAATGGGTTGCTAGTGCTTCGTTTGATAAATCTGTGAAGTTGTGGAGTGGTATTACTGGGAAGTTTGTTGCTGCATTCAGGGGACATGTCGGGCCTGTATATCAGATAAGGTTTGAGATATTTTCAAACTTTACTCATCTTATCCATTCAAGAATGATCTCTAATCATGATTTACGTAATGCACAGTTGGTCTGCAGATAGTAGACTTCTTTTAAGTGGGAGCAAAGACTCTACTCTGAAGGTTAGTTGCACAAAGCATATAGCTTTTGAAGGATTTCCATAAAGTAGTGAGAAATATATTTAGTATCCAAATAAACTTGTGTCGTGTTCTGGCATTTAAGAAAATTAAGTGTGGTCACTTAGTATTGTAACAGGAGAGCTTGTAATATTATCTGTGAAAATAATATCAATGTGTTACGGAGGAAATCAGTTTATTTATGATGCATGCAATTAGGATTTTTTCTTACTTGATTTTTGCTGTAGTTCTGGTGGAACTTGTTTTCATTGAGATCTCAATGCCTATTTAAAGTTATTTTTTGAACCATGTGATGGTTCCTGCTCAAGTCATTGATCACTCCTATCTTGATCAACTTTTGGACCATGTTAGGATTACTTATTTTGCGAAACATGGTGATGAGGATATGGTAAATCAGAGTACGATCTTTATAAGATTAGAAATGATCTATACTATGTACAGAAGTTTGAGTGTTGCACTCTTGCTTGTTGTTTTGATTCTGATTGAACTATTTGTAAATGTCAATAGCATGTGGAGTCTACTCTTTTTATTGGTTATGATTATTATGAATTTTTGCCTGATTTGAATGCTTAAATGTCTGCTCGATGTTTGCCTTACTTTTAGATCTGGGATATTCGCACAAAGAAGTTGAAACAAGATCTTCCAGGTCATGCGGATGAGGTTTGTTCACTTAACATTGTCATCATACAAGTTTTAAGTTTGTATGTTTATCATGGACTACCACTTGCTTATTTTAGTACGTGTTCTCATGAGAAGGTTTTTGCGGTTGATTGGAGTCCGGATGGTGAGAAAATAGCTTCTGGTGGTAAAGATAAGCTGTTGAAGCCATGGATGGGGTAATGCATTTGGAGTTGTACAAAGGCTTCTCGGACCCATTACATATGCAAATGAAATGAGATGCCGGTTCAAATGCTTTCATCAGAAGTGAAGAATTGACTGTTTGGTTACCCATATTACAGCCGAAGACATAAAGTGCACACTCAATTATCAGGTACCACAAGTTTGGATGCAATTTGGTTGTGTGAAGCTCTGTTGCATCGGGATGGCAGTCGTAGCCAGTATGCATTGTCTACTTATGATCCGACTTATATTCTCAAGATTTTGTTAAGCTAAGAAACATTGTTTAATGCTGTGTTAATTGAGACTATCATGAGTCACAACTCTTGGTAATACGAGTTATGGGCAGAATCGGTCTTTGATATTCTTATCCAAGTTATAGCGAGCCCTTTAATTTTCCTATTTGCTTTATACATAAGAGTTAATATCACGAAAAGTTTCAAACTAGTACACCTGTGATAATTTTACTCCGAAATATTTTTTTAATCACAAAAAATCCCAAACTGGTACATCCGTGACAAATTTATCCCGAACTATTTTTTTGACCAACAAAATTTTCAAATTGGTACATTTGTGACAATTTTATTTTGAATTAATTTTTGATCGGCAAAAATTCCTAACTGGTACACCTATGAAAATTTTATTCCGAATTAATTTTTTGATCATTAAAAATCTCAAATTGGTATATTTGTGACAAATTTATCCTCCTTTAGTGTTCGTTAAATTGGATTAATATCACGAAAAATCATAAATTGGTAAATTTGTGACAAACAGAGGGGTAAAACTCAAAATCGGTACACCTGTCAATTACCACGTTTCATTAAATTTAACAATTTGACAGTAAAATTTAATAGAAATCAACGGAGGGTAAATTTATCATAGGTGTATTGGTTTAGAGTTTTTTGCTGTAAAAAAAATAATTCGAGCTAAAATTATCACAAGTTTACCAGTTTGAGATTTTTTGTGATTAAAAAAAATATTTTGAGATAAATTTATCATAAGTGTATAAATTTGGGGTTTTTCGTGGTATTAACCTTATACATAATGGTAGCAAGTATGTTGGCCAGAAAGGAGCCTTCTTGGATTAACTGCCAGCTTGAGTCATTAACTCGAATTATCTCACAAGTTTTCAACATTGCTTACAAAGTCTTCAAGATTATTTCTGATGTACTACATGATGAGTCATTTCGGCAGGCAAATCACACAAAGAAACTAAACATTAATCCCTTCAAGATTAGCTGGGAAAAACTGGCAAAGTTGTCTGTGAAAGTGGATAATGAAACGATATTCAGAATAATTGTATGATTTAGGAGCTAAAATGCTGAGGACAGACAACAGCTCCACTAGTCATTAATTTCAAGCTTGTGATATGCTGTTTTAAGCAACGGCCTAGACAGAGATGAATCCCTTCTCCTTGAGGCATTCGATGTATCTCTTAGACTCACCTCCAATGGAGTAAAGTTGACACCCAGAGCTCCTGCCTTCTTGCTTGATATCTCATACTTCGATGAGAGAGGCTTCTCATCTTCGCATCTGCACCATTAGGGAAACAACCGAGATCTCTTGGATGCGCAGTACTTTGACAGAATATAAGTTGAGAATTAAAGAAGAATGATAACTTACTCCTCGGGGAGGTGCAATATGGGGCAGAGATTGCCCAAAATCTGTATAGCATCATGACAGTGTACGGCTTCTCCTCCTATGCAATATCTTCCACCAGCCGAAGGATTTTCAAAAGGTGGAATATGTGCGAGTGCCACATCTCTGACATCGACAAATCTATAGCATGTATTTGGAAATGTTCGGGCTCCTGCAGGATAAGCCTCAATTACACCCATGCAAACGTCAAGACAACTTTATATAAGATGCTTCTGCCAGTAGTAGAAAACTATGTCGCATGGGGAAATCTACCAGAAATGATTATAATAGTGTGTCTGTGCAACCAATTAAGCAGACCCTTCATATCGTAAGCTAGATTCAGCAAATAGAATGTAAGGGCCTCAGGACCTCATGTTGCCAAATTCAGTTTACTAGCAAAGAAGGATAGCTATCCCACGGACTAATGCAGAAAGACACCTTGAGACACATGCGGCCATAACTCTTAAGTATGATTGAGGAGGGCATGCAACTTCACTGAGATTGTCTTCAATCGGAAAGATAGTTCTATAGTTACTCCTTGAGATTGTCTGGTGGGTAATGAGAACAAGTATGCACAAATGTTTGACGAAGTCACTCTGAAATAAAATGGCAAAGATCTAATAACAAACATAATTTATGGCTAGATGATAACGATACCATTGGTGAAGTTCAGTATTGTCTCCACGGTGAGATTAGCAGTGGGCTGCAAGAAAGGGCCGATCACATATCCCGGGCTTATCGTGACAAGGTCAATGCCATTCTCTTGGCAAATTCCCAAGCCGCCTTCTCTGCTAAGGTTTTTGAAAGCATATACCAGAGCTGAAGATAGATAAACCAAAGTTAGATTGTTACATTCTTTAGCCTCATTCAACACATATAATAACCATTGACATGTTCGACCAAAAAAAAAAAAACCATTGACATGACATGGACTTCATTTGATGTCATCTAAGGCATTCGGAGATTACCATTAAAGCAAACAAAAGATAAGTAATTCTCCGCCAGGAATCGATGTATATAGGAACTGTTATATTCATTAAGCATATGTAGCATCTACCATGGTGCCAGACTAAATTGCATGAGTATCCCAAACAACTGTCAGCGACAAGACTGGCACTCCGTGGTTCGGGCATCCGTAAAACGTGTCTAGTGAAAGCTATGTAATTTAAGAGAGAAATGTTCCCTGATGTCCCAACTCCTCTCAGAATCAGTATTTTACCAGTTTCACCGTGTAACAGGAACTGTGAATGTAATTATAGCAGTAAAATTTCACAGGTGAAAGAAATGGACAGCAATATTGTCAGGAAATTTTGATACACGAACCTTGGATTTCTTGCAAAATTCTGGATCTGAATACCAAGTCTCATCAACGACAATGCCTGAAGTCAGAGTTTTTGCACCGAATGCAACTGCAGCCATAGAGGACGTCACAACCACTCTCTTGATAGAAGAGGCTTTGGCGCATGATCTTAGAACATTAAGGGTGCCTTTCAGGGCAGGGTCGATTATTTCAGCCTGAGTTATGCAATAGAAGAAATCATTCAGAAAAATTCTCAAAAGAAGTATCAGAAAAACGAAACTAAATTCACTGTGGCAGAAGAAACGCAGATCCCCTTCCACGCGGAATGGAATCGTTTGTCCATGACCTATCAACTTATTTAGGAAAGCAAGGACATGTTGGAATTTAAACACATAACAGAGCATGAAAGATGATTGGCATGGCAAGATTCAAGCACCTGGGGATCAGCAGCTGAGAGCAAAACAGGGGACTCAGTGTGAAAAACACATTCGTATCCATCGAATACGGGGTCAAAGGACCCTTCTTCCGGCAATTCCGCTTTGAATAAATGCAGCCTCTCCTTAGCCCCCTCGAGTGCCAGAAGGTGTCCTGTCTTCTTTGGGTCGGCTGTTGCACACGCACAAGAAAGAGAAATCTCTATTCAACCGATTGAAATTCAAAAACTTGCAAGCACCCTCACTGACACATTAGTAGCATCTATAGTCAGAAAGGCATAGGCAGCACAAGAAGAGTCGCATTGTTCCTGGATGAACTTGTGCAAAACTGATATTAAAATAAATAAATCAAGAATCCAGAATCTAAAATTTGGTTTGAGCGTGCCACTCCTTCAACAAAGTCGAACAGGATGCAACAAGATATGAACTTTCTTGGGCAGATATATAGATCAGAGGGCAATCTACAACACAACACTAATGGAGCTACCAAAATTCTTCTCTCAGAAAAGCAATGACATGATGGTTTCACACTAATAAAGGGTTTCGTCACTTCATGTGAGTTATGAGATTTCAACAGCTCTTTTTTTTTTTTCCTTCCAGCAGCTTGACAATGCCCAAGAAAGTTAAAAGAGCAGAGAGACAGAGCGTGAAGAAAGGGAATTTTTTTTTGTGCATGGGTCTCGGACAGTGGCTCTAACAGTGTAGCCACGGTGGAGCAAGAGCTTGACCAGCCTTGAAGCTATGTAGCCCGTCCCTCCGGTCACGCCCACTACCTTCTCTGCTCTGCTCATCTTCTCTGGTTCTTGGCAACAGAATCAGTGGAGTTCGCACGGACTGGTCTCGTCTCTGTGTGGTTGGCGAGAGAGTGAACAGATTATTGGCTTAGAATCAATCAATCACCGAAATTCAAGAAATCAGCAATAATCAAGCAATCAACAACATTCTGGTTCCACCAACGATGGAAACACCAAAGAAGATTGGACGAATCAAGTAAAGAAGGAAACCCAAATCACAATCTACACCAAAGAAAGAAACAAATTGGCATAATCAAATCCTCACAAATCAAGCATTAACAAATCACTACATCAATTCTCAATCAGTGAATTACGTTTCCTTTCAAAACCCCCTTAAAGGTAGACATTGGTCTTCTTGTGAAAGTTTATAAATAGAGGCTTTGTTCTTCTGTTCAATTTTTCCTCACTATTCTTAGTTTCAAACATGGTATTAGAGCATACCGGCGAAAGCCCTCGATCCAACACTAACTCAATTCCTGTATCCTCAGAAATAATCACTACCGCTGCCCTTCCATATCTTGCAGCTCAAAATTCGCCACTCAATCTTCACTCCCCACCCACCATAGGGGAAAAACTCATTGGGCAAAATTACCCAATCTAGAAAGCCCAAATTACTCCATATCTTTTTGCAGCTAATCTTCTCTCTGTTCTTGATGGCTTAGAACTAGCTCCTCCGCAACACATCTCACATGCTTCCAACAATGGCACACTGGTGCCCAATCTCGAATACAAGGCATGGCGAATCCGTGACTAAATTGCGATGGGGTGGATTCTCAATTCATCCACCTCTCCTGTCATCGCTCAATTGACGAACCACACCTCTGCGACAGCCATATGGAGATACCTCTCCGACTCTTATGCCACACAATCAACAGCACGGGCGTCGGCTTTGCGACTTCAATTTCAATCCATTACAAAAGGAAGCCGCACAATAATATAATTTCTTCACGAGGTAGCCACCATTGCAAATCAATTAACCCCCATTGGAGAACCCCTATCAGCAAATGAGTACCACACACACATCTTCCGTGGTCTTGGACCATAATTTTTCGGTTTGGACACAGCGATCTCCGTCGTCTCTCAATCAGGAGCACTCTCACGTGACGCCTTTTATGGTTTGTTGCTTCAACACGAAGGAAGACTAGAAATGAGCAAAATGACCTCCAATACCCCTCCACCTGCTTTTGTATCTCACCAGTTGAGATTCACGTCTCAACAGTCTAAAGGGGGCACTCAAAATTTCAGCCGATCAAATGCAAGCCCATCTAGCACTAATCCAATTTTGCCAACACCAACAAGGGCACCCAACTATCGGTCGTTTGGTGGAGGTGGCAAGCGACAAAATTCAGGTCCATTTTGTCAGATATACCGACAACAAGGCCACCGAGCAAACAATTGCAAGCGGCGGTTTAATCCCCAGTTTATTACACCGGTACCACCTCAGGCACATTATTCGGCCCCAACCGGAATTGCTCAACCCATAGCTTATTATGCCTCGCCTGCTACTCCACCTTTTGCAATGGATATTCAGTCTTGGTATCCAGATTCTAGAGCCACCCACCACATCACCGACAGCATTTTCAGCCTCTCCCAGGTCACTCCATACACCGGGAATCAACAATTGACTGTGGGTGATAGAGATTCCCTTCCCATCACTCACATAGGTACATTCGTGCTTACAACAGGTCCACAATTCGTCTCTTAGATGTCTTAGTTGTTCCTCATGTTACAAAAATTCTGTTGTCAGTTTCTAAATTTTCGTGTGATAACAATTGCGTCTTCTTATTTTATCCCACCTCATTTGTTGCTCTGTGTGTTCATACTGGTCAAGTATTCCTCCGAGGTCATCTTGAGAATGGTCTATATCGGGTCTCCACCTCTGACAAGTCTCCGTCAACTTTCCTTAGGTCCTTCAACTTATGGCATCAACGCCTGTGTCATGCGTCATCTGATCGAATAGCTCGTCTGCTTCAATCCACACAAACATAATTTTCCAAGTCATCTCCCTCCCATTGTACGGCTTGTGTTCTTAGCAAGAGTAAACGCCAACCCCACCCCCCATCCCCTTCTAGTGCTAAATTCCCCCTTGAACTTGTTCACTTTGATGTCTGGGGATCATCCCCTATCACTTCTGTTTCAGGATATAAATATTATGTCTGTTTTGTCGATGACCATTCTTGGCTCGCTTGGTATTATCCTTTCACCACTCGTGATCAATTTGCAGACATTTTTAAGGCTTTTCACAAATTTGCAGAAACTCAATTGCAACGTACACTTAAGACAATTCAATATGATGGCGCACCAGAATTTTGACGCTCTACTGAAGTGTGAAACCATCTCCTCCAACACGGTATTCATCAACGAGTATCTTGTCTATATGCTCCATTCTAGAATGGCACTGCTGAATGCAAACATCGCGACATTGTCGATACATGCCTAGCTCTTATGTCCCAGGCTTTAGTTCCTTACTAGTTCTGGGAATATGCTTTTGAAACGACGGTACATCTTATCAACAGCGCACCGACTCCTCTCCTTAATAATCTCACACCCTGGCAGACACTGTTTCAAACACCACCAGAGATTTCTCACCTCAAAGTTTTTGGGTGCGCAGTTTTTTCATACTTGCGGCCCTATATCACTCACAAACTTACCCCAAGATCACACTGTTGCATCTTTCTTGGCTATCCTCCGGGGTACAAAGGCTATTGCTGTTACTGTCCACAAACTGGCAAAATCTATGTTATGGCTGATGCAGTTTTTGATGAACACACCTTTCCATTTGGCGATACACCATCTCCACCACTATGCCTTGCCCCTCCACCTACAAGTGTGGTATACCTCTACCACCGATGGACCAGCCTCTACCACTGATGGACAACTCTAAACAGCACTCCACGTCTACAACAATAGATCTTGCCCCTAGGTCCTCACCATCCATCTCACCGACGTCATCTGCAATTCCCTCCACAACTTCGGAGCTTGACACTTCCAACTCCTCTACTGTGGACATTCTAGTCTCGGCACATCCCATGGTCACTCGGTTGAGAGATGTCACGATTCACCGACGAGTCCTCCCAAGGAATCAAACTTTTTCTTTGACTGCAGGTACACAGACTCCCGTCGAACTTACTTGTTTCACGCAGGCTTCCGGAGATCCAAATTGGTGTGCAGCTATGGTGGCAGAATATGATGCTTTAATCAACAATGGAACTTGGGAACTTGTACCAGCACCTTCTCATGCCCGCCCCATCGGCTGCAAATGGATTTACAAAATCAAGCTCAGGTCCGATGGCTCCCTTAAAAGGTACAAGGCTCAACTAGTTGCCAAATGTTATCACTAACAACCGGGAATTGACTATACAGAATCATTCAGCCCCATTGCTAAGCTCGTCACAGTCCGCACAATACTTGCGGTAGCTTACTCTCGCGGCTAGCCTATTTGCCAACTAGATGTGTCCAATGCTTTCCTTCACGGCCACTTATATGAAGAAGTCTACATGACGCAACAACAAGGATTTGTTGATCCCCAACGACCGACTCATGTTTGCCGTCTTCGACGCTCTCTCTACGGCTTAAAGCAGGCACCACGCGCGTGGTACCAACGGCTCAGTTCATATCTCCTTAAAATCGGGTTCTGTGTTTCTACTGTGGACTCTTCTCTCTTCAATATGCATACTCCACATTACAACATTTTTCTATTTGTCTATGTGGACAATATCATTCTCACAGAGTCACCTGAGGCTCCTCTACAATCCTTATTCAACTCACTCCAAGGTGAATTTGCCATCAAAGACCTTGGACCCCTTCATTATTTTTTGGGAATGGAAGTTCAGCACACCTCCACCGGCCTTCTACTCAATCAAACCAAGTTCATACTACTTGCACTTTTTCGTAACATTGTTGGAGCTCTTCAATACCTCACACTCACATGCTCAGATATAGCTTATTATGTGAACACCGCCTGTTAGTTCCTTCATGCTCCCACCACCATGCATTCGCAAGCTGTGAAACGGATTCTACGTTCTCTTGCTAACACTCCACAGCATGGGCTACATTTTAGCCGCTCGCCCTCCACTGCTCTCCATGCGTTTTTCGACACAAGCTCGGCCGGTGATCATGACGATCGATGTTCCGTTGGTGGCTTCTGCATCTTCCTTGGTTCCAACCTTATTTCTTGGAGTTCGTGCAAACAACGAACAGTTGCTCACTCTAGCACTGAAGCAGAATACAAAAGCCTAGCAAACACCACAGCCGAGCTCATTTGGATAGAGTTTCTACTTCGCGACCTTCGGGCACTACCTTCACACCCACCTGACTCTGGTGTGACAATCTCTAGGCTATCTATCTCATTGCGAACCCGGTTTTCCCCGCACAAAGCACGTGGAGATTGATTTTCACTTCATCCGGGAACGCTTGGCACGCTGTCGACTCTCAGTTCATTATATATCAACTGTTGATCAAATAGCCGACATTTTCACGAAAGAACTCTCATCAGCTAGATTTCGGATGCTTCAAACCAAGCTGAATGTCCATTTTGCCTAGTCAGCTTGCGGGGGGATGTTAAGGGAATCAATCAATCACTGAAATTCAAAAAATCAGCAATAATCAAGCAATCAACAACATTCTGGTGCCACCAACGATGGTAACACCAAAGAAGGAAGATTGGAAGAATCAAGCAAAGAAGGAAACCCACAACACAATCTCCACCAAAGAAAGAAACAAATTGACATAATCAAATCCCCACAAATCAAGCATCAACAAATCACTACATCAATTCCCAAACAGTGAATTACGTTTCCTTTCAAAACCCCCTTAAGCGTAGACATTGGTCTTCTTGTGAAAGTCTATAAATAGAGTTTCTGTAATTATACAAAGACACGATAGAAAAATACAAAATGCAAAAAGATTATTTATGCATTCCTTCCTCTATTCTTCTGTTTAATTCTTCCTCACTATCCTTAGTTTCAAACATTGGCGACTCGGAGGCGGAGCAGATTGACTTATAAAGACCAAATACTGGTCACAATCTAAACCCATTTTTGTCGCTTTTGGCTGACGACAGATGGCTTCTTGCAACTCGTAAGCCATTACACATGAGACATTGCTGTACCGATCAAGTCGACTCCCCTTCTGAATGATAATATACACTTCGTTTTGACTTTTCTTTGAAAAGTTCAGATTTTTCCATTTCTTTGAGCCAAAGGTTCATGTTGCTTTCCAATATCCTGGGGCGTGCCCAAGTTCGAGAGGAACTCTTGCAACTCCTCATAAGCAGCTTTATTTTAAGCTTTGAGATGTCGATTTGGAATTTTCTTTTATATTTTCAGCCCACAGAAGAAAAGTATCAAGTAGTTGTACTTATCTAACTCTTAATTTGGGATAAACCATACTTAATCCTGTAATTTATGACTTTTTTTTTTTGTAATTGGGCCCTCAAACTTTTTCTCGGATATATTGAGCCCTTTGACTCGCTTGATTTTTCCTATAAAATAGTCCGTAGTGTAAAGCCACACTTACGTGTGTGCTTGAGATGCACAGGAGCTCAATCCATATATGTTGATATGGTCCAACCCTGAGTCCCATGGAGTCTCCGACATCACTTGGAGTTCACATGCACGCATGGTATGAGGTGCAATGTAGTTGTTTGTGCTCGTCTGATGTGTGCCTTTTGTTATATACATAAGCCCTGTGCCAATGTTGGTAGTTCTTGCAAAAAAGTAAAGAGCAATAATAAAAATTTTAAGAGAGGAAAAACGAGCCCTGTGCCAATGTTGGCAGTTCTTGCAAAAAGAAAAAAAGCAATAATAAAAAGATTTAAACCTTACCAAAAAAAATAATAAAAAGATTTAATGTCATGAAAAACTTCAAATTAATACACCTGTGACAAATTTGCCATAAATTAATTTTTTGACAAAAAAAAACTCCAAACTGATACATCCGTGATAAATTTACCCCAAACTAATGTTTTGATTACCAAAAATTTCAAACTGGTATACTCGTGACAAATATATCTTCCATTAAATTGGATTAATACCGCGAAAAGCTACAAATTGATAAATCTGTGACAAAATAGAGGAGTAAAATCCCAAACTAGTACATCCGTTAATTGCCACGTGTGATCCAATCAAAAAATTTGATGGTAAAATTTAATGAAAACTACTGGAGGGTAAATTTGTCATAGGTGTACCAGTTTGAGATTTTTTGTGGTGAAAAAAATTAGTTTGAGGCAAATTTGTCAGAGGTGTATTAGTTTGGGGTTTTTCATGGTATTAACCTAATAAAAATTAGGGATAATGACACAAAAATCCATGAACTTTGGTTTGATGTGCAATTTGATCCCTGAACTTTTAATTTATTCAATGTGATTCAATTTAGTCCCTGAACAATATGAAAATATATAATATAGTTCATGAACTTAAATTAATGAAAAGACTACATTGAATATTTTTATAAAGTTCAGGGACTAAATTGAACATATACCAGAAGTTCATGGATCACATTAAACAAATTAAAAGTTTATGGACTAAATTGCACATCGAGTTAAAGTTTAAGGACTGTTTGTGTCATTTTCCCTAAAAATTATAAGGGAGGTAAAAAGAGAAACCGTCGCCCGAGAGAATCGAACTCTCGCGGTGAACGCCCACCAGGCACACGCCTTAACCACTCGGCCAAAAAGACATTTACCACAGTGAGAGTCATAAATATTTTATTATACTTTACAAAAGCAAAAATAGTAATAGTCGCCAACCCTCGCGTGCAGCCTACACCTTAATCATTTCTGTCCATCGCCCGCGAGATTTGAACTCTAGCCGGGGAACACCAGCCACGCTCCTTAATCACTCGGCCAGGGCGATACTAACGTCATGAAGCTATAAATAACTTATAATCAACTTGCTACGGACTCTTTCTAGAGTCTTCTGCCCCTTTTCGGCCGTTGGACATTCGACGACTTGCCGCCCACAGAACAGCGACACCTTTCGTTTTCGCGCGCCTCTCATCAGGTCCGTTCTCCGCGTGATTCTTTGACGTAATGCTTCTTGTTTTTCCTAATTTCGGCTTACATTTCTGTCCGTGGACCCTTTTTCTTGTGTGTAACTGTTGATGTTTTGATTTTGCCTTGTGGGCACATTGAAGTTCCGATTCCCGACGATCGATTTTGAGGTCTAAAAGTGAAGGGAGTGAACTTTGTCGAAATGCCATGGGTGGGATGGTTCTTGTTGTGGATGTTAAGCAATTGCAATGGACGAGGTTCGGTTTTCTTATGTGGGGTTTTGCAAATGTCACTGCAAGTTAAAGGAATTGCTCTCTCTCTCTCTCTCGGATAGTGGAGTAGTTGTGCAGCACCTCGTTAATCTTTTAGTGGGTTTTTCTCATTGAATTATTGTGAATAGGTCCGGTTTTGCGTATGTTTGTGCCCTTTTTGAGATGAGGCAGTTATATTAGTAAGCTGCAATAGAGGTCAACCGTTTGGTAATTTTGCTCGAATTCACTTCGGTTTTCGACGCACACGCGATGGCGTCCACGGTATGTGTGTGTTTGTGTGGCTGTTTGAGTGCGCATGTATCATTTTTCGGGTCTGTCTATGTGTGTTTTCTGTTGTGCGTTGTGCTTGTTTAATGTGGCAACAATGGGAGAACAATAAGAAGCACACTGTGGTTGAATTTAAAAGTTAAAAAGTTTGTATAAGCCAACGAAGATATGGTATGCTGGATTTGTTTTGAATTTGGATGTCATCGCACTTTGCTTATCCTATTCTGCCCTATTTCATTGGGATCCGTTCCTACCTGCTTGGCTATCACTATATTACAAGGTACAAAGGACAATACCAATGTTCAAAACCACATTTCCATTGTTTAAAAATGGGAATATCTCGAGACACATGGTCATTGCTAAACAAAATCCAGTTTGACCTGCGACCCTGCAATCCATCTGGCAAAAGGATGCAGATATGTCTAATAAAAAATCTGTATTAACCGAAGCCAAGTTAGAAAAACTCAAGCTTAATCGGTCCACCTCTCTTGACCTGTTTCTGTCCATTTAATTGAATTCTATCTATTGTTACATTGCTGTGTGCATTTTGATTGTGTGATTGATTGGAATGAATTGGATGTCATTATGAACAATCCAGTGCAAGTCCTTGGAGTACTTTGAATTTCCTTCGTGAAGAATCATAGCTTGGGATGGTGATGATCTTTTATATAATCAAGCTTCCACTTTTTCTCCTTTTCCTATTTGGTAATCTGTTCGACCATTTTGTTACAACTTAAAAGCTGCAAAAAATATTCTTCCTCAGTGTCTTTTCTGATTTTAGTTGCAAAGATAAAGTAAGGGTTAATAGACACATGGCTTAACCACTTGGCTGTTTCCACAGTGCCTCACCATGGAAGCTCTAGAGAAGGTCTATTGAGACGACGGCTTCCTCTCTCTCCGCAACTCCATCGGCAAGGTACCTTTGCTTTCATAGTTTGATTGTTGTCCGGTGCCACATTTTGGTTTTTCGTATCCAATACTTGCTCTCTCCGAGAGCTGCATCGTATGGAAATTTGCTGCATTTCCTTAGTAGTAATGGAGGTTCTGGTGATGGGAATTATGGAGGAAGAGGTGAAGGTGACAGTGGTGGAGGTGGTGGGAGCAGTGGAAATAACTGGTGTAACATCCCGAGTTTCGACCCATTTTTGGGATTTATAAAACGCGTGATTTGTCGGTGTGCTTATAGTAAAATCTCGCCCGAGAATTGATCACTCTCGGTTATTATTTTAAATTAGAGATTTCGCTAGAATCGCACTCGATCGAATTTGGCCGTTAATTAGACCCCAAACTTGGCAGTCGATTTTCGGGAGTTTCGGGACGAAATAAATTGGACGGTGTCAATATCATTGTGGCCAACGTTGAGATTATCAGGGATGGCGAAAAAGTGAATTTTTGACCGGGTGCGAATTTTGACTGGTAGACCTCCCTCGTAGTGTGTCGGAGATTATTTTATTTTGGTCATTTGCCCTAGATTATTATTTGGGACTTTTAGTGGACCGTTAGACCTTTTTCCGAATTTAAATCGAGACTATTAGGTCGATTTTTGGTTTGAACCGTGTCCGTTGGATCGCGATTATTGCGATTGTGACTTGTCCTTTCTCTCTCTCTCCCTCTCCCCACTTCCCGCCGGTTCCCCTCTCCCCTACGCCTGACCCCCTACCCCACCTACACCACTAGCCATCACTTCCACCTTTTCCTTTCTTTTTCTTTTCTTTCTTTTTTTTCTTCTCTTCTGCTTCTCTTCTTCTTCGTTGGCTCCCTCGCGCGCGCACGTCCTGCTCTGGTTTCCTCCGCCGCGGTCGTAACTCGCCGGAACCAGCCGTTGCCGTGCGCCGTCCTCTCGCCGGTCCGGTCGCCGCCTGTCGCCGGCGAGCTTCGCCGGTCTCGTCGTCAGCCCCGTCGCCGGCCTGCCCGCGACGCACGTGCAGCAGCGAGCACACCGCCGCTGCCGCCGTGCCCGTCGTCGCGCCTGTCAGCCGCGCCTCTCGCCGGCCAGCCGCCGTCGCCGGCTTGTCCGGTGAGCCGCCACCTCCCCTCAGTCCCTCCGTTCCTCTCTCTCTGTCTCTCTCTCTCACCTCCGACTCTCTCCCTCTCTGTTTCTCTCTCGTTTCCAGCTCGCCCCACTGCCCGCCGGTGCCGCGCCGTCGTCCGCCGCCGAGCGTCGCCCCCGGCGACCGCCTCGCCTCCTCAGCCCCCTCTCTTGGCGTCCTCAGCCCCTCGCGCCCAGCAGCCCCCTGTTTTGGCCGGATTGAGCCTTGAGTCCGCTGGAGTCGCCGTGACCGCCGGCTTGCTCCCGGAGCGCCGCCGCCGATTCTCACCGCGAGTCGGTAATCGGCCGCATGCTCTCGTCGCCTCGAGACCATTATTAGGCGAGTAAAAATTTCTAAACCCTAATTAGCCTAATTGTGGAATTTTAGGGGGTAAATTAATGGGGTAATTAAGCTAATTTGGGGCTTATTTGTGTGGGAATGTGCATGGGCTGATTATAGGACTTAATTGGGACTTAATGAGGATGTTTAGGTGTGATTTGGTGGCCATTTGAGGGCTGTTTGGGCACTGTTCATGCTAGACCCGAATTTGGATTAAATTGCCTAAGTTGAGATTAATTTGGAATCTTGTGTGATGGTTTAAATCGGGTGACCCCATGTTTAATTGGGACTTAATAAGGGTGTTTAAGGATGATTTGGAGACCAATTGATGGTTGTTTGGGTGTGGTTCACATTAGAACCGAATTTGCTTAAATTGAATATTAATTGGACTATTGTGTAATGATTTGAAATTAGGCATTTTGGAGGTCAATTAGGACTCGTCGGGACTTTGGGGGATGAGGCCATATTTTGGAGTTTATCGATTGAGACTGGCTGGTCATGTCAAGTTCTAAGTGGATGGAATTGCTATAATGCTAAGTTGTGTGTTAAGTGCCGAATGTAAATGGACTACAATGAAAGGAGTTAGACGTGCGGATAATGCGCTGTATGAGTTGAAATTGTGAATTATTATCCTTGGCACACCGTGGCATGACAATTGGCTTGAGTCCCATGACATGTGAATTCGCATCATGCTTTGATATGGTTGAAATTGAATACATTAATGCACATGTCTGTCGTGAGTAAATTGGGCCTACGGGTCGTTACAATTGGGATTTAGTAAGGTCATTTAGGGATGATTTAATGACTAAGTTTGATTGGGACATGGCGGGCCTCGAGTATATTGCATTGAATCGGAATAAGTGCGTGAATCGAGCGCTGGGTTACTTGGGCCTAAATGGAGAGGATTGATTGTACCCTTGCGGTGTGGAACTTGACGAATTCGCGTGTCATTTATTGGGCCCTTGGCACGAGAAGTGCAATTTATTTGATTCCCGAATATGTGAATGGCTTGTGTGCTGTTTATTAGCCGGTTTAGAGTACAGGGGTATGCGTGACAAGCCTTTTGAACAGTGGCCTTCGGGTCGAAACAACTGTGGCCTTCGGGTCGGGCCTTCGGGTCGAAACAATTGTGGCCTTCGGGTCGGGCGTTCGGGTCGAAACAAATGTGGCCTTCGGGTCGAAACAGTTGTGGTCTTCGGACCGGGCCTTCGGGTCGAAACAGTTGTGGTCTTCGGACCGGGCCTTAGGGTCGAAACAGTTGGGGTCTTCGGATCGGACCTTCGGGTCGGAACGAACTGTGGCCTCCGGGCCGGGCCTTCGGGTCGGTTTAATGGTTATTGACCTTCGGGTCGGGCCTTCGGGTCGGAAATAAGCTGTTATTGGCCATAGGGTCGTGGTGTCGATATGACTGCAAATTCTTTTTATATATTGCTATTGAAAATCTAATTTGCAGGGCAGTGTAATGAATTGGGCTATGGGCCCGGGTGTATTTATATTGAGGGTTATTCTGGTTTAATGAGTTATGTATTTTATTTACCCTCTGGAGGTACACTTTAGTCTAGTTGGGATTAACGATTTATTACTCGCTGAGTTTTCTCACGGTTGTGGTAAAACCGAACATTTCAGATCCCCGGCCATGAATTTTGAGGCTGAAGAGCAGGACCCTGAGCCCGAGACAGAGTCTGAGGCTATGAGCTCAGAGGAAGAGCCAGGGCAGTCCGAGAGTTCTTTTGATACGTCTGGATCTGACCCCGACTGGGAGCCCTAGTTTAGGTCCCAGCCTTAGGAGTGAGGGCCGATACTTTTTGACTGTAGCCCTCCGGGTGTTGGTTCGATTTCCCCTAGGCCACCGACCTCTTTTTATACTCGTGGCCCTTTTGTTGTATCTCTGGGTTTAATGGATGTTGTTTGTAAGTTTGTAAAGAACGTATATTAAGGTTTAATCTATCGTTTAAATTGTTAACTCGTGCTATTCATGGTTGCTAATAATTTGTCTGGGTGTATATATATATATATATATATTATATATACGTCGTTTTCGCATGTGGCGTGTTTTCTCTGATTTGCGTATTAGGGTCTCTGTGACGCAATCCTGGGAGCGTCGCACTCTGTTCCGACCCTAGGCGGATGTTCATGCTCTCGTTGGGTGCGGGGCGTGACAACTGGTCCTTACTTTCTTGATAAAAATGCATTTCCTTTGCTGCGATTTTTTTGCCTTCTGTGCCCTCTCTCGTTAATTATTTGTTGGCTTCAGAAATCAGAATTTCATAGCTTGTCGTGGACCTTAGTGGCTTTTAATGCATAATCGCAATTGCTGAAGGGGTTTTGATGATTGGCCTAATTATGTATTGGTTTAAGGATGCTGTGGCAGGGAATAGTGAGCGTTTTCGTGGTTTTAAGTTCTAGGACTGTAATGAGGCAAGTTTTCTCTGTGTATGTGGGTGATCAAGGAGTGTTCAAGCAAAAGTTACTTCCTTCATGTTGTCTTTGATGAGTTAAGGCACCGAGAAGAGACATGACTCCTAATTTTGGATATGAGCTGAGTTCTTGGAAAACTCTTAGCTTAATAGCACAGGAACAAAGGAAGACATTTAGAAGTTTTTCCTGTATGAGTAGAATCTAAGTGATATTTTTGGCAGAGGGAAAACCATGCATTTTACATTTTAAAGGCAGACTTACTGGAAGGGGATCTTTTGATTCTGTTGTTGATGGGTGAGAAGGTGTTTCCAAACTGCCTCACCTGCTTTTCTCATCCCCAAAGACCCCAAGGTGTTTTTGCACTCTCAAAGGTTCATGGTCCTTTTTCCTTTTTAAAACACAGGGTTGTAATTCATCCTTAATAGTTGTGTCGCTGATAATTGGGTCTGTTGTGTTCAGTTACAGTGATATAGCAATCAAGTTCAGGAGTTGCAAATGTCTAGGAATAGAGGAAATAGGAGTCAATTTCAAACTATGAACAAGAAATGAAGGGCAAATATGGAAAGGAAAAATCTTCAATTCAAGATTTCTACTACTTTTTTTTTTCGCTGAAATGGTTTATGCTACTTAGGTCACTTGCATTTCCACTATATGCATAGTTTGATCATTTGAGTCACCACTCTGGAAATAAAAAACATCCTTTCTTTTGCCAAGAATTCAAGTATTTTGCATGACCATATATTCCTATTATGCTTCTATTTTGACTAAGTATTTGCTTGTGATACAAAAGTGTTGATAACTTTATGCATTTACTTGAATCATAGTTGATTCGGACTTCCTGACAAGCTGAGGGCTCTGATGTTCAATTTGCGGACATTATCGTTGAGGAAGACGCTCTAAATACTGTAGAGGGCATGCCAGACTCTGATGTTCAATTTGTGGACATTATCGTTGAGGAAGACGCTCTAAATATTCTAGAGGTCGTGCATGAAGGCACTGATCATCCACCAAGAAGCAAGTGGGAGCTTCTAATCTCTATCTTCTTCAGGGATGCAAGGTAAGGCTCTCTAGCTGTATCTTTGAATAGCTAAGACTATTGCTAGCTATTATAACACTCTACTTAGCCAAAAGTAAAAAAAAATAGGAATCTTGAAATCCTGAATAATGCACAGCGCGCAATTTAATGCTCAAGGTTTCTAAATGGATTGCAGGCATGTGTTCATAATGGATGAACTTGGTCGAGAGATATTGGGGCTTGCTTTTCCAGCTGTCTTGACTTTAGCTATCAATCCAATCACTTCGTTAATTCATACTGCCTTCATTCGTCGTTTAGGTATGACCATCCAATCTATGCTTTTTCACTTGAACGATCATATGCATCTTCAATAAACTCTAATGCGGAACATTTGGTGAATAGATGACCGGTTTTGCTGATTTATTTGTTTTGGCGCCTACTTTTATGTGGATGGTTTCAAAGTAATAATGAATTTGAGAACTTAGCTCATCTTATGATGGCTAGTTCAGGGACACAAATTTCTGCGCTTTGCAATGTCTCATTATACTAGCATCTAGACTTCAAGAGGTATGATAACTGGATGGATACTATAACGTATAGCAACTTTGTCATGGGCAGGTCAAGCGGAGGTTGCAATTGTAGGAGTTTCTACTGTTGGAATTAATATGATTGTGAACATTATTACATTCGTACTAGGGAGTATAACCGCTTCATTTGTCACCAAAGAGAAAACTCTCGGAAAGGCAGAAGGTGAAAGCAGAAGCTCGACTATACAAATGAAAGAGAATGATGGAGGGCTTAATACATCTCTGGAGATACATGGCCAGGACAGTCCACACCGGACCTCAGGTATAAAAAGAGCATCTAGACTTTAAGAATGTGATAATTGGATGGGTATTATAATGTATAGCAACTTTGTCCTGGATAGGTTCAAGGGAGCTTGCGACCGTTGAAGTTTCTATTCCCTTGTTTAATCAAACTATCGGACTTCCTGTGGTCAGTATAACAGCTGTCGAAGAGGAAAATGCTAGAAAAGATGATGAAGTGGTTCCAGTGGAAGGTACCTTCCAATCCCACCTGGTTAGTTCCACCATTTAATTGGAAGACTTGGCAAGATGTCGGGTCTCTAATGACTGTACTTTTGGTTGACCAGATTTTACAGCATCTACATGTAGCAAGGAAATGCAACGTATCCCTTCTGCAACTACTGGACTAGTAGTTGCCGGGATCCTTGGTGTCTTGCTCACGTTATTTCTATCATTTGGTGCTGGAACCTTCTTGGCTTTTATGGGGTTTACATATGTAAGTGTCTTGATTATGTTTCTTGTTGAACTTTTTAACTGCTGAAAATCTCCTCAGGTATACAGTTTGATTAGATAATATTACGTATGAACGACGAAACATGCATAATTTCTTCGACAACTTCCGATTTTTAGGGTGTCTCCTCAAGGAACGTGATAGTGTTAGAAATACCTTGATACCTGAAACCCCTTTTGGCCCTAGCTATAAGCAACACAGCACCAACCTACATCCCAAATATATATATTGAAAAACGCTTGTGATAGTTTGCATGGGCATATAGACAAAAAACAATGAAACACAAGTGGCTTAGGCCAACTAATCCTTTCCCTTTCCACTATCAAGATAGTAGCAATGAAATTATAGACATTTGGTTCGCTATCTTCATTTTTCCCTTGCTACATGATCATTTACTCTCTTGTTTTTAAAGTAACATTCGGCCCGAGATTCCAGTTTGGTATATTTAAGGTCACTCTAAGCTAGTAATTACTTGGATTGCCTTGACACTGCATTAACTAATTGCAGTTGTTGCTTGTTTTGATAGGGTTCTCCCAGACAACTCTTTGCTAGAAGGTACTTGAGATTACGATCCATAGGGGTTCCGGCTGTTCTTCTTTCGTCTACAATGGAAGGCGTGTTCCGAGGCTTCAAGGATACCAAAACTCCTCTTTATGCCACTGGTATGAGAAATGATATTCTTACTCTTAATCAAAAGTTATATTTCCAACTGTTGTGTCAAAATGGTAAATCTGCATTTGAGTGATATCATTTACTTTAGACAACATTATCTTTTCTTTAAGAACTTAGAAGTATGGACAAATGGGCTCACAATGTATACATAACATATTTCTTAATACTTCACATTGTGCGTAAATCAGTTTGATATGTGAAATTCAAATCAATCAGATGACTAGAAGCTGGAATACCAGGAGAATAGGCAGAATTGTAGTAATGAGGTGTCACAATTTGAAATCTACACTTATGCTTTATTTGAAATCCATGCTTATTTCTTGGAAGTTGTTCGATTGTTTATTTGATTGGTTAATAACAGTTGCAGGAGAGCTCGCATATGTTGCATTAAATCCGACACTAATCTTTGCCTGCCATTTGGGTATTAGTGGTGATGCAATTGCGTATGTCTTGTCTCGGTGAGTAGTGCCATCCATCCATAATTTTCTTTGATTATGTATTTATATTTTTAAAAGTCAAATTGAATCACATATTCATGTCATGATGTCTGAAAGCATTGACAATCAACCATGTCCTCTATGTTTCTAAATAATCTTGTGATTTCACCAGGTACGTAATATTTTTTATTCTTTCATGGAGGCTGATGCATCGAGTTGATCTCTTATCTCCAAGCCTTAAAGATATACGTTTTCATCAATTCTTAAAGAATGGTAAGTGAATATTCTTGCATGAGCAAATGCCCATTGATACATGGATAAACTAAACAATGTTATTGCTTTGTCTTCCTCTTCCTTAGACAAAGGGTCTAGAGCTGTCCTTTAGGTTTTACCTTTGTCTAATATGAATACTGATAATTTATTTGCTCATAGATTAATAGCCATGTGCTCCCCGGTGTTACAATACAGAAAAAGCTGCCAGACAAATTTGATTGTCTTTCATGTTTGTATTGCAAAAAACTCTTCTGAAATTTGGGAAGATTACTAATTCTCAATGAATGCTTATGTTTGTTCACAGGACTTCTTATGTTGGTAAGGGGGATAGCTCTCACATCCCTTCCTTTCGTTGCTACCTTGCTGGCTGCACAGCTGGGTTCAACACCTTGGGTTGCATTTCGGATATGCTTAAGGTTTTGGCTGGCATCATCACCTATTGCTGGTGGTTTGGCCATTGCTGCACAGGTAAAACTGCTTCCTTGAATACTTTCTAGAAACAAGGAGCACTTCCCGTAACACTTTCATTGGATCTTTAGGTGAAGCAAATGGGAACTTCTTGGCCATGGTTTTCATGATGTTTGATTTTAGTAACTAAATGAAGTATATTCCTTTGAAAGTTTTCTTGTTTGTTGCATAGATTGTGCTATAGCCTACTCTATGTGCTGCTAATTATAGCATCATCCTTTATCTTATAACATATGTTGTCAGCCCTGTATCGATCTTTATAGAAGTTCTTAATTTTATAATGTGCAATGTCCTGCAATGTTGGTAGTGATTATTGACTAAGATGTCCCTTTTCTACAAGCAGGCAATCCTAGCAGATTCATTTAGGGAGAAGAAAGATTATGACAAGGCAACTACGGCTGCATCTAGAGTATCGCAGGTACTTATTTTGATGAATAATAATGACTTTTTGAACCACCTTATCTTGAGAATTGGAGATTTCCGAGAGCAAAGAGAAAGAAAAGAAATGGCTAAAATTTCTTAGGCCTATAGACTGAATGATAAGCAGTATTTGAGCATGAAAACAAAAAATGTGTGCAAATATTCAACACGGTAGAAAGAAGCATCATACCCATTTAATCTTCTTTTGTTGCATTGTCTTCAAATACACCACATGAGACAAAGTGGTGCAGCACTTCAAGATTCTTTTTGAGATAAAACCAGCATCATATTTCGGGGGAAACATCTAGTTGTTTCCCCAAGAAAGTCATTTGGCCAGACTCACGCAAAAGTGCAAGGACACATACTCACATATGGTGCATGCCTGCTTTTGCATGTGGCCATACACATGTGCACACACTTGGATCCGAAAATGTATAAGTGTGAACTGTAGTGTGGCTGCACCCCTATCAATATGGTTCTAGATATCAGCCAATGTCAAATATCTCATCCTATGTTTCTCTTGAAAATTTGCTCCTCTTCAGGCATGTAGGACAGTTGACACATATGACCAAATCACTGGCAGGCGCTGTGTTTTGCACCTTTTGCACCCATGCAGTGCCGTAGCTAACACTTGCTGGTTGCTAGCTAGGCATTCTAATTTCACAACTATTAAATCTTGCAGATGGGATTTGTTCTCGGCCTGGGGATCACTGTGATTGCTGGTGTTGGTCTGAGATTCCTATCTGGAGTATTTTCAAGAGATGTCCATGTTCAACATTTCATTTTTGTGGGCATTCCGGTATGTTCTCTCAAGTAGCTCAATGCCTTACCATAAAAGTTTTCTTGTATAAATTGAGCAAGTCATCTTCATGTGCTTACCAGTTTGTTGCAGCTGCACAACCCATCATTTCCTTGTCTTATGTCTTTGATGGTGTCAATTTTGGAGCATCAGACTTTGCCTACTGTACATATTCAATGGCAAGCCCCTAATTCTCTACTACTAAGATCTATTTTTATCCAGTTTGACTCTTCTCTAATAAGTTTTTGTATGCAGGTTTTGGTCTCTATTATTTGCGCTGCTCCATTATTCATTCTCTTTGAGAATGACAGTTTTGTTGGAATATGGGTCGTTCTGATTATACATAGGGTTCTTTGGACTATAGCTGGTATTTGGAGGTATGATTTCCTTCTTTTTTGATATTTTCCAGATGAACTCTTTCATTTATATCTCATCACTAGAATTTCCACCTCAGTTGACCATTCTGCCTTATATTTGTTGTGGAGAAGTTTGATGAAGCACTAAGTTAAGCACCTTACTATTTGGAATCGGTTTATCAATTTGGAGCAGAAAG
This sequence comes from Syzygium jambos, assembly GCA_031216235.1. NCBI lineage: Eukaryota > Viridiplantae > Streptophyta > Magnoliopsida > Myrtales > Myrtaceae > Syzygium > Syzygium jambos. Next base: position 36,160,341 of record CM062226.1, on the reverse strand, counting down.
TTAATTTCCAGTATATAGGAGTGTTATGGATTAGTAATCCCCCACTTGGATAATGTTGATGAGCATGTGAACGTACAATTTTGCTTTGTTTGATGTGGTTTTGCAGAATGGGAACTGGGACCGGACCTTGGCGCTTTCTCAGGGAAAGACTTCTTCCATGGCTTCTATGATTACTCATAAAAGGGTAAAGAGTAAAGTGGTCTTTAATGCTTTAGGGCTTATTTTGTTAGTGATTACTTAATATATATATATATATATATATAGACTTTTATTGAATAAAACAATATAATTTTTCCCTTTACATGGTATCAGAGCCAATAAAAAACCCCAGTTGCTAGAGCAGCCACTCGCCGCTGTCAACTAGTTGCTGGAACTGTCACCCATCGCCACCAAAGTCGACTGATCTTGTAAGAATCTCCTTGTCACGCTTGCTCTATCGTTGCAAATCCAGATCCGACTCCGGCGAGCATCATCTGGCCCAGATCCGGTGTCGTCCAGCATCGACCAGCCAAGATTTGACACTGATCGAGCTCTTCGGTCCTCTAGGAAAACTTTGGGACAGCAAAGAATGTTGTTCGGTACTCTGTTCCTATGTCTGGACTGATGGTTGGACTGGTTGCTAGTACTGTGACAACCTCAATTTCCCTTCAGTCTATTTTTTCTCTTCCTTTAAACAATGAATATTGCACTATAGACCATTGTTTTTTATCCCAGCCTTTGCTGTGCTTCCTCTTTCCAGACTGAAGTGAAATGAACAATACGTAGCTTTTGAAGGAATTATATAGGTATTGCTATTAGTTCTGAGACATGATTGATTGTGCTTTTTTGATATGCACAATTCACAAGCATGCGTTGTTTCCTCCCATTGTTGCACATCTATGTTTGACGCGTGTGATTCCATTGGCATCTCAGCCATAACATACCCAGTTTTTCATTCATTTTTTAGGCTGATGACCATAAATTGAACTTGTTGAATTGTGCAAATATTCATTTGCTCATTTACTATATGTCAGATCTCTACATTCTTGGCAATCAGCTTTAGGAACTAGTCCTGATTCTTGAATCATTCCGTTGGCCGGTTAATTTCTCCAGCATTCAATAGGTTACAGCTTCACTCAGTCAAGACGATGCAGAATAAGATTCTCCTCTCCATTTTACCTTCCAACTTTCTTACTGGATTTTCTCATCAGAATTTGGCTCATGATATTAGAATTTTGACTTTGCTCTGTTGGTCAACTTGCGGTAGAATCTTTTAGGGATAAGTGCATTCAAAGTCCCAATACTTATCAAGAAAGTACAATTGAGTTCTAAAACTTTCATAATGTGCAATTAAGTCCTAAAACTTATTAGGAAAATGCACTTGAGTCCTAAAATTTTCAAAAAGTGCAAACAAGTCCTAAAACTTGTCATGAAAGTGCAAATAAGTCCTAAAATTTGTTAAATTGATTCAATCAAGTCCTTCCATTGATTGTACTTTTTGAAAGTTTTAGGACTTGATTGCACCTTTGTGATAAGTTTTAAGACTTGATTGCACCTTCATGATAAGTTGTAGGACTTAATTGCACTTTTTGAAAGTTTTAGGACTTGATTGCATTTTCGTGATAAGTTTTAGGACTTGATCACATTTTTTTAAAGTTTTAGAACTCAATTGTACTTTCTTGACAAGTTTTAGGACTTCTAGTGCACTTATCCCAAATCTTTTATTGTCAAATCTTTTGATGTTACATGGCAGATAAACTTTTCTTATCTTGAAGTGGGGGAACACCAACAAGCCTTGGTAAAATTGGTAACTTGCGAGAGGTCAGTGGAAATCACTGTTTTATCTCCTCGACATTCATAAGTTCTACTTGATTCGCAAATTGTTGTGTGTTTTGTAAAATGTGTTGATGATGGCTGCAACCAATGTCAGTGCTTGCTTTTGTACCTCATTGTCTATCTAAATTTTTACTATCTGGAGAGTGAATTGGACTGTTCATTCTTGGAACTCTTCCATTACATGAAATGTGAGTGTTAGTGCATGTGTTTCTGTTGCAACTGGAAAATCATGCCTCCATGACTTCTTGCATGTTTTCAGAGACTTTCTTCTTGTCAAAACGAGTCCTTGAAGGTGTTGGTGAGTTCGGTTAACTTCTGTTGGCATCTATCCATAGCTCGTGGTTTCCCATTAGTTTCGATGAATCCAATCTCGCTTCCTCGAGCGTAATTCATTATATCTCGTGGATTTCGGCAATTTTGAGGTTGACCTTCTGAAATCGTAGTGAGTCAATGACTTTCTTTTTGAGTTTACTTGGGGTTGAATGGCTGGTTACATTGAACTTCGACTGCTTCTCTTCTCACCAGAAGCAGTTAAACGCAGTCCTGCTGCTGAAACGGAAGACTCCCGAAATTTGGATCTTTTTCTTTTTATTTTTTGGGTCGAGGGGTGGTCTGCATTTGACCATTATTCGAAGTCCAAGAGGTTCTAAAGAAGTTGTCTGCATCTATGACCTGAGAGAGCGTTTTTCCAGTAATTATTACCTTATAATTCTTCGCACTTTCTTCTAAATTTTTTTAGTTTAATTACCTGATGTAGTCTGTGGACCTCATCACGAGTATACAACCATGTTGATCCTTGTCGTCTTCTGTTAGATTCTTCCTCAGAATTCTGAAACAACCTTCCTCCCGATGTATTTTTTCTTCCCATGAATGCGTCATACTCTGATAGGTTTACTCTTGGACAGGCAATCTTACATATGCACATTCCAGAATTACAATTTGCTGGTGAAATGTAAACTAAATATCTAACAATGTATTATTCTCGAATCTTTTAAATTCCTATCCATCGTGCATAATCCACTCACCTGTTACAAGAGAGAACAAATATGTTCTTCTGAGAGCATTAAAGAAAATTATGTTATCGAAATGACAGTCAGCGCCAAAAGTCTTACATCATTGAACCCAAGACTGTATTGCCAGTTTGAACAGTGAAGCAGATCGCACTGAGTATGATCTTGTGCTGGTGTAGCAAGGGCTCTAAGATTCTTTGTTCAATAACGCCAGCCAGCACCTGATGTCTGTTCACCAAAATAAATAGCAGACTATCTTATGATACACACACATACACGGACACAACTTGAAAAAGCAGAGTAAATTGTACAAGTGTTCTTCAAAATTAGACAATCCTCCCAGCTAATTGGTGAAGTATAGACTGAATGCAGACCAGATTAGAAAACTATCTGCGTCTACACCAGTCCCTTGCAAACTGTATATATATCCAAAACAACTATTGAGATATAAGCATAGGCTAAGAAAAGTGATAACACGCAGCCACAAACCTTAGATTGCTAGAAACTGCCATGTACACTCCGTATGCAACACTGGTGGAGAGAACAGGCACATCCTCTGCCTCAACCGCAACGGTTTTATTGAAAAGCTTTCATGTATTTATCAACACATTTGTCAAAGCTGTACCAATCTGGAAAACAATTTTCAGGACTGTTCCCACAGTATTAATGTTACATCCAAAATATTGTTTCTATTTAGCATCTACAGGGAAATTAAAAGGAACAACTTCAATAGCTTCTTTTTCCTTGAGTTCAACACCCAGAGGAAGTCCCCAAAGATTACTCAAAAATTCCTTCAATCTATACTCTGAAGGACCCAAACCACATGTTTCGAACTTCTAAGGGGTTCTATTCATGTAACATCTGGCCAAGGCCTTGTTAATGGTATGGCAAGCAACGATAGTGGAATATACAGAAAAATACCAGGAAAACATTCTTCTGTCACTTGAATGAGTGAAGGGCTCGGAACAAGTAAATAGGACTCCGAACAAGCATTAACTATACATAAAAGAGAACGACACAAATAGCGGAGACTCTGATGCAATGATAGCTGCTAAAATTAGAAGAATTGCTAATTTAAAGTGACATACCAAAGATGCACCAGTCCCCACTACGAAAAGCTTGGCCCCATTATGCTGTACTACAGAACAAACCATTATAAGTTCTGATCTATAGTGAAACCATTTCGCCAAGTTGAACTAAGTGCACGCACATACCACTATTGCACCTATTCTCTGCAACAATGAGTAAGCGCTACCAGCCAGAGCGACCTGCGGGTAGATTGTCAAAGGCAATGAATTGTTATATACCGTCCATTGTAGTTCAAAGACCTATCTAATGCCAAAGTAGTAATGACCTGAAAAGCATTATCAGGACAGCCATAGAAGAACGTAGAGAGTGATCCAGCGTTGATAGCGAGGGGAGGTCTGAGAGAAACGGTGGGAGCAGGAAGCCAGACCAGCATAAAATCTGCTATAATGGCCATCACCTGTCACTTAATAGAACGAGGATTTTTAGGATGCCCAGAATGAGAGACTAAGAAGTGTATCTAGCAATTTGATCAAATGAAGACCAAAATGATTTAGGTGTGACATCAAAGTTTCCATTGTGAACCAGACGCTTTTCCCATTACCTAGCGGCCAAGCTAAATTTCTCATCAAACCAATGCTATTAGACACTCAATCTTTGCAACATGACAAGTGTATATTGAAACAAAGCATGGGGTTATCTAGACACAATAGTTCATAAATTCTAAGATGATAACCACATAATATTCAAGAGAAACATCCATACCACATCAGCGAAAACAAAATCCAGCTCCTTTGTAAACTTTTCTGTTCGCCGCTCCAACTCTGCAGCACTCTGTAGAAATAGCAAAAAGGTACATGAACGCATTGTCATATGTTTGCATACTTCCACATCTTTATGTTGATTTCAGACTTAAGTTAACATTACCCATAAATAAGAACCACAATTAAGAAATCCAAAGAATTACTTTCTACCACAAGAAAGAAAGAAAAGAACAGGAGACAGGAAATGAACCGACCGTAATTTCAAGTACTTGTTCAGTGATTTGTGCAGTGCCTTTTAGATTTTTAAAGTGTCTTCCATTACATTTCCAAGACTTAAAACTTTCAAACTTCACTAATCTTGATGGCTCAATGGATATACTAAAAGAGTTTTAAGTTGAGAATAGTCTCAGGAGTGCTTTTGGAGAAACGATTCATAGTCCAACGTGACCCAACAAAGCATGCGCGTGAGTGCAGTATAAGCAGTACTACAATGAGAGAGAGAGAGAGAGAGAGAGAGAGAGAGAGAGAGAGAGAGAGAGAGAGAGAGAGAGAGAGAGAGAGAGAGAGCAACCTTGGTGAAGATGCCAACACCACACTCCATGGCAACCTTGGCCAAGAACAGATCATCAGCAAGTAGCCTCTCCCTAAATCCTCCAAACTGAAGCAACCAGCAAAACACTGCGGACTTCTCAAGCTCCAAGTACCTCTCCACCACTGCTGCGGGCACCTTCCCCGCCTGTATTGCTGCGGCCAAGTCCTTGGGGATGCTATCCAATGTCCTCGAAACCTGATTGACCACAATCACATCAAATGTAACAAATAATATGAATTGCATAGATCAAAATCGCACTAGTACAATCAAATTTAACTGCAAGAGGTGACAAATAAGTCCTAGGATTAAAGGAGTGCAGTTATTCTACGCGTTGCAAGAAAATCAAACTGAGCAGAGTGTACGATTTTATTTGGAGCGTGCACCAAAAGGTGGCCTAAGGCGTGCGTAAGGGTACATGCAACGCAACCAGTATTATTCTAACATTGTAAGATATGACAAAATGTAACGCTTTATTAAGCTAGATGGATCATATTCAAGCATCTAACAGGAGCGTCACTAATCTTAGCATCTCTAGCATTATTAATGAAGCGTTTCGGCATGAACGCGTACACCCGGTATTACTGCCTTTATAGATGGATGCAGTTTGTGGGGGCTACCTCAGCTAACGCGAGAAGAGCCTCGATTCTGTTGCTGGACCCAGAGCCATCGCCACCTTCTCCTCCATCGCCACCTCCTTTTCCGCCTCCGCCACTGCCACCGGGGCTCCCCCCATCGCCAGAGTAGAGAATGGGTGAGAGGCGGCGGCCGTGGGGGATGGAAGAGGAATGATGTGCAGGGGAAGTAGAGACCAACGGCCCAGAGCTCACACGGCGTGTCACGTTCATGAAGCTGTGAGAGGGAGAGTCGTGAGAATGGGAGTGGTGGTGGAGGTGGTTTTGAGCCGTTAACGACAGAGAGGAAGAGTGTCGAGAGAGGCTTAACGAGAAAATGGGGCAAGCCATGTTTCTTGACGAGTCTGGGTTTGTGTGAGACGGAGGGAGAGAATCACACAAACCCAAACCAACACAGAAGCCTCCAGAGAGAGAGAGAGAGAGAGAGAGAGAGAGAGAGAGCTGTACAGTGGTGATGACCGACTGATTAAGTGATGAGAGGCATGACTATGAGAGGGAGAGCAAATTGTGGCCATTTGTTTCTGTGTACTGGTCCCATATCAGATGACTTTTCAAGGAAGAAGACGATCCACAGACTTTTGTCACTCCCTTCTCTGGATGGTGAATCGGTGGCTGCAAATTCTGGTCTTTAAAAAGACGATCCCCCACCGAAAAAAAACACAAAGGACTCGAGAGTCTGGGAACTCTGTTAATATATTTCTGCTGGAAAAAGAAATATCCTTATTATTAAAAAACAGAGCTTGGGATATTGGTGATGATGTCATATAACATTATTTACCTTATTGGGCATCTCCAGGTCCACGAAGGGAGGAACCACGAAGTCAGAGAGCTTATGAAAAATGCCGGTCTTGAGGTTCGATTGGTCGATTGGGGAACAAACTCAGTCTTGAAGATGCAGAAAAACATGGCATGGTCCGTAGATCAAGCCCATCTAGACGGTTGATCATATGGGCCTGACAGTAGGATCCACATGATTAATGATTTAAATGATCTTGATCCAGTTAGAGATCGTTTGACAAGTTACCAAACAATGAAAATTTTTGTTATTTTATTTTTAAAATCAGTTTGGGAACGGATATCCATTTATTAAATTTTTTGTTCCTGGGCACAAATTTACAAAAAATTGTTCCCAGAATCAATTTTGGAACAGAATCAAGAAGCAAAAAAAAGTAACTTATTGATTCTGAGAACAATTTCTCCATTTTCTGATTCTTTTTGGTTTTTTTCTTCCTTGGTTTGTTTTCTTCTTCTTCCTGGCTTGCCGCCAGCCGCCGGTCATCGGCGATCGGCCACAGGCCAGGGCTGACGAGGGCGGTTTGCGGCTGCGACGGCGAGGCCAACCTCGTCGTCGCGACCTAGGCAAGGGAGATGGGTCACGATGGCAAGGTCGGCCTCGCCTTGGCTAGGTGAGGCTCGACCTCGCCTAGATCTGGCTAGGCTGACCTCGCCATCGCGATCGGCGAGGGCCGCGACGCCCTCGCCGGCCCTGGCTTATGGCCAGTTGCCGACGCTGGCGATCGGCCATGGCCAAGGAAAGGAAGGGAAAGGAAGGGAAAGAAAGAAAAAAAAAGAAAAATTTTAAAAAAATTGAAAATATTATTAATAAAAGGAAATTTTGTGCAGTTACCAAACACATTTCTATTCTTTTTCTATTCCAAGAATACAAATTTTGGACAATTATCAAACGCCTTCAAATGTTTAAAAATTATTTCCGGGCACAAAATAAAAAGAATCATTTCTGAACAAAATCAGTTTTCGGGCACAGAATTTTTGCCATGCGCACCCTTAGTCTATAGACCATGTAATAATTTCTCCGCAGATGCCAACATATTTTCATGGAAAAGAACTTACCTCACGTTTGCTTTTCCAGATTTATTCATTAAAACGAGTCCGGATTGGTGGTTTCAGACTTCCAGCAGATCTTGGGTAACTCCTCTTAACTCGATCTACCTCTATGTCATCTCTGTGTCCAGTGTTCACTTTTTCATTCTTGACGCATTTCATGCACGAGCACAATTATGAATGCATGTTTTGCATGAGATGATACTTTCATACCGGTCATTGCTGATAGCTCTAATTTATGTTATAGCACATTCTACTGGGAAATGAAGTTACGTTATCACTTCATTTCTACCTTCCAGGTAGTGAAATTCATTATAGCTTTTTGTCTGATTTGTTATAGGCTCGGGAAACATGTTGTATTGAAACCAGTTGACCTTCAGGAACTGGGTTGGAAGAGCTGAGAAATCACTGCTCATGCTGGACTGTGTTTCTCTGAACTATCTCCTGCAAGAGCACTCAAATGACAAATGGGAAAAGATGTTCATTGTCAAGGAGAGTTTGAGCATTTGCTTCCCTCCCTATGAGCTACTGGTTTAACTACATATTTATTACTTGAAGATTAATACCGCGGGAGGCAGTTCCAGTTGATCGACATTCATATCAGAGATGGAAAATTGTAAGAGCCGGTAGAGTCATCTCTGTTGCAGCATTTCTGGCTGAGTATATATTGAGGAGAACAGGAACCTCATGGTAATCAATTTTTATTGCAAGAAGTTTTAGCTTTGTTTGGAGGACTTTTCTGTCCATTTTTTGTGAGAACAGATTCTGCTAAAATCTGCACATAATGCAATCAAATCTATTTATAGAATCATTGACTTGAATTTGACACGAGATCATATCTTAACACCGTCTATGAAAACAATTTCTTGTACCAGAGTGTACATTGATTTTGTAGTGCTTCTTTATCCACTTGCTCACATGCCCTTTATATGTCTTGCTAGTATTTTCATTTGTGATTTCCAGTGGATTCCTTGGTTTTTAATTCTACTATCCTCTTCCTCTTTTGCCAACCATTGTGCATGAGCCGGTCTTGGTCTGGTCGAGCCTATCATGCATCCAATGTCTACAGCAAACAGGTAAGCACAAGGATTGTTCTTGCACTGGCCTCGCGTGCTAATATTTGACATGGATGTTCTTGGCTTATCAAATATGAAGATGTCATTCTGACCTGATAAAATTTTTCATTCTATTCTCCTTGTCTGCACAGCATGGTGCAAGTAAAAGTACTTTCTTTTTTCAATGTTAAGTGAGATTGATAATTTTGTATCTGCATAAGAGAGTTTCATCTGGTTGCCATATTGAGCTCTGCAGAAGAAGTATTGCTACCAGTCTTTGTAATGGGTGGGTGGCAAAAGGAAAAAAAAATTTACTCACAAAACAAAAAGAACTTTAACTATGGAACAAATGTAGACACTGATTTGATGCGAAGAAGATAAAGATAGATTTAATAAAAGTGGATATTTCACAACTCTTGCATTGGGAGGGAACCTAATGTTCCACCCATTGACCGGCAAAGGTAGTGAAAAAGAATAATAGTGCAAATTTCAGAACTCTTGCATTGGTCTTGCGGTTGATCCGTATGCATTTTTAATCCAATTGAACTGGAGAAAAAGATAACAAAACACAAACTGGGATCCAACCAAATGGGACTAATGTCTTAACAATTGTGATTTGCCTATCACCCTAATCACATTATCTACCATCCAAGTAATTTAAATGACAAAAATGGACTCAAGATTGCAACACAAGCAACCCAGATACCAAATCCCATCTTCTGGATACGCAATTCCAAGCCGATTAAGGTCCCGTTTGGTTCAGTATTGGGAATGCTCATTTGAGGCCAAATGAGCATTCCCAATATTGAACCAAACGGTCCAGCATTGGAGTTCCAAATGCTCAAAGCTGGTCCGAACCAGCTTTAAACATTCAGCATTCCACAAATGCCGATTGTTCCCAAAACTTCTTCAGCAAAGCGTGGCCAGCTAGGGCGGCCGGCGAGGTCGCGTGACCCTGGCGACGGCCACCTCGGGTTGGGCGACCGCCTAGGCTGTCGCCGCCCGAGGTCGACCGACCCAGGTGACGGGGCTTGGACAGTTGCTCGACCCCAGGCGATTGTTGCTTGAGGTCGTGCGAACCTATGTGGCGACGGCCTGGGGTCAAGCGACGTTGCTTGGGCGGTCGCGCGACCCCAGGCGGCCGTCGCTTGAGGTCGCGCGACCCCGGGCGGCGACAGCCTGGGTCGAGCGACGGCTGCCTGGGGTTGCTCGACCCAGGCTGTCGCCGCCCAAGTTTGCGCGACCTCAAGCAACGGCCGCATGGGGTCGCGCGACCTCAGGCCTCTTCGGGCGACGGCCGCTGGTGCCAGATCTGGCTCGTCGGTAGCCGTACCTCTTCGCCGGAGCAGGCGAATGATACTTTTAAAAATAATAATAAAAAAAATGCTCCCAAAGCTCATTTGTAAAAGAAAATAACCAAACACAATTGCATTTCTTAAAGTGGCTTTCAAATAATTTTTTATCAAATGCCATTTGCATTTTTTCAAGTACCTTTCATCTAAAGGTATTTACATTCTCTAAACGAGCATTCTAAAAACCGAACCAAACGGGCACTAAAACATCTAATCGGACTCGGTTCGCTCTAAAGCCGGTCCGATGTTCAATCTCGTCTCGCTTATTACCTACAAAAGAATATTTTATTGAAAGGGGGAAAGTGGAAGAAATGAGCCGATCGCATTTCCTCACTCATGGGGAACGTGCGCCTTTGGACCGCGAGAGCCTCGAATTCCGAGGTTGTCTTGTCAGTTGTCCGCCTTTTAAGCGCGTACTCGGACTCGGATTCTAACGGACTTAAAGGACTAAAAACCGTTCGAATGTTTTTCTTTCAGCGACCGAACGATCACACACAAAAACCCGTGTTCTTCGCTCTCTTCTCAGTCGTCAGTGGTTCTCGTCTCTCTCATTTCTTCTTCCAAAACCCTACTCTTCGCTCTCGAATCGCAGCGAAAATGGAGCCTCCAAGCGCCCGACCCATTCGCTGAATTCCCTCCCCTCGAGTTCTACCCCTTCGAGCCCCTCCCAAACCCTACCCCGAGCTCCGTCCTTCCCCCGCCTCCCGTCCCTCCATCCCCTTAGAACCCTGGCTCCGCCTCGGCCTCCGGCTACAACCCCCTCCTCTCCTTCACCGTCCCCAAGAAGCGTAGGCGAGGCCGGTCGCAGTGGAACGTCGCCCCTTCCTGCTCCCTCCCTTGCCGTCGTTGTCCGGTAATCCTAGCTCTGCGTTGGCATTGGTGGCCTCTTCGTCCGCTCTGGCGGCTGCTGCTTCGAGTAAGCCTGCTTCGGGAAACCCTAGCTCTGTCTCTGATGCTTCTGATGAGATAATCGTGATCAATAGAGAGTCCACGGCTGAGGCCTTCGCTCACGGCTGGGTTCCCTGCCGACTCGCTCACCGACGAAGAGATTGATTTCGGCATTGTGCTGGTGATCGGCGGGATCGAACAGGTTAATTATATTTTGATTAGGAGCCACATTATTGCGAAATGGCGTGAGAATGTGTCCAATTGGGTTACCAAGGAGATGTTTGTGGATGTCATTCCTCAGCATTGCACTTCTCTACTAGACTCTGCTTATGATTACTTGGTTTCTCATGGGTCATATTAATTTTGGGGTTGCGCCCGCAATTAAAGAGAAGATTCCGGCAGGGCCAAGCAGGCATAGCGTGATTATTGTCGGTGCGGGGCTTGCAGGATTGGCTGCAGCACGTCAACTGATGCAGTTAGGTTTTAAGGTGACAGTTTCGGAGGGTAGGAAGAGAGCAGGTGGGAGGGTTTATACAAAGAAGATGGAAGGCGGGAACAAGTTATCTGCTGCTGCCAATTTAGGGGGAAGTGTATTGACTGGGACATTGGGGAACCCCCTCAGGATTGTTGCTCGGCAGCTAGGGCATCCACTTCACAAGGTGAGGGATAAGTGCCCTCTTTACAAGGTGGATGGGAAGCCGGTTGACCCTGACATCGACATGAAGGTTGGGACTGCTTTTAACTGTCTCTTGGATAAGGCTAGCAGGCTTATGCGGTTGATGGGAGAAGTGTCCATGGATGTTTCACTTGGATCCGCCCTGGAAACGTTTAGGCCGGTTCATGGGGATGCTGTAAATGCTGAGGAAATGAACTTGTTCAATTGGCATCTTGCCAATTTGGAATATGCTAATGCAGGCTTGCTCTCAAAGTTTTCCCTTGCATTTTGAGGATGATCCTTATCATATGGGAGGTGATCACTGTTTTTTGCATGGAGAGAATGGAAGGCTGGTTCAGGCTTTGGCTGAGAATGTACCGATTTTGTGTGAGAGAACTGTGCATACTATCAGATATGGCAATGATGGTGTGCAAGTCATGGCAGGTAGCCAGGTTTTTGAGGGTGATATGGCACTTTGTACCGTTCCTCTTGGTGTTTTGAAAAGTGGGTCTATCGAGTTTATTCCGGAATTGCCTCAGAGAAAGCTTGACGGGATAAAGAGGCTGGGATTTGGGCTGCTTAATAAGGTTGCAATGCTTTTTCCTCATGTGTTTTGGGGCACAGATCTTGACACCTTTGGACACATAAAAGATGATCCAAGCCGCCACAGGGAGTTCTTTTTGTTTTATAGCTACGCAACAGTTGCAGGTGGTCCTCCTTACCAAAAAAAAAAAACAGTTGCAGTTGGTCCTCTCTTGATTGCATTAGTAGCTGGGGAAGCTGCACACAAGTTTGAGAGCATGCCCCCTACTGATGCAGTGATGCGGGTTCTTCAATTTCTTAAGGGTAACAGCCTTCAATTGAAATAAACCGTTCTGCTTTATTTACAAGAGTCTGATAAATCTATTTATGGCCAGTTAAAGAGTGCAAAAACTTGCTTTAAAAGAAGAGTGGAAAAAGTGGAACGTGTAATTGATCCTTCATAATTTCGAAAACAATATCATGGACTTTTAGTGTAGTTGTTGTCAGAATATTTCAGTTATAAATATGTTTTCTACCCAAAATATATGATTGTCCTTAGAATGTAGAGCAATCTGACTTATTTTATTTGAATCTACATCACGACTTAGGTTCTGTTTTTTTCTTTTAAATTTATGGACCGTACTAGTCCTAAATTTACCTGATTTTCTCTCGTCTGATTTTTAGGACCATTAAGGTGATTACCCAAAATATCACATGTGCAGAAGAGAATGCATGGATGCGTGGTTTGACAAAGAAGGTGCATGGGCATTTTTTAGGTGACTAGTAAATGTATTGCTAGACCAAAATAACTGCAGAAGATGTATTACTTGTTAAAGAAAAATATGTTGAAATTATGGTGTGCAATGTGCAAATACTGTGTCTAGTATTTGGACTACATATCATGTAGTTGATAGACTATATTGGATGTCAGAGGTTTCTATATGCATTATGGCCGCGTTTAAATGACATGCTGCCTAAAATGATGGATATCATAGCATGCAAATTGGATAAATTATGGCTCAGATTTGATGTTGACATATTAAGTAGTTTTAGATTCTAATATAACTCAGAGAAATTCTTATTTAGCCTGTAGTCTGTTATGAAGTGTAAGAAATTTATAGCCTGGCTTAAAGAGCATAATTCAGCTACTCATTACTTGCTGGCCTATCATTTGTTTAGTATCTTCAGGAAGCACTTGCAAGTTTGTTGTAGGTCACTTGGAATAGATAATGAGTGTATCGAGGTTGAATTCTCTAATCTATGAATATTTATTCACACGACTAGGTTCCTTTTGCATTATGATGGTAGATATGATAGTTAAATAATGTTGGTTGGTTGATTCTCTTTTATCGCATGGCACTTGCAAGTTTAGCTCGTTTTTTGTTGTAGTTTGTGTCCCAGAGAAATATTATTTCTACTATTGGCATGATATCGTGGTATGAGTGAAGTATCTGCTGCTCTTACCCCGTGCCATGTAAACTATGAAAGCAAATCATCAACAACGTCCAGCAGCCACCATTTCTAGCTTTTCTTCTGCCTTGTTTTTCTTAGACTTTTGGAGTTTTTAGATCAAAGATAAAAAGTCTTGGTATGGGGAGAGCAACTGTACTGTGGCTGGTTTCTTGGGCTGTTCATGCAATGAAGTTGAATTGTTGCATAGCTAATTATCCGTAACTGTTCAATTATCGTTGAGATCTGGGAGTGCAGGTATCTATGAATCGCAGGGGATTAAGGTACCAGATCCTATCCAAACTGTCTGCACCGGATGGGGTAGTGATCATTTTAGCCTTGTTTCCTACTCTAATGTGGCAGTAGGAGCCTCCAGAGATGACTATGATATTTTAGCTGAAAGTGTGGGAGATGGAAGGCTCTTTGCTGGGGAGGCAACTACCAGAAGGTATCCTGCGACTATGCGTGGGGCCTTTCTGACTGGGCTGAGAGAAGCTGCTAATATGGTTTATCATGCTAATGCTCGTGCTTAAAAGAAAAAGATTGACCAGACTCCATCGAAGAATGCCCATTCCTGTGCTTCTATTCGAGCTGACTTATTCAGGGAACCTGATTTGGAATTTGGGAGCTTTGCTGTCATTTACGAGAAGAACTCTGATCCCAGCTCTGGTGCAATTTTGAGAGTGACTTTTAGTGAGCCACGTAAAAAAGCTCATGATGGTCTGAAGTCAGACCAGACCAGCAGACCAATAAACTACTATTTCAACAGCTTCAGTCACATTTTAATCAGCAACAACTTCACATTTACACCTTGTAGTCAAAGCAACAGGCTCTTGAGCTGAGAGAAGTGAGAGGAGGTGATGAGATGAGGTTTTATCATCATTCTGAAAAGCTTGGGATGAAACTGGAAGGGGGGAAAGGTTTAGGACCTGCTGCTGATTCTGTGATTTCTTCTATTAAAGCTGAAAGGGGCAAGCGCAAACCTGCTTCAGTTTCTTTGGCCACTAAATCAGGTGAGCAATCGGACCTTTATCAAAAGATTGATGATTTTCATATAAAAATCTGGTGGTGAAACCTATTTTGATTCTTGGAAGGTACATTGATGAATAAAAGAGGTGCTCCAAAGAAAAAAGTTGTCAGGTACAACACTTAAGACTTAGCTCAAGTTCCAATTACTTTTACGTTGCTAGATATAGCTAAATCTGTCTAGTAATTCCAATCTTTCTGTTCAAAATACCTCAGAAAAGCTAAAATAGTGGGCAAAAGTGGAGGCCCAGGGGCTCTTCCTGGTTTTAATGCTGAAAGCAGTAAGGTGACACATGATGTTAGGAGCACAATCAAGCCACTCCTGGCCCATCTGAGACAGGTAGACGTAGACCTTTGCGAGCAAAACGGTCTGTGGCTCGAAAATAGATCTTCTATTTGTCCATTTAACATCCTTTTCAATTGTTTCATTGGCACATTCACCATATGACTAAACCTCATTCCTAGTTGGGGAAATAAGTGGGTTAAACTTCTTGCATTTGTATGCAACAAGAATTGTTTAGTTTGGTTGGTAACATTTCTTCAGTACTCTTCTGTTTTCAGTTCCTAATTTCAGCTATACTGGGTTGATGGGTGCACTGTACATGAAGTTTATTAGCACGTGGCTATTTCTGTATCAGCTTGTTGATTCACAAACTTCTGTTTTCATGAAATGCTGAGATTGAAAGGATATATGTCTTTACTTTGGTTGTTATACATTGACGATTTCTCCATTCCATTCCTCTTTGGTTGGTGGGAATCAGATAAACAGAAAGCAATGAGATTGATATTGGCAATGTGGAATCGTATGTGCGCACTCGAGAGAGAGGGAGGGAGGGAGGGCTGCGTCTATGTCATGTTCCTTTCTAGTATTTGTCAATTCCATTTGCTAATTCCTCTCATAATCCCACCAGCTGGAAATCATGATAAAGGGATAAGTTTCATTCCGGTATTATCTTCATTTTCTGTCACTTAATGTCAGGGGAGTGATAATAAAATCCTTAATCACGTTCCAATGGTTTTGCTCTTGGTAACCAAACAAGGGATTGGGGTTTTCGTCTATCTTGAACCCTCATCGACCTCATGTTTTGGTCGTACCCAGAAGATCATTATCTCATTTTTGTCGAGAATCTAAAAGTTAACTTGCCTGATGCATTTTGCTTGTCTTTGTGACGCTGAATAAGGGAAAGTGTCTCTTATTGTCATTTTTATCAACAAAGTAACAAGACTCATTTGGCTAAGGGCGTGCATGATAACATTTCTACTCCCGGGCAAAATTTCTGGCCAGAAATTGAAAAATCAATTTCTTCTCCAGGGATGATTTTTTGATTTGAGAAAGGCGTTTGATAACAGTATGAAATTTCTATTCCCGGAATAGAAATTCGTTTGTTAAAGTGTAAAAATTCTTTCTCCCGGGACAAAAAATTCGTTTGAGAAAAACTATAATTTTTTTGTCAATTTTCCACGATAGATTTGAAGAGTTATATAATTTTTGTTACAAAAAGTGGTTGAATTTCTTGGATTGGAGAATGGTGTGAGGTGTTCAAGTTTATTGTAAAGGCGGAGACAAAGAAAGATGATCCTTTCCTTTACCTCTCCTTGTATGATCATCATGAGCTGTTCCTTGTATGATCATAATGAGACAAAGAAAAATTATTTCCTTTACCACCGTAAAAATCATCATGAGTTAATTCTGTCCTAATATAACTTGCTTGCTTTGTAGTTCTTTCGCTAGAGGAAAACCAAACGCGATGTTCAGCGTCAACTTGCTTGTTTTTGTCGAACATGTGGGAAAACATAGATCATTGAATCATTGGAAACCTCAAATATCATATTACAACAATGAAAATTTGAAATTCTCGAATATAACTAACAAAGTACATTATGAATATTAAAAAAACAAAGTCATGGAATCTCGGCCATATGACGATCCCTCGCCATTTTGTTGGCAATAGTTTTCCTAAGCACGTTCATCTCGACTCCTTCCTCGGTCGACGTATCATCCATAGTGTCATTGTCTGATGGTTCATATGGATGCTCTGGATCTCCAAAAAGCTCAAAGTTCTTATCTCTTTTGTCTTCATCACGTATATAGTTATGAATAGTACAACATGCAATGACTATATGTGCTTGCTTCTTAATTGCAAATGAAGGCATATGTCTCAAAATGAAGAAGCGATTTTTGAGTACTGCAAATGATCTCTCAATAATGTTCCTTAGTGAAGAATGTTTATGGTTGAACAATTCTCTAGCCGTTCTTGGTTGCCTATCACCACCTCTATAGTCCTTCAGATGATATCGCTCACCTTTAAAAGGAGTTAGAAATCCCGGAGCAGATGCATAACCAGAGTCTACCACGTAATATTTTCCTACAAGACAATTTATGAATTGGTCATGATATTCAACTAACATTAGCTGAATTATTTTCCTATAAGAAAATTTAATCGTCAATAACATTACTTTTTTTTCATTAAACACATAAGTACCTGGCGGTGGTCGAGGAAATTGCAAGCGAGGATTTGCCATTGCTGCTGAGAGCACCCGACAATCATTAGCCGATCCTTCCCAACCAGCATATACAAATGTAAATCTCATATCAAATGAACAAATACACAGCACGTTTTGAGTGGTAGTTCCTTTTCTGCCTCTAAAAGGGATTTGCTTTGATACAGGTACGGAAGCATGAACATGAGTACCATCAATAGCCCCCACGCAGCCCTGTCATTTAAAAAGTAACTATTTCATAAGTTCATCAATAAAAATAACAACAACAATGTAAAGGAATATATGAGTAGTGTCATACAAGTTTATTCTACCTTAAAGTAAGGTTCAAGCTTAGGATTTATGAGAATCTCCTCTGGAACAACATCAAAAGAAGGCGGTGTGATAATCTCTTGTCCCAACTTGAGAACTGCTTTCAACACTAAATTGAAGTATTTGCTGATAGTTTGTCCTGAATGTTGGAATCTCTCACACAAAACTCTATTGGTGTTCTTGTGACAAATCATTGATAAAAAAATCCCAACTTGTTCATCAACTCTAATATATCGACTATCTTCCAACCAACCTCTTGCCTTCAACAAATCACACAAGTTGATAAAGACATGTCTCTGCATTCTAAATGCTTCATACACCCTATCTGAATGTCCATAAAGAATTTCTCTCATCCATTCAGGTCCTGATAATATACTGTCCCTAATAGATTCTCTTGTACGCATAGACATATCTATCGTAGCAATAAACCACCATGCTATTAATATTTCAAAATCAAGCTCAGTAAAGTCATATTCAACTGATTCAACTGACGCCACCTGACTATTATTCTCACTACTTTGACCGTCTTCCATATTACCTATACAACACATGAAAGAAGAATATAAGAACAACAAACAAAGCACGAGTCTCATAATCATATAAAATTGCCACAGTAACAATGTGGTCATAATTTATAGTTTAAAGGAAACATCATTGGTCATGAAATTTAAACAAACAGCAGTTCATAACAATACACATTGCCATCTATTTAAAGAGACTCAATAAGACAAAGTCTCAGTTCCGGGGGGGATAAGATGAAAGCCTCCCTCCATATGGCATTCCGGCATGCATGGTTCACAGCTTTGCTATAAAGATTCGGATTCATGCCAGGCATCTCTTTTAAAACGCCAATAACAACTGCTATGGAGTATGGGTCACTAGGTGATGAGCCACGTGAAGTCACAGAGCTACTTGTAAGTAGGTCCGCCCTCAACTTCATTACATCCCGAATGGCTTCACAGGTATCACTAACACTGCATGAGTTGCTCTTTCTTCTCTTGGCATTTGGAGTCCTATTCAAGTTATGCTTCTCACGCACTGGGGTAGGCTCAGGTTCATTGATTTCTTCAGCTTGTCTAACGTTGCTAAAGGCTCCAGCACTGAGAGGGCTTTCATTATAGTTGTCATAGAAACCAGCTTGCTCCAAATCAGCAAAGTCGAAGTTACCAGTGTTGTCATTGACACCTTCATTGACACCTTCATTGACACCTCCATCTGATTCCGCATCTTCTTTATTTCCAGCTGTAAAATCCCCAGTAGCACATGTATCACCAAACACGATGCATAGTTCACGATACTGAGGAAACCCATCAACCCTGAATTTAGCCCATTCTTTATTTTCCTGTGAATAAAAAAAAATATGTTAGTACATTTATAAAAGTCACATCCACATATGAACAAACGGACCCAAGTAAAGTGATACCTGAATGTGAGAATCCCATATACTTGGATCCTCCACAAGAACTGTGTTTTTGATTTCATCCCACCCAAATCCAGACTGTCCAAGTAGCTTTTTGAAACTACTAAATTGCGTCTTCAGTTTGTTTACCTTGTTCTTCAATTGAACAACATTGTATTCTAGCCCTGTCTTTTTGACAAATTCGGAATGAATGTTATTCCATCCTGTTTTGTTGTAGGTAGTTGTGGTCCTATTACCCTTTTTTACCTCTTCAACCAATAAACTTACAAAAATATTGGTTAAAGGCTCGGTCCACTTTGCCACAAATGTCCCTTTATGAGATGCCATCAAACCTTAATAGGTTGAGTATCAAATAAGCAATATCATTAACACATGATGGGCAAAGAATGCAGTAAAGCAAATAGGAAAAAAATTGTACCTTAGAAACCTAAAACATAACCAAGACCTATGAATCTATAAACTAGAATTGAAGATAACATGTCGAACATAGCAAGCCATATATGGCTTACATCCATTTACCTGCTCACTAGTGCTTATACTTTTATGGTCAGGAGAAGATGGCTTCAAATATCACCTTTCTGTACCTGCAAAGTGATAACCAAACCCAGATGTAAAGAGCCTAGAGCATGAACTGTGAAAGAACATAAAACCCTACAGGGCACCGAGATCAGATTGAGGACTCTATGTCATGAGCTTCATTCAGCCAACTACAAATAGGGGAGGGACGCAAGAGGCAAACAGAATATATGCAAAGCACATATGAGGTCAAATGTTTCAAAGATCCAAACGATTTGCAAACAGGACACTCCATGGGCTAAATTCACAGTTAGTCACAGTTAGTCTGGCAGAATCCATGGGACGACAAAGAACTGTAAACTACATTGCGAACCAATAAATGTATTGAACAAATCAAGATGTAGCCTCAGCATCATAACATTGTTTCTATAAATAGATAAAAAAAAAACAAGCAGCATCCTTAATGCCCCCACATTCAATACAACCGTCCTCCACAGCATGCAGCATTCACACCCACACGAACAATAAAGAAAAGCAGAACAATTCCCACCTTTCCAAGCTCCATCTCAAACGCCCACACACACAAAAAAAAAAAAAAAAAACAGCAGCAGCAAGAAAGCAAGGATCTTTGACCGCCAGGACCAAAGCCACGGCGCCGCAACAACACCGCCGAAAACAAAGCCGACCCAGACAAGTCCAGCCAAATGCCGCGCCCCCGGCGTCGCAAATGCGGCAGCAATGTCCGCGCATTCTCTCAATCCAATCGCGCGCGCGAGAACCCCGCGCACGCCGGGCGGGCGGGCACCGGGACCAGATCACAAAAGCCAATCGAGGCCGCGACGACTTCCCCCCCCCCCCCGAATTCGCGCGCGCGGGGGCCCGAGGAAGAGCACGGAGGCCCGGACCAGCGGCGGGGGGGACGCACCGAAACGCGAAACGAACCGGATCTGAGCCGAGCGACGCGTCAGGCGCGCGCCCCGTCCCACAAACCGAACACGCGGGCGCACCAGAGCAAAAGAAAGCGAGGCCGCACGCGGCGGCGGCGGAATTCCGCCGGGACGCACCTGAGCAGGCGAGGCGCGAAAATCTCTAGGGTTCTTCGCTCCGCGCGAATCGAGCCCGAACCGGAACCCGGGGGCCATGCAAGCGCCAGCCGCAGCGCAGCATAACGGCCAGCTCATCTCAGGCCAAGATCAGAATCGCCGACGCAACCCAACCAGAGATCCCACGCCACTCGCAAACCACAAGGAAGCGCGGGAAGAAGTTACCGAAAACAAAAGCCAGAACCTCGAGAACGAAGAGCAATCGCGGGAAGAAGTTACCTTCGATGGCTCCGAGAGAGGGAGGGAGGGAGGGAGGGAGAAGGAGCGGCGACTGGCGAAGGAAAATGGAGGCGGGAGGACTCGAGGGGCGAGACGGCGTGGGAGAGAGAACAGTCGGGCGTGGGAGAGAGCAGGAGAGAGAAAAGTTATTTCTGCTAGAATAGAAAAGTAGATATTTCTAACTTCTCATTCTGGCTTCAAATTTCTCCCGGGAATAAAAAACTATGCCAGGAATAGAAATATAAATAAATGTTATCATGCAGATTTCTACTCCAAACCTACTCCCGGGAGTAGAAAAATAGAAAAATAGTTAGCTGGGAGTGTTATCATGCACCCCCTAAGAGTTGCATCTATAATATGCGTCATGTGATTTCTTTCTTGGTAGAGAAATGTCACGATGTTCATAAAGTGATATCTTGCTAAGACACTTAAAAAAGTAATACAGAACTGTTGAAGAGATAATAATGTTCTGTGTTATTCAATTAGAAAAAGGTTACATATATATATATATATATGTATATATATGCTCAACTCTACTAGAACAATTTACTATTCTATCCTTATACTTTCGATCACTCCCCCTCAAGTTGGGATGTAGATATCAAACAATCCTAACTTGTTACATAAGAAATTCACTCTATTTCTCCGTGGAGATTTAGTAAAGATGTCTGCGAATTGATCCTCCATCTTCGTGTGTTGAAGAATAATCTCTCTTTTCTGAACTTTTTCTTGCGCAAAATGACAATCAACCTCAATGTGCTTCGTTCGCTCATGGAAGACAGGATTAGATGTAATATGAATAGCGGATTGATTATCACAATATAATATCGATGGATTTGACGGTGACATTCCAATCTCTGATAGTAACATCCTCAACCATATTAATTCACCTATCACATGTGCCATAGCTCGATATTTAACTTCAGCGCTTGATTGGGAAACTACATAATGTTTTTTGCTCTTTCACGCAACTAAATTACCTCCAAAAAACACACAGTATCTTGAAGTAGATCTTCTATCTATAGGACATCCAGCCCAATCAGCATAAGAGAATCCTATAGTGTTTAGATGACCATAATTCTTAAATAGTAATCCTTTGCCTGGTGTTCCCTTCAAATATTTGACAGTTCGAAGTACGGCATCCTAACGAGTAGTACAAGGAGAATTCATGAACTGACTTATTACACTAACAACAAATGATATATCAGGTCTCGTGATGGTAAGATAGTTCAACTTACCTACTAATCTCCGATATTTCGTTGTCTCATGCAATAATTCTCCATGTTCTGCATCAAGTTTTACATTAGGTTCCATAGGGGTATCAACTAGTTTTGCTTCGAGATATCCAACCTCACCAAGAATATCCAGTACATACTTTTGTTGCGATAAATTGATACCGGCATGTGATTAGGCTACTTCAATACCAAGAAAATGTCGAAGACGTCCCATATCTTTAGTACTAAATTCTATATGCAGAAATTGCTTAAGCTTTTGAATACCATCTGAATTACTGCCAGTAATGATTATGTCATCCACATATACAACTAGAAGGATACAACCAGCTAAAGAGATAGAGCTGAAAATTGAATGATCTACCTTGCACCGCTTTAATCCAAATTTGATAATTGCATCACTAAATTTACCAAACCAAGCGCGAGGAGATTATTTAAGTCCACATAAAAACTTTGTATAAACAACACACCACATTCTCCCCCGGAGCAATAAACCCAGGTGGTTGCTCCATGTAGACCTCCTTAGCCAGATCACCATGTAAAAAAGCATTTTTCACATCCAGCTGATATAGTAGCCAGCCAAATCGTGTAGCAATGAGATAAATACACGAACCGATGGAATTTTGGCCATCGGAGAGAAAGTGTCATCATAGTCAACACCATAAGTCTGAGTATACCCCTTCGCAACTAACCGTGCCTTTAACCGATTACGAGTGCCATCCAGGTGAACCTTAACAGTAAATTCCCAACGACAATCAACAGATTTCTTACCAGTAGGTAATGGAGTAAGCTTTCGAGTTCGATTGTCAATTAGTGCCTTCATTTCATCTTCCATTGCACGACGCCATCCCGGATGAGTAAGAGTTTCAGCAACATTGCTAGGTACAGAAACAGAGGACAACGACGAGAGAAAGGCAGAGAAAGTAGGAGACAAACGATTATAGGATAGAAAATTGGAAATAGGATGATGTGTGCGAATACAATCAGTAAGACCAGAATAAGGGGCATAACGATCGACAGGACGATTAAAACAAGAGCGTATATCTTTACGAGAAGTAATGGAAAGATCAGGATCAGAGGCTAGTACTGTAACTTATGGGGGAACAGATGAATCAGGTGTTGGTAAAGATTGTACTGTCATAGGAGGGACTGCACTACGCCGATGATGGGTGCGGTCAGCAAACTGAAATCCTATGGATGTAGCTGGAGAAAGTGAAGGAGGTGGAATCGTTGGTATGACACAACCATCACCATCACCAGACTATGTGGAAACCGCAGGAAAAGTAAAATATGGATGGTCTTCAAAGACGTCACATCAGTGAACATAGGGCTATAACATTTATATCCCTTTTGAGTCCGATAGTATCCCATAAAGACACATTTTTCAGTACGAGGATCCAGTTTATCAAAACCTGGAGTAAAAGAATGTACAAAACAGACACACCAAAAGACTCAAAGAGGCAAAGGAATGAGAGGACGATTTGGATGTAAAGTAGAGAATGGTGTCTCCCCCTGGAGAACAGAAGTTGGAAGCCTATTAATTAAATAACATGCCGTAAGAACAGCATGCCCCCAAAAATGTTTAGGTAGATGCATTTGAAACATAAGGCAACAGGCAACATCAATAAGATGTCGATTTTTACGTTCAACGACTCCATTTTGCTGTGGAGTGTATGAGCAAGAAGTTTGATGAATAATACCATGAGAATCAACAAATGGCTGGAAACCAGCAGTTGTAGCAAGATATTCTCTAGCATTATCTGACCGTAAATATTTGACAGAGATATGATATTGATTCAATACTTCAAAATAGAACAATCGAAAGGAATGAAAAATCTTCGTACGGTCTTTTATTAAAAATAACCAAGTTATTCAAGAAAAATCATCCACGAATGTAACAAAATATTTGAATCCGGAAATATCAGACGCACGACAAGGACCCCAAATATCTAAGTGAATCAATTCAAATGGATTAGACACACGACTCTGAATATGGGAAGGAAAAGAGACTATGATGTTTTCCAAACTGACAAGCTTCACACTGAAAAGAACTCACAGACTTAGACTCAGGAAATAAACGCCGAAGTATGTTCGGTGGCGAGTGACCAGCACGACAATGCATCCTATATATATATATATATCGGTAGATGTATGCTTTACAGCTACAGCAGCTAACACCTTCTTGTCAAGATAGTACAGACCATTTGATTCATGTCCCCCACCAATCATCTGTCCAATCCTCATATCTTGAAAGAAACAATGAGAAGAGGAAAAGGTTACAGAACAATTCAATTCTTTGGTTAATGAGCTAACAGAAATTAAATTATAAGGAGATTGGGATAGGTGAAGAACAGATGGCAAAGAAAGAGAGGAACTCAAATGAACAACTCCTGTACCAGTAACCTGAGATTGTGAACCATTTGCTAATGTAACCGAGTTTGACAATACAGGAAATGTAGAATGAAAAGAAGACAATAAATTAGAGTTACCAATCATGTGATTGGTAGCTCCAGAGTCTATAACCCAAGAATCAAACATTGCAGAAAACAAATAAGATGAACTACCTTTGGAGGTGTGTGCTAGAGTTGCAGTAGGAGCCTGTCACCTGTCACCTGTTGAGAACGAACCAACGTATCATATTCAGCACGTGTCAATGTGATTGAATCACCTATCTTTTGTACAATTGTCGAACTTGGTGGAGTCGATAAGGAAGAAGCAGGAGAATTCTCAACTTCTGCATAGGCAGCAAAGGTTGGTTTGAGCTTTGGGTGAAGTGTATAACAATAAGCTTCTGTATGTCCGACTCTTTGACAATGATGACAATAGCGTGATCCGCGACCATTCCCAGAACTAAGGGCACCATGAGTACCAACTCCTCCATCACGGCCTCCATGGCCTACATTATGAACAAAACCGTGTCCACGACCTCGGTAACCACGACCTTGACCTCCACGTCCACTAGGGCCATGGGGAATCATAGCGCTCATCTCTAAAGCTAGGGTGGAAGAAATCTTCTCGGTGACTGTAGAACGAAGAGCTTGGGAGAAGACTTCATTCACAGTAGGAAGAGAACTCTGAGATGTAATATGTTGACGAAGAGATGAATACTCAGGCCCCAATGACTTGAGGTATAATATCACTCTCAAATCTTCTTGGCGTTTGGCCAAAACAGCTGGATCATTCGAGGCAGGAAGGTAAGTAACCAATCGCTGGCAAAGGGTCGTGAACTTAGCATAGTGATCAGATAAGGAGTGATCTCCACGTTTAATATCAAACAAAGCTTTCCATGTGTCACATACCCGTGTCATATTATTCTGCCCAGAATATAGCAATGCACATTTCTTCCATACTGCCTTAGTAGATTCACACTGAATAAAATGAGGACTAACCTTAGGGTCCATGCTATTCCATAAAAGAGTTCGTATGATTGCATCTCCTGCAATGCAATCGTCAGCTTTACTCTTGTTTGACGGTGCCGTAGATGTAAGATAGTCAAGTTGCTTGGTGGCAGTAAGATAGACTTCGACTGCTTTAGACCACGATGGATAATTAGTTCCATCCAACTTGACAGATGTTAATTGAAAATGACCAAAAAGAGATCTAGAAGTTGATTTAGAATTCGCCATCAGTGAATAATGAATGTGATTGAACCCCCACAAAAAAATATGAACGTCACGGTAACCAATACTTAAATCCAGTAATCTCCAAATAACCACAAAGTAATAGCTAAGAAATACGGTTCATTCCAATCACCACCAAAGTTCACTGAAACTTCATAAAATCATCTAATTGATACGCAGCACCAGCACATATATATTGTATTCCCTCACAAATGAAGTTGTTGAATTTCAACATAAGTCCTCTATTTTCACCAGCACACGGCTTTGACGAAGCTTCGTAAAATCAACCAACAATTCTACTTGCTAAAGTAACATAAGTCTGACCCTTGCGCTAGAAATTTCACCATCGAATGGCGTGACATCAACATTTGAATACATAGGACCAAAAACTCCAAAATTCTTCTTTTCAAGAATCATTATCAGATACCATGCCTCAGCCTCAGCCTCAATTTCATTTGATTGTGTTCCTCGGAACTTACTGGAACACTTGCTGCCTCAGAATTGGTTGAACTTCATCAAATTTGAGTTCAGCAAGGCATGACAATGCTGAATCTGAACTGTGCAAGGCTGGACGACACTGGAATGAATTAAATAGCGTCGGTTCTGGTCTATTTGGGCTGAGCGACACCAGACGACTATAATGGGACGTCGATTTGGTGAATCAGTGGACAAATCAACGCCAGAATGGAGTCGTGGGTGTCGCAGAAGTCCTCACTCATGGAAGTCGCGAGCATCGTTCCTCGCTGGAATTGCGAGTGTCGTCGCTCCTTGTGGAATTTGCGAGCATCGTTCCTCTCTGGAATTTCGAGCGTCATTGCTCCTTGTGCAATTTGCGAGCGTCGTCGCTCCTCGCGGGAGTCGCAAGAATTGCGTCTCTCCTCACAGGTCGCAGGGGTTGTGGGAGTCCTCAGCTTCTGACTCTTACCCACCGTTGGCAATAGTGGCTTCTCCGGTGACGCAAAAGCTTCTCTGGTGAAGCAAAAGTGGCCTCTGGCGATTATGGTAAAAGATTAGGGTTTTTTTTATTATCTCCGGCTCTGATACCATGTTAAAGAGATAATAATGGTCTGTGTTATTCAATTAGAAAAATGTTATATATATTCAATTGAAAAATGTTATATATATATATATATATGCTCAACCCTACTAGAACAATTTACTATTCTACCCTTATGCTTTCCAACAACAACTAAAAAAGGAATAGATCAAATATCGAATTAGTGGAATAAAGAAAACTAAAAATATAGGGAATTAATTGATAAAAAAAAATACATTGCCAAGTGCTCTGGTACTCAGTCACAACAAAATCATTGGAATGAACACATTTGAGTTGACGTAAAACCATAAAGAGATGAAAGACAACGTGAATCAAGTATAAAGGTCGAGTTGTGTTCAAGTCCCCTGCTAGAATGTGTGATTCTCGACTTTCCTATATAGATGTTTCAGAGGTAAATTAGTCTTCGTACGATAAATCCAGGAAATAGCAATGCATATAATTGGATGTTATTTTTCACTCCACAATTTGCTGAGTGCTCTTTGTAGCTTTCTTGTCAAAACAGCGGGGCTCTTCCACCTAGTCAATATTCATTACCAGTTGGCTCATGGTCTTGTGGGATGGTTAGATTAAAGGATTTTAGCTGTATAGTTTGTCTTGGTGTGATATATTTTGGTTATAGATTGAGGAACAATTATTGTCAAGAAGGCATATGTATGGCATTTCAAGAATCGGTTAGAAAAGGAAATAATAACTTATAGTCAGGACTCAGGGAGCCTGTTCAAGACTTACTCCAATAATTGTTAACAGAAATTAAGATATTTTGTTTTGCCTCATTGAGATAGAGATAGGAAAAGAGAGATTTCATTGCTCGTGCATCACTCATATTGCGCAATAGCACCGAAACAACTGAGTGTTAAAAAATCAATACGAATAACGGACGATTAAATCCGCCGCACGTTATGAAATTTGTAACTGTTTGAGTTGAAAAAATTAAATCGCAAAATTGGGCTTGTCACGAGGCCCACTTTTCGATCCTGCAATCGTGTAGGCGGGATGTGCGCTCGCGCCCAAGTTTCAGCTTGTCGGGCGTCGGACTTGCACCCCCTACCCTTGCGCGCGAGGCAAAGAGTTTGTGCTATGATAGTTACCACTTCAAATAAGTGTAACTGTATATAAAGCACTCCATAGCCTTCTTTCTTTTCCGATATGGGACTAGTATTTTTCCACTTCCCACTTCCCACTTAAGGGTGCTCTTTGAGCATCAATTTCTCATTCATTCACTCATCAATTTATCATATATTTCCAACACTAAGTAGCCACTGTTTGAAAAATCAATGTCTCGTGATTGGTAGCTCTTTTTTGGCCCAGAGACAGACTAGCAGCTCAGCTGGCGGAATTGGTGGTTCAAGTTTTGTTAAAGGGTTAATACCACGAAGAACCTAAACTTGTATAGTTGTGATAATTTTACCCCAAACTATTTTTTTGATCACAAAAAACTCCAAACTGGTATACTTATGACAAATTTACCCTGAACTATTTTTTTGACCACAAAAAATCCCGAACTGATATACTTGTGACAATTTTACCCAAACTGATTTTTTCTATTATTTTTTCGAATTTTTTTATCAATTTTTTTTTATTTTTTCTTTTCTTTTCTTTTTTTCCTTCATCTTCTTCATCTTCAATTTTTGGCCGGTCGCCGGACTGGCGACCGGCCAAAGGCGGAAGCCGGAGAGGTTGGCCTCGCTGGCCGCTAGCGAGGCTCGACACCGTCGGCCGCTGGCGAGGCTCGATAAGTTTTTTCTGGCAAAATAGCTGATGAACAGAGTTCATGACGTGAATTGTAGGATTTATGGATACTCTCATTTATTAGTCAAAATTAACTGCGATTTCTATCTAGGATCTTTCTTTCTCCACTGTCCAGGCGATCTGGTGGAGTTTATTATTTACTTAGTTATCCTCTGCCGCACTATTTTAATCACTCTCTTGCAATAGTTTTTCATTCCCTTAATCGAGCATTAGCACACGGTGTTTGTGTAAATTTGAGTGGGTGGCTCTTCCTTGCCTGCATGATTTAATATGAATCTTCCTACTTACCAATAATTAGTTCGTAAATCGAGTATTACCGCACGGTGTGTGCGTGTAAATTTGAGTGGGTGGCTCCTCCTTGCCTGCATGATGTCATATGAATATTGCAACTTACCGAGAATTAGTCGGCTTTTGAGCGACGGTAATTTATTGTTGGCTTAGAACTAAGAACTTGAAATCCTGGCTTACCTTGGCTTTTCCTTGTTAAATCTGTTTTCTTTCTTCTTCTCTGCCACATTTTTTTCCTGTCGAGAGGTTGAGGGCACCGTTTCGTCAGAAAGTTTTTAAGGATATTTGCATATACTGAACCATTTGAGTAGCATAAATTCTTCAGAGACAAATCATATATAATGGAATAGCATAAATTTTTGAGAGACACAAATCAAATATAATGGAGCCCTTAACTCTCTTCTCCCTTTCTATGAAAGGAAATGCAAAAGAAACTACCGACTTTGAACTGCAGTTCAGACTATGATCTTCCCAGCATAAGGGCTTAGCCTGTAGCTTCCAGTCAAGAAATTAACATACATTGATGGCCAATTAGTTTGTGATGTTTTGGGCAGGTATCTACTTCTTTCTATATCGAGAACAGATAAATTTGGTGAATTTTGATTCCATCTTATGGCCTCTTTGATTTGGTCTTGAACTTAGTATCTGTTCTTCTGCATGATCTTCCACTCGACCTTCTACCGTGCTTATGCAAATATGTGCAGCTGCTGAAGCTAGGGAAACAGGCCAGCTTTGGAAAAGAAGCATGGGGCAGTTGAAGACATGCACATACTAAAGGGAGGACAGTTGTTGAAAACCTATGGAAGATAGATATATCAGCTTCGGATGATCTCGGACAGTCAAGCTTGTCAAAGAGGCAGGAAGCAGCAGAAGCGATCCCTTTCTCACCGGCTTGAGGCACCAAATCTGGACATTTCCGACCCTGAGTTCTCCAAGGACTTCGAGTTGTGCCAACACCATTGAAAAGAAGCTCAAATATTGTGATATCCTTACTCCAGAGTAAGGTTAAGTTTGTGGGGTGACCTTTCGATGGAAAAGTTGACAACCCTGCACATTTAATCATCCATAATTGTCGAAGAGAAGTGAGGTTGTACATGTGATTGGGCAGCGTATTGAGTTTATTGCAGTCATATATCCAGAGCTCCCTAAGGCTAGAGGTAGGAAACCCTCCTTCAACGAAGTAAGCATGCTTGGGAACTAATCCTGACCTCTTTAAGACTGTTGAGGTTGAGGACATGCATGCCCTCGGGTTTGGAACTCAGGTTTTCAGTCTTAGATGCAGATAGGCTCGACTAGACATGGCCACGGGCCGGTTTTGGCCCGGAACCGGCCCGGTCAAACCCAGACCCGGACCGTTGACCGGGCCGCGGTTCGGAACCGGAACCGGCCCGTGCCCTACGGGCCCGGTTCCGGTTCCCGAAATTTATGAACCGGCCCTGAACCGCCGGTTCCGGGCCCGGTTCCAAAAAAAAAAAAAAACAGCCTGCGCATCCGGCCGGCGAGGGCTCGACCTCGCCGGCAACTGGCGAGGCCGGCCTCGCCCGACGCCGGCGAGGCTCGACCTCGCCTGCAACTGGCGAGGTCGAGCCTCGCCGGCGTCGGGCGAGGCCGGCCTCGCCCAGCCCAGGCGAGGCCGGCCCTCGCCTGATGCCGGCGATGGCGGCCTCGCCGGCGATGGCGGCCTCGCCTGCAACTGGCGAGGTCGAGCCTCGCCTGCAACTGGCGAGGCCGGCCTCGCCCGACGCCGACGAGGCTCGACCTCGCCTGTAACTGGCGAGGCCGGCCTCGCCCGACGCCGGCGAGGTCGAGCCTCGCCAGATCTGGCGAGGTCGAGCCTCGCCGGCGTCGGGCGAGGCCGGCCTCGCCTGCGATCTGGCGAGGCCGGCCTCGCCTGCAACTGGCGAGGTCGAGCCTCGCCGGCGTCGGGCGAGGCCGGCCTCGCCTGCAACTGGCGAGGTCGAGCCTCGCCGGCGTCGGGCGAGGCCGGCCTCGCCCAGCCCAGGCGAGGCTGGCCCTCGCCTGATGCCGGCGATGGCGGCCTCGCCGGCGATGGCGGCCGTTGGCCTTGGCCAGTTGGCCGCCCGTTGCCGGCATTAGCAACGGAAAAAAAGAAAAAATTGCCCCGCAGCGGGCCCGGCTTGCGGGCCCGTTCCCAACGGGCAAAAGCCCCAACGCCAACGGTCCCAACTCCCAACGGGCAAAAGCCCCAACAGGCAAAAAAGTAAAAAAAAAAAAGGAGATAACCGTTGCAATTGCAACGGTTATCTCCTTTTTTTAAAAAAAAATTTTCTTCTCAATTTTTTCCTATAAATTCTCCCAAATTCTCTCAAACTCAATACTCACATAATTCTCTCAAATTCTCTTCTCTCAAGTCTCAAATTTTCTGAATACTCGAAATTCTTTTAAATTCTCTCAATTTTCTCAATTCACACAATTCTTTCTTAATTCTCCCAATTAGTCCGCTCAATTCTCTCAATCCATTCGAAAAATGGCAAGTGGAAGTCGAGTGCCATCTGGTAAAGGTAAGAATATCGCTACGGAATCCCATCATTCTTTTGATCCTCGTGAAAATGCATATTTTCAAGATGATGAAATCAACATTTTTCCCGATATGAAGCGCGTCCCGACTCAAGAAAGTTTTCATCCTCCTGGCGAAATATCTACAACAAAGGAAGCGGAACGAGAATTTACATCTGACATTTAGAATCACTTCACGAAAATGGAAAGGTTTGATATTGGTGAAAAAAGGTATGATATAATTTGCAAATATTGTGGGAAAATATATAAATATACAGGTGGACAAGGATATGGAACATTTAAACGACATCTTAGGAGCAAACATCCAACCGAAACGGGAATTGATATCAGGCAACAACAAATTTCCGGATACGTCAATCCTAACACTTCCCCTTTATTTCGTTTTAATGACAAAACTTATAAGGAAGAATTAGGCAAATTTATTTGCGTTGAGCATTTAGCATTTAATTTTGGAGAAAGATTTGGTTTTAATGAATTTGTACAAAAAGCATGTGCTCCACAAGCAAAACGTGTTCCTAGAAATTCAACTAAACGAGTAATTAAAGATCTTTACAGAAAAGGAAAAAAAGATCTACAAAATTTGTTTATGCAATTTATTGGATGCGTGCATATAGGTAGTGATATTTGGAGTGATCCTTGGCAAAATCATTCTTACGTGGGCATAACATGTCATTGGATAGATGACGAGTGGAGTATTCAAAAAAGAGTTATTGCATTTAGAGTTTTCGATGATAATCATACGGCAAATAATATTTATAGAATAATTAGGCAAATTTTAGAAGAATATTATTTGCTTAACAAAATTTTTTCAATTGGTTTTGATAATGCTGCAGCAAATACCGCTTCAATTGCCGAGTTAGAAAATATTTGTAAACCCGCTTTTGGCGGAAAATTTTTTCACGTTAGATGTGCTTGTCATGTTTTAAATTTATGTGTACAAGATGGTTTGAAAACTCTCGATATTTTTCTTCAACCAATAAAAACGGCGATTCAATTTTTATGGAAACATCCCCAAAAAATGAAAGAATGGGGTAGATTTTGTAGAGAAAATGGCAAAAAGCCAAAAAGATTTCCAAAAGATGTTCCAACTCGTTGGAATTCTACTTTCCACTTGCTTGCTGAATCTTTAGCATATAAAGATTTATTATGTGCATTCATTTCTAATAATGTACCTCAGATTAATTTATACCCACAAGAGTGGGATATTTGCCAAAAAATTTTAGATGTTTTAAAGGTTTTTAATGATGCAACTTGTACTTTGTCCGGTGTTTATTATCCTACTACACATTTATTTTTAGTAGAGTGTACTAATATTGTCGGAATTTTTGATGAATGTGCAAATGATGTTGAATTACAACATACTATACTTGCAATGAAAATGAAGTGGCTACATTATTATATGGAAATTCCCATTATTTATTTAGTTGCTTGTGTTTTTGATCCGCGTTGCAAATTGGATGGCTTAAATGACCTTTTGCGTGTGTATTATCAATGTTTACATTGTGATGAGATAAATGTTACAACTATAGTACGTAATGTTAAAAATGTAGTAATAGAATTATATAATGAATTTTATACTAAATATAATTTAGGTGATATTGGATCTTCTCAATCTATGGAGATACAAAATGACAGTACAGGTAAAATTAGTAGAGGGTACCAACTTTTATTACATAGACAAAAAAAACAAAAGGGAGTAATAGGAAATATTTCTGAATTAGAGAGTTATCTAAGCGTTTCATTTGAGTTTACTGAATCCGAAGGTGGTACAGATTTTTTAATTTTGGATTGGTGGAAGAGGCACGCAAGCCGATACCCAATCCTTTCTCTTATTGCAAAACAGATTTTTTCAACCCCTTGTTCCACAGTTGCGGTCGAACAAGCATTTAGTGCTGGAGGTAATATTTTGGATGAACATCGTTCAAGATTAAATCCAGAATCAGTGGAGATGCAAGATTGTGTTGCTGATTGGACGAAGGCTCAATACCGGCAACAAGAGATAGATCGCAATACTGAATCCGAATTCTTTAATGATGGAGATACTACCGCTACCGGTACTGGAACAGGTAGTGACGATTGAGGGTAAAAGAACTATTGGAGTTGGCAAATATTTTGGGAATCCTTGTTTCTCATATCGGGTACGCCCACATGAGCTTAGGGAAACCCAAGTATAATCCGACGACATGTGACCTCTGATCCCCTGTGCACGGAATGTTTAGGTTTTGGGATCATTTTAGAGCATATATATTGTGCTCTTTTTTTTTTTAGATCGTTGTAACGAATTGTAATGTGCTTAATAATAATTTATTAAGTTCAAGCCCTGTCTTGTCTTTTTGTCCTCAAATTTAATTACAATTTACATTTTAATTACAATTTATATTGAATAATGTTTCGTCACCGGAATAATAATTTTTTAATTTTTTTTATTTTCTTTTCTGTTTTTTTTTCTTCCTCCGCCGGCCCTAGCCGGGGCCGGCGGAGGTCGCCGGCCTCAGGCGAGGCCGCCCTCGCCGGCGTCGGGCGAGGGCGAGCCTCGCCCGACGCCGGCGAGGCTGGCCCTCGCCTGGATCTGGCGAGGGCGAGCCTCGCCGGACGCCGGCAAGGCTGGCCCTCGCTTGGGCGAGCGAGGGCGAGCGTCGCCCGACGCCGGCGAGGCGCGAGGCTCGCCCTCGCTCGCCCAGGCGAGGGCGAGCCTCGCCGGCGTCGGGCGAGGCTCGCCCTCGCAGGCTCGCTCGCCCAGGCGAGGGCGAGCCTCGCCGGCGTCGGGCGAGGCTCGCCCTCGCAGGCTCGCTCGCCCAGGCGAGGCTCGCCATCGCTGGCCCAGGCGAGGGCGAGCCTCGCCCGACGCCGGCGAGGCTCGCCTGAGGCCGGCGACCTCCGCCCGCGGCTCCGCCGGCCGGCCCTGAGAAGTGAGAAGAGAACCGAAGAAAAAAAAAATGTTCCGGTTCCGAACTGGAACCTGAACCGGAATCGTCCGGTTCCGAACCGGAACCGGAACCGGACGGTTCCGGTTCATTCTTGGCCACGAACCGGAACCGGTCGGTTCCGAACCGTGGCCATCTCCAGGCTCGACGGATGTGTTATGGCATGTCATGTGTTATCAATCCAGCTTTGGGTGACATGTAATCTTCGGTTGTTTAAAGGAAGAAGCTAACTTGCCCATGGGGGTTATACATTTGAGCTTTGCACATTAAAAGGAATAGGAGAAGGTAGATCACCGCTCAGTAAAAGGCAGGTGAGGGATCGACACTTGGTGATGGATACTCAAGAAAAGATGTGCTGCTTTTGTCAACATTCTCCTCGTGTGCCAGTGGTGTAGAAGAAGAAGAAAGGCCATTGACCTTCCCCACCAAGGCCTGGAGATAATTGCAATAGCTGATCTCTAATTTCTTCATAGTTGGTGGTAGCTGGCTAATGGCAACAAATTCCACAAGAGAGCCACAGCCTTCATTGAACGAATGCTGGAGACCAGTTTAGCTGTACATATTATTCTCAAGAACCATCCCCTTGCAGTTTTTAACACAGGACTTGCAGCTCAGGCGGCAAGCCAGCTTCTGCGAAGAATTTGAGTCTTGGGCAGTCTTACATATATAATTCTGTTTAGCAACAACGCCATGCAAACCACTCAGCTTCTCTAACATCTGTCATGACTGAAGTTTCCACAAGTCAAGTCTACAAGGAAGCATGTGAAGTGACTTTTCTTGTTCCCCGAAGATTATAGTAGCCAGTTGAGGAGAGTCTTTAATATCTAAACACCTAAGTGAAGGAGATTTTGTGTTAAACCTAACTCCTCATGACAAACAAGAGATCAGTTCTTTGCTACCACAGATCTTCAAATCTTCCACTAATCTTAGCCGCTGCTCATGCTTCCTTGCTAGAGCCTGAGTTGATGCTATTTGCTAAGACTATGGAGTTTAGGGAGCTCAAACCAATTACTTGTTCGCGAACCACTTCTTTGCCTCCCCCTCTTTTTAACTTGCAAATAACAGTCCTGCAGTTGAGGCAACCAACAGACCACAATCTTGGGTCACCATTTTGTTCAGTGAAG
The DNA here is from genome assembly GCA_031216235.1 of Syzygium jambos. Lineage (NCBI taxonomy): Eukaryota > Viridiplantae > Streptophyta > Magnoliopsida > Myrtales > Myrtaceae > Syzygium > Syzygium jambos. The sequence continues at coordinate 36,125,112 of CM062226.1, read as the reverse complement.
GGAGCTGGTCATGTAAGTTTCCAGAAAGTAGGGCATTTTACAGTAGAGAGCTCAACTAGCCGTGGAAATCATTGGAGGCCATTTTGAGATCGAACTTGAGCCTGTCAAGTTCAAGCTCATCAAAAACCAAGTAGGAGCATAACTGTTCCCCTTGCACCTTGTCGCAACATCTCAGCGGAGAATTTGTCTCCTCCATGTCATCCAGAACTGTCTGAATGGGGATAGTAATCTTCCTCCACTTGCCCAGCTTTGATTCGATCCCAAAGCTCGTCTTGCCACTGTAGGAGGCTAAGCAGCTCACAAGAGGCCAATCTATCGAACAGCGACAGAAGGAACACCACGAGGCAAAGCTCACCAACCACCATTTGGTTTCAGTCACTGCACAGTGGATGACGAAATCAAGGTGAACAAGGCAAAAGGAGCAACGCGCTTGGCAGTGGCAAAACTTGACGGAAGAGAGATCGACAATGTGAAGATGAGTAAATGACATCAAAGGAGGAGATTTTGTCGGACTAGTTGAGATTTGAGAGCATTGATTCAATTCCTGGTCTACACCTACTTTGACCTCCATCCCCAATTTCTGAAAGAAGTTCAAGTGCAACTTGGAGTGAGAGATTCACATTCAAGTGAAAGTCAAGGCCCGTGTGAAACAGAGCAACTTCTCAGCTGACGCGCGTGTCGTCTGTTGTTAGCTATGAATATGAATTTCATGTTATTTCTTTCTATCATGAATTCATTCTTACTGTGTAATGATTCCTTCCTCCATTTTCACATTTTGATTAAAAACTAGAAAAGTTCTTAACCATTTTGAGCCAGAAGTTACTCGACGTGGACATAGGAAGAAGCATGCATGCATATTGGTGAGAGACAAATTTCTATAGTATTATATAAACAGATGGTTTAGTCTATACCCAAATCCAAATTTCTCTTTTTTCTTTCATTTTTCTGTGTAGAATTTTGGCTTTTGTTAATGAAATTTCAAGTTCTAAACCACTAATTCTATCACATCCTATGAAATAATATTATGAAGGCCGAACGGTATGACTAATGATTCATGTTTCTTTCGTATAAAATCAGACGAATATAATCTATCATTAGATAGGATTCACTCGAAAAAATAACATTCTTTTCCTAATAAAATACTTAATGAAAAGGCCAAGAAAAAAAACAGAGAAATGAGAAAAATAAAAAGGGGGAACGAAGAAAGTAATTTTTAAGCGTATACAGAGAGAAACAGGATAACAGAACAGCTCCTCTTATCTGATCATCTTCCCCTTCGTATCGACACTCGATACTCCCAACTCTCTCAATGCCAAACACTACACCCAGAGAAAAAAAAATGGCGTCTTGCGCAACGCCGTCGTCGGTAGCCGTAGCGCGCTCGTTGTCCTCCTCGTTGTTCGCAGCTCAGGAGCTCACTCTCTCTCTCCTCTCCTTCAAGAACCCCGGCTCGTGCTTCCTCTCTCCTCCCTTGATTCTCAACTCTCTTAATTTTTGCTGCTTGAATAATTCCAGAATCAGGCACCACAACGACTCCGGACGCGGTGGCTCTCTCAGCCTCGTGGTGACCGCCATCGCCGCCGAGGCCGAGGTAGCTGAGGAGGAATCCAAAGAAGGAGCTACTGTAGCCACCGTCACCGTCGGTCCGCCCAAGAGAGGCAATCCACAGCCACTTCGCCTCTCAAGAGGGACAGAGTACGTAGTGTGTTCTTTGCTTGTGTCGAATTGTGAGGTTACTGTCTTAGTTCAATCGTTCAATTCTTTTTTATTGTGTTATCATCGTTTGTCTTTTTCCTTTTTAATCTCTGAGTTTTTGTTGTTGGATAGTTGGAAAAATCAAGTAGTGATTTTTATGAGAAGTACGACTTGGTTTTTTTAAGTTTCTCTTCTGAAATTCTCGGAGCTCTTTCTCATGATTTACAATAAGATCTACCTATACCTTGGCACCTGGTATAAGTCCGAATTGCGGAGATTGAGTCGTGTTCATATAGTTGCTCTTATCAAAGTTTTAACAAGCATTCCGTTATCGTTCCTTCTTCTCGCTTGCCCTGGTTAATTTACATCTTTTAAATGCCAGACTAGGTCGAAGAGATTCTTGGAAATTCAGAAACTTAGAGAAAATAAAAAGGAGTGTGACCTGAATACGGCAATTTCCTTGCTGAAAGAGATAGCTAGTAGCAAGTTTGTCGAAACTGCTGAAGCCCATATCTGGCTGAACATCGACCCTAAGTACAATGATCGACAGGTGAGGGTGACTGTGAGTTTCTCTTGCTTGCTTCATACGTTGAACTCATGTTTACGTCAGTTAGATATTCCTCATAGTCCAATAATCTCTGTCTCTAGGTGAACTTACCCAAAGGAACTGGACAGGCTGTCAAAGTGGCTGCGCTTACGCAAGGTGGTAGCTCAATCCTCAGTATCATTTTGCTTATTAAGCCGACTCATGCTTTGATGAATGATGGTGAACTCAGAACTGCTATTATATTATCCACTTGTCATCTGAACAGCGTATCAAGCTTTGGCTTGGAAGTAAACATACCTGATGAATTTTCACTGGACAGCAACATAGTTAGTGTTGCTTTGACTCATCACGGAGGTGTCGATTATCTGTAGGTGAAAAGTTCGATGAGGCAAAGAATGCAGGAGCAGATTTGGTTGGAGGAGAGGACTTGATAGAACAGATCAAAGGAGGATTCATGGATTTTGACAAATTAATTGCTTCCCCAGATATGATTGCCAAGGTACTTCTCTGCTTTTTATATGACTGGTTATTTGTTTATCCAAAGTTCTGCTTCCATGTGCTTGAAGTAACTTCTAAATCTTGTCCGAGGAAGAACTGTGAAGAAACATGTCTTCTCCCTCTGATAAGTTGTTCTGACAAGTTGCAAATCTTTGATAAGCATATAATTTCGCATTGGTACTGGTGGCTCATCTCATATTATACATCATGATGATGGTTCGGGGTGAAATTCAACTTTTAAGGGCTGTGTGTGTGTGTGTGTGTGTTTGTGTCGTGTGTGTTTTACACATTTCTCAGGATTTGGTAGATTCATTTGGAAGCTAAAGTAGAAATTGCCTTTCTCTGATAGTGTTTTAGCCGGTCTTATTTGATATGCCTGCAAAATATTCCTGTGCAATTGGTTAAGAAAGAAACTGAAGGTTTATCTAGCTGATCTTTAACTGTTGACTTTTGCTCGTGGTCTTCTTGTTGAACTACTTTCAGGAAGTCGCTATCTATGCACATATCCGAGCTATAAGATTTCTGGTCTGTTTTTTCATAAAGTGTTTACCGTGTGTCAGGTTGCCAGTTTAGGAAAGCTTCTGGGACCACGAGGACTCATGCCAAATCCAAAAGCTGGCACAGTGACAACTAACATACCTTAGGTATAGTCGAACAGGCAAATATCCATGCTTTTTTCTTCTTCAGTGGATGCATCAGATGTACTACTTAGTTCATTTGTTATTCTGCAAACTCTGTCAAGAGGAAGTCCATAAAACATGTAATTGCTTGATTTATTAATGAGATATAGAAAGTCAAAGTTGTGGTGCATTCTATGATCTATGGATGGCAGTTGAGAGAGTAGCCGCAAGGCTAGTATATGTGGCATTGTTGGATCTTTTAATTGGCTGAAACGTAATTGTACAGGCTTCGTGATAGGTAGGAGCAATGACTTTGCCGAATTGTTATTTCAGGCTATTGCAGAATTTAAGCAGGGGAAAGTTGAATTCAGAGCGGACAAGACTGGGATTGTTCACATTCCTTTCGGAAAAGTCGACTTTCCCAGAGAAGACCTTGTGAATTTTCTTGCCGCAGTAGTATGTTCTCATGTTCCTATAAGATGAGTTGTTTCGTCATCATGCTGATAGTATACCAAGGCTGCGCATGTCAATAATTCTATGCCCAGAATCCGATTTTGGGCAGAAATGATTCTTTTTGATTCTGTGCCCGGAAACAATTTCTAAGCATTTGAAGGCATTTGATAACTGCCCAAAATTTTTGTTCTTAGAATAGAAAAAGAACAGAAATACGTTTGGTAACTACACAAAATTTCTTTTTATTAATAATATTTTGAATTTTTTAATATTTATTTCTTTTATTTCTCTTTTATTTTTTTTTTGCTTCCTTTCTTTCCCCTTCCTTTCTTGGCCATGGCTGGTAAGGGAGATGATTGATTACAATGGGGCCATCTATTCGGTTAAACATAAGGGAGATGATTGATTACAATCTCCCATCAAATGCTTAAACATAAGGCTGTAAATTGTCTTTCCTGGGTCTGTGTTCTTACTTATTTGAGTATTGAGGAATGACATTGTCCATAGAAGGATGGGAAGGTGAGAGAAATCATACGAGGGATTGCATGTCGCAAAGTACATTTCATTGATGGCCTCAAAATAGCTATTTGCTTCTATAGATGGCTGTGGGCATGAGCAAAATACCTAGATGAATTGGGACCTTACTCTCCGTTCTTGCACCTTAGATTACGGTGATATACCAGCATGTTGTACATGTGCTTTTTCATGGTTAAAGGGTTTTATTTTATGGAAGTCATTAAACGGCAAGATTAGCAGTATATGAATTTTATTGGGTACTTCGGAATGTGACGTCCAAGAGAAGAGAAAAACCCATGCACATTATGTGCAGAAAGCCCTTATGTCTGCCTTTGGCAATTTCAAACATGGCAAGCCAGCAAAATATGGCAATTCTCACAGTAAGTTTCACTTCATGGGGTGATTTGTCTTCCGTAGACGATGTAGACTCCAAGATTGATTGATAAGATCATTATCTACTTATTTTTTTGATAAAAATGTAAGCATCATTTATGAGACGACGTACATAAGCTTAAGGACATTCCCCAGCAGGGAATCTTCATATATAAGCCAATATTACATTTGTCTTAGAGGATCTGAAATTTTTGTAATGCGGCCTTTGACAAATTTACGAATTTTAACCAAGATGTTGATGGCATCGATTGATTTGTGTTAAAAATATATGATTACGTTTTATCCAAATGTAATAGATGGTCGCTAGGAAAGATACCTTGAAAAGCTTTAACGCCAAATCCTTGCCAAGATCATTATCTACTTCATGGAACGGTAGTGCGTAAAAAGGTAGCCCATCTACGTAAAGTACATAGATGAACCACTGAAAATGACTTTTACACCCTCTTGAAGAAAAGTAGTCAGCTTTACGGCTGTGAGTGGTCCTCGTAGACTTCATCCAGTCAGAATCCATGATAGAGCCAGAGTAAAGCGGCATTTGGGAAACTTATCATCTCGACTTAGCTGCACTAACCCCTAGTCAATATGCTTTTATCTTTGATCATCGTGCCGGATCAGATGTTTCAGCTTGGACGGTCAATTGAGCAGGAAACATTTTAGGTGCTAATCAACAAAAGAGAAAAATAAGGCGCAATTAGAAGGAAATTTCGCAAGGTTTTCCCATTATCCCTTAGATTTGACAGTGTTCAACAGGTCTGACTCTTCAGCCGGAGCTCAATGCGGAGGCCAAGCCATTATCATTTACTATTTAGATTAGTTGACAATACAATGCTAAGTCATTCAACTACAATCTATACAAAGAACAGAGTGCGGCAATTTGTCACCAAGCAGCAATGTCAATAGCATCCCATGAGAACCAGGGGCACTACTAACTGACATGTTAAATACTATAGTGCCCGTAAATCCAGATGCAACCTTATTTTTTCTATACAATAACTAAGAAAACCCTAATGCCCAGCACCAAAACTTAAGAGGCATTTTCAACACAAAACTGACATGTAGGCAGAAAATGTCTCACATCACACTACCAAATGTTATTGCATCCATGCAATAAATACTGTAGAGAGATCAACATCGGGATCGACTTTTGCCAACCAAGCCTGTGACTGAACGCCAACACTCACCGCTGCTCCACACTGCATCAGCACAACATAATAAGTAGAGCTTCAACGAGACTTTATAGGTAAAAATGAGAATAAGAGTGCACAAATATCAAACAAAGGGAAAACTAAACATTCTGATAAACAAATGGTGGTGTCTGACCTTTCGAAGGCTGCTCTATCCAAGGCCCATTCATTATATTCAGGATGCTACATGCTTCGCTATATTCCAAATCCGGTAGCAACTTCGGAGTTAGAAGAAAACACCTGCACCATTGAACAAATTATTTTATTAGCAACTTCGGAGTAAGAAGAAAACACCTGCACCATTGGACAAATTATTTTATTCCTCTCTCTCTCTCTCTCTCACTCTCTCTCTCTCTCTCTCCCCGTGACAAAACCAAACAGAAATGTTTTCTTCCTTGGCAAGGAAATTAACTAATCTTTCATAAGTACAGGCTATCAAACCAAATATCATTGTCTATTTAATCTTGAACAGAAAAAATCTGTATATGAAAGCTATCAAGCATTCTTACTATACTGCATACCATGCTCAAAATTGGACCTTTACATTCCACACATCGGGGGATGAACGGAATCAACAACGTATCTAGGCTTTCCTAATAAATAAATGCGGAACTTATCTGCATCACTCGTAGGTTTGCTTACTGGGATGTATTGGGTTGGCTGGCAGATCTGACTAATTGCTGAAACATCTTTCTTTCATTGATAGGGTCCATTCCTGGAAGAACCCAAAGACATCAGAGAAAATGTTCCTAGATATTATTCAAGTCAACAGCTCAAAAGTACCAAGAGGCGGCAAAACCTTGATTTATCTCATCAACCACCCTAAATGGGCAGTTAGTCAGGTCTTGAAGGGAAACAAGATAAAGAATAGTTGATACAGAGCGTTCCTGTATTTCAAAAATATGTTACCCACTCCTGTCATGCTTTAAGCAATGAAAAATTAAATCTTTAGACTACCAAGTAACCCTCCAGATTGGTGGTGAGCGCTAAGAACTTGAAGTTGTCCAGCTTGCCTGATTTACCATACAAGAGGATTAAGATCAGAATAAACAATGGAAACTGTATATAATAATACCTGTATAAGAGTGACTCAGAAAAGCACTCCGTGTAAGGCAAGAGTAATACAGCGGCTCTATGGCAAGACTGAATAATAGTGCATTCCATGTAGAAACTGGAAAGCAAGTGCTTAAACTGAAGCAGTTTCTTCTTTGGTAACCCATGATTGTAACATATTTCACAGTATGGAAAGACTAAAATATAACTAAAAAATCATGTAAGAGTGACCAGTGCTTTATTTCTGAGTTAAATCGTATCCTTCCGAACTTTGACTCCATAAACCTTTTGTGAAAACCTGAGAAATTAACCATGAAGAAAAAGATAATAATTCTGCTTCCACATTCCATTGATCTCATAATAACTACTCTGTTTCAAGAATCCCACTTAAAGCAAAGAAAGCAATTTGCTCCCATTTGTTGACCAACTGATGGCCAGAACATTGAACATCCTTTGAACTACCAAATTCATTAACATGATTATTACAATCCTCCCATAGAGTCCCAAAGGTCTCCATAAAGATATTTGACGGTGGTAGCATAACTGATCAGGTTGACGATACTCACATTAATAGTTACATCAATTCATTTTCTTGATATAACCCTGAAACTGAAATACGTAATTAACTGAATAGGAATGATTTCGGATAAACTAATTTACTTTGATAGCCCAAAAGCTTAAACTATTAAATAAAGGTAGATTACATGCATATAAAGCTAGGCCCAATTCCCTAAAAAACCTCCAACTTTAGCCTTTGTCCCAATTATATCCCAAACTTTTTTTTGTCTCATAAAAAACCTCAAACTTTTACTTTTGTCCCAAATCTACCCAATTAACTTTTCGTCCAATTTTTTAATATTATTTTTTATTTTTTTCGATTTTTTTTTATTTTTTCTTTTCTTTTTTTTTTATTTCACCTTCAACCTCCCGCCGGTCGCCGGTCCGGCGACCGACAAGAGGGGGGGGCCGATTTGGCGAGGGTCGGCCCCGCCGGCTACTGGCGAGGTCGGCCTCGCCCAGCAACGGCGAGGCCGAGCCTCGCCAACGGCCGGCGGGGCCGACCGTCGCCAGATCTGGCGAGGCTCAGCCCCGTCGGCGACTGGCGAGGTCGGCCTCGCCCAGCAATGGCGAGGCTGACCTCGCTGATCCGGCGGGGCCGACCTCGCCGATCCGGCGACCGGCCAGAGGTTGAAGGTGAAACAAAAAAAAAAGAAAAGGAAAGGAAAAAGAAAAGAAAATAAAAAATAAAAAAAATTCGAAAAAATAAAATTAAAATATTGGACGAAAAGTTAACTGGGTAGATTTGGGACAAAAATAAAAGTTTGGGGTTTTTTATGAGATAAAAAAAGTTTGGAATATAATTGGGACAAAGGCTAAAGTTGGGGTCTTTACCCAAAAAAAAAGGCTAAAGTTGGGGGTTTTTTAGGGAATTGGGTCTATAAAGCTAATATAAACTCCGACGACAAGCAATATGGGATACTTTAACACACCTTCTTACATGCATACAAGACTGCAAACACGTGCAATTGAAAAAAGAAGACACAAGCAAAATAAACCTTGAGACAAAACTTGACTCTGTAACCATGTTAGAAATTTCAATCCAAAACGATAAATTATTAAATGTAGGGAGGTTGTGTGCATGTAATGCTCATATAAACCCCGTAGAGAAATAATGTGAGATAGTGTAATAAATTTTAAGCCATCGATGGATCATAGAAGCAACTTGTGCCAAAATAGTTTTCAAGTCAGGCACACGCTTCTTCACATTGATCTTGATAATTTCCTTGATAAAGATTCCTCTTGTATACAGGCAATAAGTTCATTCAAAAGTCAGTTAAAACATGAAGCAAAGTCGCACAGACTTAATAGAAACTACGGTAAGCTCGAATCCATTTACCTGAATTTCACTTTTATAAGTATTCCTTATTGATCAAAGTCCGAGCCATGCTCATCTGGACAATACCATTTGTCGCGACCTAAAATTTTGCTCTCAGGCTAATGGATTATTAAGACTAAGCCTAACTCGGGCCCTCCCAAGCCCTACCAATTCGCAACTTACGGTTTAAGTTTTTTAACGTGCAAATGTTTTCATGCTTGGAGTCGCCACTAATCTATTTGTGGTAGGTCGATTAGAAACCTAAATAAAACATAGGGAGATATGTTTTATTCCTACGAACCAGAGATTCTAAGTACGGGGACTTGATTACGCTAGATCTAGTCTAGCGCCCTTTCGATACCTCTTCTTTTCAAAAAAATGTTTTGCATGCAGTCTGAATCCATTTTGTAGCCTAATCACTAACATGTGAGGTGTTCATGCGGATGCGTAAACCACCAATTTAACACCCATGAAAGCAATAAATAAATTGCAAGGATGGATAGAAAATACTTACCTTAGAGCAACGTAAGCATCTGTATGGTTAGCTAAAAAATCACGTTGATAACCCTAATATGATTTCTAATTAACATGTAATTCCACTCAAATCTATTTTTTAGGGTTTTCTTTTATTTAAATGAGAACTAACCTATATGCAGTGCATGTAATACGATTACTATAATGCAATGACGTGCAAAGCATGCCTATTTTAACGTGACTCGCAATTTCATGATCCTAACATATAATCACTAAATGATATGCAAGCAATGACATGTCATATATGATGGCACGGCAAGTTAGGAATGACGCGGCAAGTTATGAATGACGTGATAAGATGACATGCGACGTGGCAAGTAGCAATGACATAGCAATGATAATGCAAGCATGATGCAATTAATCTATATGACATGCACATGATACCCTTTTTGTATTTTTTGTTGAAATTCGAAATAAAAAAAATGCCTAAAATAACATGCAATCTAACAACTTCTTTTTTGTTTTTTTTTATTAAAATTCGAAATCTTAAAATAACCTAAATAATCTATTAGGAATAAAATAACACCTAATTTAAACTAGGAAATAAGTCATCTCAAGTCCCAATTTAAATTAAATAATTATCCTATCTTCTAGATATATTTAGGGTTCCCTAAACATGCAAAATTTCTAATTTAAATCTAACTAACAAATTTTTGGATTTTCTTTATTTAAAAGGAAAACAATTAAACAAAGATAGCAACCACATTCAAACAAAACACGCAGTCCGCAAGATTTATTCAAATTCGGATAAGGCAAAGAAATCAAACTGACAATCATATCTATAGGGTTATAGATATTGACGGAAAGTTGATTGGTCAAATTTGGAAAGCAGATAAAATCTATTATCGTGTCCAAGTGATTATGGACAAGATAACGATTTTCCGTATCGCCGCGTATCGTACCTTAGGGATAAGGTCGGATAGTCGTCCAGATACGTTGCCAAATCAGGAAAATTTCCCAATTTTAGATATTTTCAAATATTGCGGATATAGCGCACATTATCCTAAGATATCTAGCTATCCACCAAAATATTCACGAAATATTCAAATACCCGAAAACTAGGAAATTAAATATTTCAAACAATATTCGGATAATGATCTTACCTAAATTGCGGATAATTCCAAATTCGAACTCGGTGGCGGATCGGGCTTGCGGATCATGGGATGGCCGATGGCGAGTGGACCGGCGGCGATGGTGGTGCGACGTCGGGAGCGGCGGCGGACGTGCCACGGCGGTGGTTGGCCCGGCGGTGGGCAGCGACCCCCCACGGGATAGCAGCGGCGGTATTGAACAAACTTGCGCGGGTAGACGATAGCAGCGACGAACGATCTTCAGAAGTTGCGGAACAGCAGCAGCTCACCACGGGAGGGCGACGAACGTCAGGGATGGCAACAACTTCGGAAGATGTTGGCGTTGTGGTGGTGTGTGTGTCGGACAAGCACGTCGGGGATGCGCGAACTTCACCGTGGAGAATTACTTTGACTTTGCAAAACGTGTGCGTGGAAGAGAGTTCGATGGTGTACCTACGTGGAAGGAAGCTCCCTCTCTCTTTTCATGTATAAGTGTTGCACTGCCTCCTCCCTGACCACTTCCTTCTCGTCTTTTGAATAATGGCCGTGTGTTTCTTGTCAGAATCTCTCCTGAAGAAGAGCCCCCTCTGTTGACCGAGTCTTCTCAATATGGCCTCCCCTTTTTCTTGCTTTGTAGCTATCTGTTGCTCTCTTCTTTGACTTTTCTTTGTCTCTTCTCTCTCACTTTTTCATTCTCTGCTCCAAAGACCAGAACGTGAAGACCTCCCTTTGAACGAAGCCTCCCCTGGACGTATGGCCTCCGACTTCTCCGAATCTCTGAACCGAAAATTCTCTCTATGGCCGCGTATCAAATTGTGTGCTCTAAAAATTGTGTGAGCTCCCCCCAAGAGCCCTCCTTGCATAACGACGTATTTATATCACAACCCTAGGTTAATTGACCGGATTTCCTAGTCCTAATGGGCTTTGGTTTAGGCTTTATCCTTTAATTTTTATTTAATTCCAAATTGACTGAATTAATTTGGGCTTTTCTTTAATTAAGCTTAATGGGCTGATTTAAGCTCAAATTAAGACAACCAAGACCTTTTAGACTTGTGATTTTCGGCCCCCCTGTCTTTCGAGTGAGCCGAGTTTCGTTCAGTGCTCGAGCTCGATTTGCGCGATGGATTTTCAGTTCACTCGCCACCGCCGGTTCGATGTGGAATGCAACTAATCTACATGAACTTAAACTATATGCTATGCAATTTTAATATTTTTGTTTAGGGGTTAAAATTTAATCCCTAATTTTTCTATGCAATATTTACCTAACGGGATCACCAAAATTTAAGTGTCAACAGTTGCCCCTCTTTGGAGGTTAGCTCGAAGAGGTTGCATTCAAAGACTAAATGATGCCTAAATTTTGACCATGAAAATGCAATGAATGTTATTTTTGTCGGGATTATGAGTCCCATTTTAAAATGCAATAAGAAATGATGCATGCTGACGTGAATAAAAAACATACCTGGAATTACTCACCTAACTTGAGTGGTGAAGTAATTTGAGGCATTGCCATGATTCTTGAGATTGTTGGCAAATGTTTGGACCCTGTTCCAAAGATATTGCCTGATGAACGCTGATGAACTTCGGTGACCTGCAATTTAGTCAAGACATGCGAAGAAAGCTCGATGTATCCAGTTATCATCTGGGGTTCTCGAGAGAAAAATTTATCAAAATGGAAAATGTTCCGACCTTTACAAACTACCTATACATCGCCATAGGTATTCGTAAAGATTTGGCCGCTTCACCTATACCTTCCTTATAGGTGAGCCACGGGGGAACATTTGGGATTGAGAGAACATTCCGACCTTTACGAGATACCTATACATCGCCATAGGCACTTGTAAAGATTTGGCCGCTACACCTATACCTTTCCTCATAGGCGTGTCACGGGGGAATCCTCTGAGATTGGGAGAATAATGTGCCTAACAAAATATCTAGTTATCATCTAAGATATTTGAAAGGACTTTATTGATAAATACCTGGATATCGTCGCAGGTACTTTGGTGAGATATCCGGATTTCTCCTCGGATACTCGGATGAGACACCTGGATTTCTCCTCAGGCACTCGGATGAGAAATATGGTGAGATATCCGGATTTCTCCTCGGATACTCAAATGAGATACCTGGATTTCTCCTCAGGCACTCGGTTGAGGAATATTGTGAGATATCCGGATTTCTTCTCGGATACTCAAATGAGATACCTGGATTTCTCCTCAGGCACTCGGGCGAGACACCTGGATTTCTCCTCAGGCACTCGGTTGAGAAATATTGTGAGATATCCGGATTTCTCCTCGGATACTCAGGTGAGACACCTGGATTTCTCCTCAGGCACTCGATTGAGAAATATAGTGAGATATCCGGATTTCTCCTCGGATACTCAGGTGAGACACCTGGATTTCTCCTCAGGCACTCGATTGAGAAATATAGTGAGATATCCGGATTTCTCCTCGGATACTCAGGTGAGACACCTGGATTTCTCCTCAGGCACTCGGTTGAGAAATATATAGACGTCTGGACATTGTCGAAGACGCCGAGTGGCTGCAACAAAACTGATTAGATATGGAGCCTGTCGATTGCTCAAACAGGTGAATGAATACCTGGATAAACACAGGCACCTGAAGGGGTAGAGACATACTTACCTGTTGATATCTCTGACTCTTGAGTGTGTGTCTCCTGCTAGACACGGTTATAGATAACAAGTAATATACATTCATGGGCAAGCAAGAACACATATACTCATGCACTATAAATTCAACTGGTTTTCATGCATGACGATTTTGTCAAATCAGCATTACTAAATTTCACTGGGGAAAATCATGATAAGACAATCCAGATTCACAAGTGGATATCTTGAAAATGTTAAATGAGGGACCTCCGGTCTTAAAGGGCTTTCTCTCATCCTCATCGAAAAGCGGCTAATTTATGAAAATCACTCCATCTCACCATCATCATGTCGACAAGGGTCCGAGTATTCTCGCAAGCGGTACGACCTTACCAATCTGAGAGGTCTTTGCTGGGATTGTAACGTGGGCTTGGTCAATGGCTTAGCAAAAGGGGACTCTTTGAGTCAAGGCTATTGAAAGAAAATACTCCGCAATCGTCTCCGGGTTTACAAGTCAATAACCCTGCAAAATGAGATAGAAATGGACTTGCTCGCACTTCTTTGAGCTAAGCTTATAAACATCTGAATCCTACATTAGTTCAAGTGCCATAATCTGAAGAGACTTTGTAAGGGACGTAACGTAGGCTAGGCTCATGGGTTGAGAAATGAAAGGATCATTAGGCTCAAAATGTGTATAAATAGGTGAATAAGTTGGTGATCATCTCGGCATTGTCACCAGTCTTCCTTTTCGCCAGGGATTATCTTCTCGGTAGACGTTCCATTGGGCTTGAATTCACTACTTGATTCCTTTGAGACTTGTAAGACCACTGCTCCACTGAGATTCATGACTTTGACATGTCGTATCTTGACATTTTTTCGCTAAAGTTCTCCTTTTTTTCTCTTTTTTTTTCTTTTTTTTTCTTTCGGGCATTGGCCTTGCTTTTACCAGGCACACTGCTTTTTCATGCCCCCTAGTTCTTCTTCTTTTTTTTTTTTTTCATTTTTGACTTTTGACACACATTGTCTACGATGCACATATTGGCCAGCCACATTTTGGCTTGTTTTGACCGAATGACTAACATTTGGATTTTCAGGGTCTTCGTCTTCTATCGGCGCTCCAGATATGCTGCGTGGATATCGATGGCTTTTACCTTGCCCCAGTGTGGGGGATGATCACCAACTGGGTTTAAGAAACGAATTTGCAGGCTCAATTGGGCTTAGCAAAGGATAAAGTGTGTATAGGATAGAGAAAGAAATGCTCTTCGTCATCCTAAAGCACTTGAACTTCATGTGAATTCTTCTGAAAAAGCAACACTCGAAGATTGATGCAAGTGAGAGCAAGAAAATCTCTATTCATTTTTCACCTTATAATGCTGACTTACCTCCAGTTTGCCCCGATGTGGGGTGGTTCTTGACAGGGGTAATTTGAAAGGATTTCTCCAAACATGTAGGCTCAATGTGGCGAAACAATGGATAACCTGTAGTGTTTGGGATAGAGAAATGAACTGCCTTTCGTCACTTCAGTTGCCGTACCTTTTGCGAGATAACTCTTTACCTTGCAGACATGGAATTTTTTTTTTTTTACTCAACTCACTGGGGATTAGTGCACGGGACTGTATATAGGATAGGGCTTGCCTTTCATCATCCCGATGTACCTTATTCAACACATTCAATTCATTCCACATGAGTTATCAGATTGTCCAAATAGATTCCCCTTTTAAAGTCGATGATGTAGACCGATAAAATGATCAAGCAGAATTTAAAGCCAAAGCACACATTCCATCTTTAAATTGATTGAAACCATTTATTCACAAGTGAAATGTTTGTGACTCGAGTATAAGCCAAATATTTGAAAACTTTTGCCGCAAAAATGTTAGATCTTATCAGGGATAATACATCTTCACAACATCAGAATTAAGAGGCGTGAAAAACTCACGACCATCCACTTCTGCGAGAATTAGGGCACCTCCAGGAAGCACCTTTTTGACCATATATGGACCAATGTAGTTTAGGGCAAATTTACCCCCAGGAACAGGAAAGACTAGCAATACCTCCCTTAGGACTAGATCATTTACCTCGAAGTATCTTTGATGCACTTTTTGGTTGAAAGACTTACCTACTCATGCGGCAACTGGATCAGGTGTTTCGTCTCACTCTCAGGGGGATTTACCCCTCTCTTCCGAAATCACTCAAGTTGATAGTGACAGTTTGATCTGACGTGAGGACTTTGGGCCTTTCATGCTATTCTAGATCGCACTGAATATATGAGGAATTGTTGAGTTCGTCGGTGTCATTGGGATCAAGCTCGGCTGCACATGATTCATTAGATTGGACTATTTTCATACCCTCACGTGTCACAAGATTGCCCCTGAAACATAAAGTAAGGGATTTAGAAGGACAAACAGGGCTAAGCATTGCATTTTTTCTAATTTTTTTTTTGAATTTTTTTTTTTGAATTTTTTTTCGAAATTCTTTTCAAAAAAGTTTTAACACGAGGAAACATGAAGAAGCCCAGGCCTCAGAATTCTCCTTGGACTATATTTTTCTTTTATCGGTTGGATATTATCACCGGGCTGGTTTGATGTACCTCAACATGCCCTCAAAATGAAAATACTTTGTGATTTCATTGATTATCGTCAAATGAATTACATTTATTGGAATGGAAATTGCAACAATCAAGTCCTAGAAATGAAAAGTGCTAAAAAGCAGCTCCCGAGACGGGGCAAGTCCTAAAAAGTAGTAAAAATTCCCGCGCAGGGGAGTGTGCGAAAAAAGTAAAGGTGTTACTCTTGTGGGCCAGTGCCCATTCTCTCCAATGGTCCTTCCTCGATAGCTCCAATGAAGAAATCATCGAACAGGGTAGTAATTCCATCCATTGCATCATCAGAATCTTCTGTCATTAGAAGTGTTGGATCATCCATACCACCCCATCCATCTGGGACAATGTCAGAGGGGTCAACATAGAAGCTCGGGGGCGCCGAGTATTTCACATGGTAATCGAACTTGCCGCTCAGTTGCCCCAAAGTGTCGATCACCTCTTTTCCTTCATCAGCTTTAGGCGTGCTCTCTACGATCTCTTCATCATCGAACACGTCTTCGAGCGGAGGCATGTCTTCAAGCAGAGGGTCGCCCTTGTCCTTCCCGGTGTTCAATGTAGCAAACTCCTCCTCCCAATTAATAACTACTTCGGAGATAGTGAAAACGATGCCAGTGTGGTCGGCATAGACGATCATCCCAGCTTCTACCATTCTTGAGATTCTTTCTCTCATGACAGCCAGGGGAGGCGTCTCATCACTCGGGTAATAGCCAGCTCTTACTAACCCACCGTAGACGTCAGCAGTGTGCACCTTGACATTCTTGATTCGACCAGTATCGAAACTAAATATGGCATTCACTTTGCCTGTGTGATCAGGAAGCGGGTTGTTCTGAACATTCGGCCTAGCAGGTTGGAATGAGAAGGCCTTCGTGTCCAGGAGATCCTGGATTCGGTGCTTAAGGGTAAAGCAGTCGTCAGTTGAATGCCCCACTTCGCCCATATGATAATCACATTTTTTAGACGGGTCATAATTATAGTACTTTTCAGAGTTAGGTCGCTTTGGCTCGGTGGTAAGCAAACCCTTCTTTTGGAGTACTGCTAGTACTTGGGACAACGACCCCGGGAGAGGGGTGAATTGCCTCTTGTTGTTCCTTCTCTGAGAGGGTTGACGACCAGTGTTCTGTTGTTGAGTTTCTGCTACTTGGATCGCAGAGACAAGGTTAGCATTCCGTCGGCCCGGTTGAGTGTAAGCCAGATTCACTTCAGCTGCCGGTTCTTTCTCCTTTCTTGCACCAAATCTTTTGGTCGAGGAAGGCGGCTCTACGAACCACCCATCTTTCAACCCTATCTCAATCTGTTCGCCTATAGGGATGAGTTGATTGAAGTTGTCAGCCGGAGTGGCTACCATCCGATTACGGTATTCGAACGGGAGAGTTTTAATGAACATCCTCTTCAATTCACTGTCTATGGGTTCTGGGATAATCTGTGCGGCTATGTTTCTCCATCTGATAGCATAATCCTTGAATGACTCATTCTTCTTCATCTGAGCACGTTCAAGGTCATCGCGGGTGGGAATGATGTTCGTTATGAACCTGTACTGCTTTAGGAATGCTTCACTAACTTCCTTCCAGGTTTTGAGGCCATTTATCTTCTTCATGAGATACCAGTTCAGGGTAGGACCCGTCAAACTTGCCTGAAATGCGTGAATCATCAGGAGTTCATTATCAACGTACGGTGTCATTTGTACGTGATATAGCTGCAGGTGAGCTCTCGGGCAGGAGGTGCCATTGTACTTGTCAAAGTCTGGCATCTTGAACTTCTTCGGGATTTTGATCTGTGAGTAAAGAGACAAGTCGATTGAGGGCGAATCATGCGAGCCTTCCAACTGCTTCACTCTTTCTTCAAGTTTGTTAACCCGTTCATCAGGTTTTTCCTTGTTGACAATAATCTGGACGGGGTCATCTACTAAATCGGGAAGATCGTCATCTTCCTCACTATCGGCATTCTTCCCTCCTTTATGCTTCGGGGCTGATGCCTCAGGGGATGCAGGAATAGGAGCCAGCCGAAGGGTTTTGATCTCAGCGGACATTTGTTGCATTGCGACGAGGAGTTGCTTCATTTGGTCCTCAATGCCAACGACACGATCTCGTAAGTCGGTTTGATCGGCCATTCTAGTTCTCGACCGCGTGCGAATAGGCGATCGTGATCGGTCCGTAATTACCTAATGTAAAAGAAATGAACCAAATAAGCACAGGGTCAAGACAAGGTTGGTCCATGACACGCTTCTAGTCTTTTTTGTTTATTCATGAAAATATTCGTATATGGTCGAGACTTTATGAAAAGTGATCTAGGCAAAGAAATGTAAATAACGCCCTAGACACAACCTAGGGAATAAAAGCACCAAAATCCCTCATCACAAAATTATGAAAACAAAAATTGAGACTCTCTAGAAACTATGAACTGAAAACAAATTCTCTAAAGCCCCCCCTTTTTTTTTTTATAAAAGAAAGACGACGGCAAACGTCTTAGGAAAATAATTACCTATGACACATCTAGGAAAATAAAGACATAAATTGAAAATAATTCTCCAAAAGAGCTTTCTTTCTTCCTTTTTTTTTTGTTAAAAAAAAGGACTCAATGATTATTACTTTCAAATTTAAAACACACCTAGACCTATCATGGACCGACCCGAAAAATGCAATAACTAAATAAATTGCAAAAAGGAGAGTTCAGAAGACTTACTTCACCCAGTAGGACCATGGCAACCACATAGACATGCGCATGAAATGTGAGGTTCGATTTCTATCTAGACTCTGGCTTGCAAAATGGAAACGCGAGGATTACCGGGCTAAACCAGTCATGGTTGTGGTTAGGCCGGGGTTCCCCTGACTCCGGCTTAGTCAAGGAGCCGACCCGGGTTGCAAAGGGTGCAACCGTGGTGGGAACTCAATGACACCGTAAAAAAAACTTTCGGGACCAAGAAGGGCGACCCATACCACGCGGGTGTGGTCGGGGTGTCCGCTGTCTCAGTACCATCCTAAACCTGTGCCGCCCAGGTCCGGCAGCGGGTAGTGTGTGCGGTGTAGTGTAAATGCAAGGCATGCACAGCAGGTTATATCATACGACGCTTCGTGCATAAAATAAACCATACATCCAAACACCTCCCTGCAAAACAAGGGTTAACAATCACGCCTCCCCTTATACCTCCCATTCTGCAAAAACATTTAACACCTAAAATGTTAGGGACGTACCTGGGATCCTCGCTGCCAAGCAAAAAATATTTTTTGAAAAGAAAAATTGGCCTAAGTCCACTAAGAGTTTTAACTCAAGTCCCCAGCGGAGTCGCCAAGCTGTCGCGACCTAAAATTTTGCTCTCAGGCTAATGGATTATTAAGACTAAGCCTAACTCGGGCCCTCCCAAGCCCTACCAATTCGCAACTTAGGGTTTAAGTTTTTTAACGTGCAAATGTTTTCATGCTTGGAGTCGCCACTAATCTATTTGTGGTAGGTCGATTAGAAACCTAAATAAAACATAGGGAGATATGTTTTATTCCTACGAATCAGAGATTCTAAGTACGGGGACTTGATTACGCTAGATCTAGTCTAGCGCCCTTTCGGTACCTCTTCTTTTCAAAAAAATGTTTTGCATGCAGTCTGAATCCATTTTGTAGCCTAATCACTAACATGTGAGGTATTCATGCGGATGCGTAAACCACCAATTTAACACCCATGAAAGCAATAAATAAATTACAAGGATGGATAGAAAATACTTACCTTAGAGCAACGTAAGCATCTGTATGGTTAGCTAAAAAATCACGTTGATAACCCTAATATGATTTCTAATTAACATGTAATTCCACTCAAATCTATTTTTTAGGGTTTTCTTTTATTTAAATGAGAACTAACCTATATGCAGTGCATGTAATACGATTACTATAATGCAATGACGTGCAAAGCATGCCTATTTTAACGTGACTCGCAATTTCATGATCCTAACATATAATCACTAAATGATATGCAAGCAATGACATGTCATATATGATGACACGGCAAGTTAGGAATGACGCGGCAAGTTATGAATGACGTGATAAGATGACATGCGACGTGGCAAGTAGCAATGACATAGCAATGATAATGCAAGCATGATGCAATTAATCTATATGACATGCACATGATACCCTTTTTGTATTTTTTGTTGAAATTCGAAATAAAAAAAATGCCTAAAATAACATGCAATCTAACAACTTCTTTTTTGTTTTTTTTATTAAAATTCGAAATCTTAAAATAACCTAAATAATCTATTAGGAATAAAATAACACCTAATTTAAACTAGGAAATAAGTCATCTCAAGTCCCAATTTAAATTAAATAATTATCCTATCTTCTAGATATATTTAGGGTTCCCTAAACATGCAAAATTTCTAATTTAAATCTAACTAACAAATTTTTGGATTTTCTTTATTTAAAAGGAAAACAATTAAACAAAGATAGCAACCACATTCAAACAAAACACGCAGTCCGCAAGATTTATTCAAATTCGGATAAGGCAAAGAAATCAAACTGACAATCATATCTATAGGGTTATAGATATTGACGGAAAGTTGATTGGTCAAATTTGGAAAGCAGATAAAATCTATTATCGTGTCCAAGTGATTATGGACAAGATAACGATTTTCCGTATCGCCGCGTATCGTACCTTAGGGATAAGGTCGGATAGTCGTCCAGATACGTTGCCAAATCAAGAAAATTTCCCAATTTTAGATATTTTCAAATATTGCGGATATAGCGCACATTATCCTAAGATATCTAGCTATCCACCAAAATATTCACGAAATATTCAAATACCCGAAAACTAGGAAATTAAATATTTCAAACAATATTCGGATAATGATCTTACCTAAATTGCGGATAATTCCAAATTCGAACTCGGTGGCGGATCGGGCTTGCGGATCATGGGATGGCCGATGGCGAGTGGACCGGCGGCGATGGTGGTGCGACGTCGGGAGCGGCGGCGGACGTGCCACGGCGGTGGTTGGCCCGGCGGTGGGCAGCGACCCCCCACGGGATAGCAGCGGCGGTATTGAACAAACTTGCGCGGGTAGACGATAGCAGCGACGAACGATCTTCAGAAGTTGCGGAACAGCAGCAGCTCACCACGGGAGGGCGACGAACGTCAGGGATGGCAACAACTTCGGAAGATGTTGGCGTTGTGGTGGTGTGTGTGTCGGACAAGCACGTCGGGGATGCGCGAACTTCACCGTGGAGAATTACTTTGACTTTGCAAAACGTGTGCGTGGAAGAGAGTTCGATGGTGTACCTACGTGGAAGGAAGCTCCCTCTCTCTTTTCATGTATAAGTGTTGCACTGCCTCCTCCCTGACCACTTCCTTCTCGTCTTTTGAATAATGGCCGTGTGTTTCTTGTCAGAATCTCTCCTGAAGAAGAGCCCCCTCTGTTGACCGAGTCTTCTCAATATGGCCTCCCCTTTTTCTTGCTTTGTAGCTATCTGTTGCTCTCTTCTTTGACTTTTCTTTGTCTCTTCTCTCTCACTTTTTCATTCTCTGCTCCAAAGACCAGAACGTGAAGACCTCCCTTTGAACGAAGCCTCCCCTGGACGTATGGCCTCCGACTTCTCCGAATCTCTGAACCGAAAATTCTCTCTATGGCCGCGTATCAAATTGTGTGCTCTAAAAATTGTGTGAGCTCCCCCCAAGAGCCCTCCTTGCATAACGACGTATTTATATCACAACCCTAGGTTAATTGACCGGATTTCCTAGTCCTAATGGGCTTTGGTTTAGGCTTTATCCTTTAATTTTTATTTAATTCCAAATTGACTGAATTAATTTGGGCTTTTCTTTAATTAAGCTTAATGGGCTGATTTAAGCTCAAATTAAGACAACCAAGGCCTTTTAGACTTGTGATTTTCGGCCCCCCCCGTCTTTCGAGTGAGCCGAGTTTCGTTCAGTGCTCGAGCTCGATTTGCGCGATGGATTTTCAGTTCACTCGCCACCGCCGGTTCGATGTGGAATGCAACTAATCTACATGAACTTAAACTATATGCTATGCAATTTTAATATTTTTGTTTAGGGGTTAAAATTTAATCCCTAATTTTTCTATGCAATATTTACCTAACGGGATCACCAAAATTTAGGTGTCAACACCATTGAATAAGCGGGTATGTAATGATTCCAGAAAAAAAAAATCATCATTAGAATCACATACACACCCAATGAAACCTCCCCTGCAACAGCCATCTCTTGGAAATTACGACTAAAAGTTTCATTAATCTGACTCACAATATTTCTCAAGGTAGGCAGCCAATATTCCTGCAGATAGTTTCACATCAGAACTTCTACAGAGAAAATAAACTCATGAGAAAGCTGGTAGAAGCAATCCTGTAGTTAACACATGCATCTTGGACAAAAACCAAATGTTGACAGTGCAAACCGGAAAACAAACAGTTACCCATAATGACAAAAGAAAAGGAAAGAAAAACAACACTGACAGAATTGAAAAAATAATCATAACAAGTAACAGTTAAATGCTTGAAACAATGTTGCACTTGTCTTGATGACTGAATGCTCTCGACACTTGCGACCATTCACAAAATTTTACATAGGCTTATATGGCAAAATGCCCAAAACTTAAGCCCTCCACCTAGTAGTTGCACTTTCAGTTTGCTATTGGTTTTATATTACATAAACATCCAAAATATCAGGAGACAAACTTAACGGGGAAAATGGAGCTCCTTTTTTTTTTTCATCGTATAATCAAGAAAAGAAAAGCCTGAAGGATCCTCACATTAATATTCTAATCCATTTTTTTGTACCCATACTTTTCTTCACCAGCATCACTGGAACCAAACAGTGAATAGGTCCTCGCTGGAATTTCATTCCCCGAAGGAAAATCTATCCAACCAAACAAACTGTTTCAATATGATTTCTACTTTGGATCATGAAACTGTAAGACTTGACCCCCCGTTGCTTCTCTTTTCAACAAAACTAGGTTTTCACCAAAAACTGCGTTAATTGGAGACTGTAAACAGTAATTGCACAATTTATAGATAAATATCCACAAAAGCATAGGCATCATCAGAATATAATGTAGAATTGTCCATGAAGTATAACAAAGTCAATTGGTTCAGGCTTTTGATTTACCCTATCATATGACTTATTATGTAATGCCTATCATTTGTTAGCACATCCAACGAAGTGAGTAATTGCAAAAACTTAAGATGGCAAATATTATAATGATATATACAACAATTGGGCCAAGTTTTAGCACTTATGAGAAAAAGGATCATTGCATTAATTAAGCGACGTTGCCTTAATAATAAATGTTATAATACAGTACCAGGACTTTATTTTGCATGAAACCTCCTGGATGCATAACTGAATGGAAACAGCAATTTCTAGTAAGATCATGCTCAAATTTGGCAAAAAAATCTACTCATCATATATGCCAACTTGTACATTCAGATAAAACTGTAGAGGCCATTCATACATAGTGAAGATAAATGTATATACAGGCGTGCTACATAGTAAGCGTTTCAGCTTTGAGACTAATAGTTAAACCATCCAGAAACAACTTCAAGCAACAACTAAAGCTCTCACCTTAAGGGCATTTATTTCTGCTAAACATCTTGTCAGTTCCCTTTTATCAGCTTCATGTTTCCTTGCAATTGCCTCTATCTGTAAATTAAGTGAAGTTACGGCAGAAGTAGCATATGTTTGATACTAATGAAACAGCAAGAAAGAACAAGAGTTGCCTGGCGCTGACGATCCTCGTATTCTGCCAATATATTCGGGTTTAGAAAGAGAATTGAATACGCTTGAGAAATATTATCTTGTATAGCAGCCTCCAGTTCCTCAACAGTAGTTGGCATCTGCACACAAATCCGTTACCCTCTGAGGCAAATATACCAATATTGCCAAGTGAACTTCTTAGTAAATCTAAACCTAAAATGATAGCTTAAGATTTTGGGTGAAATTATAAGCAAGTACCAACCTCAAGGAATGCCTTTTCAAGCTTTGGAGTAATAGCTGTGACTGATTCTGCCTGATGCTTGGCAGCAGCTAGCTGCCGCCTATGATCTTCTACCTCCTTCTTACCTGATGATAAAGCGAATTGCAAGTTTGCCAGAGGTAAGCACATTTAAACAGCAATTGAAATTCTCATCCAACAATTAAACAGCTGCCGAATCCTTGCAAATTAAAGTTTCTGCTGAAATCCTTGAAGCCTGGATAAGAATGATTGGTAGAGGTAAACAGAGCCACTTGCAAAAAATTGCCACTGTTGTGCATCAGTGTTGGCCCATATCTGTTGAGAGAAAAAACTGAACCGAATGCTTAGTTAGGTCTATGTGACCTCAAGCTATTTATTTATAATAAAGCCAAAAGGCCAAAATTACAATATTACCCTTATTGCTACAATAAGTAAAATAATAAAGGAAATAGACAAATATGCCCCTATTAGCAAAGTAATCTCAAACACTCCCCCTCAAGTTAGAGCATAGATATCACACATGCCCAACTTGACTAAAACAAGATGAAACGATTTACTCCCCAATCCTTTAGTCAACACATCAGCAAGTTGATTACCGGACTGAACAAAGTGCATACAAATTAAACCACTCTCCAACTTCTCTTTGATAAAGTGCCTGTCAATCTCTACATGTTTTGTACAGTCATGTTGTACAGGATTGTGAGCAATACTAGTGGCTGCTTTATTATCACAATATAGCATGATATGAATAGGAACATATACTGTAACATCCTGAATTTTGACCCGTTCACGGGACCAATAAAGTGTACATTAATTCTCGTTTGATTTTAGTAAGTCTCTCCCGGACTTGATCAATCACGGGATACTAACCAAATGGGAAAGGCTAAATAGGAACAGGTACGTGGATCGAGGACCCGATCGCGATTGAGCGCCGAGTTCGAGAAACGCCGAGGAAATATTTTGAACCAATATGGGCCAATCTTAGGAGAATGACGGATTTATATAGTCAGTAAAGTACGATCGGATCGCGGGTGATTCCGCACGACCGAAAGTACGCCTGACCAATGAATCCCGATTTTAATCCGAACGATCGTGACCCCCGGTACTAGCGATAATTCCTCTCGTTCTCTCGAAATTCGAGGCCATCACGATTCGGACAATCTTAGGTCGATACGCGTAACACCTAAACAGCCGCCCGTTAGTGAGAGGCCCTAAGACTTCAAAACGAGTTATTTTGATCGCGATATTGAGCCCGAACTTCGATATCAAAATTTCAAGGGTAATTACGACTAATTTGCAAGACGGACGTCATTTTATAGTGGCCAAATAAGTTTTGGACAAGAACGGCTGAAAATAGAAATTTCGACAGAAATTGGGGAAAATTACAATTTTGCCCCTAGGGACCTCGACGCCCGTTTCCGAGGCCCAAACGAAATTATTTTTCGGAACCGATGCCATTTTGGGGCAATCATGCACGTCTGGAGTACATACAGTCAAAAATTGGAATTTCGACCCCGGAACAAAAAAATTACGGTTTTGCCCCTCCAAACTTTTGGACTGATTTTCGAGGGCTTAAAGGATGAATTTTAAGGATCCGACACCGGATTATGTCTACCATGAATATATAGGACCGGTATGGACAAAAATTGAAATTTCGGTTTGGGATCGAAAAATTACGAAAATGCCCCTATGGCTAATTTGGCTAATTCCGAATTTTGGTCAAAATTTTGGGATTAACCAAGGTTGGTTAGAGCTAAACTAGGTCTGGTCAGCTTGAGTTAAGGACAAATGATCATTTTACCCCTAAATTATTGGATTAGATTAAATCTTAGCCCTTGGATTAGAGGCGAAATTGTCCAATTGGCCAAGATTAGGACACTTGGACTCCACTAACACAATCTTTGACCTATTTGACCAGACCCTCTCTCTCTCCTCTAGCCATTCTGCCGAGACCTCCCTTCTTCCTCTTCTTCTTCATTGTTTCATCTTCTTCATGAACTACATTCTGTCCGTCTGGTACTGTTCACGCCGGAACAGTACCGGCCGGAGTTGCCAACCACCATCCAGCACCACTAATCGCCGTTTCCGTCGTCGCCGTGACCGCCGGCTTGCACCCGGAACGCCGCCGTCGATCCTTACCGCACGTCTGTGATCGACCGCCCATTCCCGTCGTCCCGAGTCGTTAATAGGCGAGTATAAACCCCTAAACCCCTAATTAGTTATAATTGTGCATTTTTAGGGGTTAATTAGGCCTAATTAGGGTTTTGATTAGGCTTAATTGTGTGTGGGGTGTTTAGTATAGGTCATTAGGACCTAATGAGATAGTTTAAGGGTGGATTAAGGCACAAACAGCCCCCTGTTCTGGTACTGTTCACTGAGTACCGAAAATTGCATTTTTTGTCTAAGTTTTGTACTAATTGAATTCAATGGTTAATGACTTAGAAATGGAAATTTTAGGGGCTAATTAGGCTTAATTGAAGCTTAATTAAGTGTATTTGATGGTTGGATGATTAGGGTAAGTGATTAGGCCCTACTGAGATGGTTTAAAGGTGGTTTAGTGCCTAAATGTTAATCTGTCCTGGTACTGTTCATGGGGCACCGAATTTATGCATTTTTGTCTAAGTGTGACACTAATTGGGTTTGATTGTTAGTGACCTTGGATTGGTCATTATAGGGATTAATTAAGCTTATTTGAGGCTTAATTATGTATATTTGATGGTTGGGTGATTATAGTATTTGATTAAAGCTTAATGGAATTGTTTAAGGGGGGTTTAGTGCATATTGGAAATTCGGTTCTGGTACTGTTCACCAGAACCGAATTGCACTTTTTGCTTCAAATTGAGATTTAATTGGTTCTTTGACTATGGGTTTGAGTTTGGACATTCTTGGGGGTTGGTTGGGACTTGAATAAACCCTATTGAATGACCCCATGATTGCAAGATCAATTAGCCCAAGGCGGGCCTTAGGCGCATTAGATTGATTTGTGTAATGAATGCGCAGAATGAACTTGGAATTGATTGGATTAGAATGGAAATGCTTGGGTATGCCAAGAATGAGTGGCATAAGTCTAATTTGATCATAATTATGCTTGGTAAATTTGATATCAGTAATTGGCTTGAATTCCCGAACATATGTTTTGCATATCAAGTGGTGATTGGTTGAAATTGAGTGAAACGATGTACTTGCCTGAGCTTTGTTCAAATGTTGGCCTTCGGGTAGGGCCAACGGGTCTTTATATCCAATTGTGACCTTCGGGTCGGGCCTACAGGTCGTTATATCCAATTGTGACCTTCGGGTCGGGCCTACGGGTCGATTTAATCAAACTGTTGGCCTTCGGATCGGGCCTACAGGTCGTTATATTCAATTGTGGGCCTTCGGGTCGTTATAATTGTGCATGATTCATGATGAATTTAAATGCCTAACCTGCAGGGTTGAGATAGTAAATTGGGCTGTGAGCCGGGAATGTTTTAATGTTATACTGGTTCGTCGCTTGATGTGTTTTATTTACCCTTCTGGAGGTGCACATTAGCCTAGTTTAGGATTAGTGATTTGTACTTGCTGAGATTTCTCACGGTTGTGGTAAAACCGACATTTCAGATCCCCGGCCATGAATGTTGAGGCCGAGGAGCAGGACCTCGAGCCCGAGACAGAGTCTGAGACTATGAGTTCAGAGGAGGAGCCGGAGCAGCCCGAGACAGAGTCTGAGCCTTAGATTAGGTCTCAATGTTAGCAGTAGAGGCCAGCTCCTTTTTGACTGTAGCCTCTAGTAGTCAATCCGATCTCCTTAGGCCACCGATCCCTTTTTGTTTTAGTGGCCCTTTTGTTATATTTTGTTTATAATGGATATTGTATATAAGTGTTTTTAATGAATGTATATGTTGTTTTTAATCGTTTGAAATTTGTTGGCTTGTGTTGCTCATGGTTTCTTTTAAATTGTCCGGGTGTATATATATTTATTATATATACGTCATTTCCGCATGTGGCGTGTTTTCTCTGATTTGGGTTTTCGGGTCGTTAACGTAACCTGGGAGCGTCGCACCTCATTTCGACCTATACACGGATGTTCATGCTTCGTGGGGTACGGGGCGTGACATCCCGTTCGAATTGGTATCAGAGCAAGGACAGCTTGGTCCAATCTGGTCGAACCCTGGAGTGATAAGGAGTAGTGACCATGGGTAGTCGTACGGCGACCTAGTGTGCTAAGTGTACCTCCAGACTGCTTTTGTGTTTGAGTGTTTTGATGATTACTCGAACCAGTGCATGCAGGTGCGGCATGACCCAAGGTAAGTGTGCAAGTCCTTGGGTGAAATGTTAGTGCCGTTGTTTTAAGCCGCATGTTGAGTGTTTGATTGCTTTTGTGTTGATACCTACCTAAGACTTAGACCGGTTAGTTGGTTTAGGTCTCTAATTCCTGGACTGAATTATAATAAGCAGTTGAGCACTCAAATCTGGAGAATGAGTAGAAGAAGGGGAAAGGAACCCCAGGGTCAGTCGAGTTCAGGAGGCCAAGAGGCCCAAGACTGCAGAATACAGGACGTTATTCAAACTCTGAACAGGAGAAGGGGCAAGGAACCCCAAGTGCAGTCTAGTACTGGTGGCCAAGAGGCCAGAGACCCCAGAATGGAACAAGTCATTGAAATCCTGAGAGAAATAGGGAATGTCATGGACAAGCAGGCCCAGGAGAGAGCTGCAGTCATTGCAGAGGCTGCAGCAGCTGCCGCCATCAACGGGAATCAAGCTCAAGCCCAGCAAGCTCAGGCTTAACCAATGGTAGCAGCTAGGCCAATGCACCAGTTGGTGGAACAGTTTCTTAAGCTGAAACCGCCCAAGTTCACGGGCAGAGGTGACCGGGAAACCTCCCCACGTTGGGTGGAGGAATTGGAGAAAGCGTTTGACTTGTTGGGATGTACTGAGGCCGAAAAGATTTCGTTGGCAACTTATCAGCTGCAAGACAATGCCAACGACTGGTGGAAGGTAGTCAGGGATAGAGTATTCCCAGAAAATATGGAACACTCCCTCCCCGTCTGTCCTCCTCCTTCCTTTTTTAGCTTATTTTTTAAATTTAATTTAAATAAAATTAATATTAAAATAATGATTAAAAAAGCCACGTCATCGCCACGTAGGATAGAAAAAAAGAAGCAATGTTGGTATTTTCGTTAGTTAAATTGGACAGTATTAACTTTAGGACTCGATTGAACCAATGTAACAAGTTTTAGGACTTGATTGCACTTTTTGTAAGTTTTAGAACTCAATTGCACTTTGGTGACAAGTTTTAGAACTTCTAATGAATATATCTCCTTTTTCTTTTTTTCTGTTTTTTTTGGGGGGGTCAGAAAACACCGAATTTCGTTACTTGAGAAAAGTGCGCGGAAACAGTTCAACCGCTTTGGAGCAAAGAAGGTCCCACGGGGGTATTTACAACCCAATTTTGTGGTAATTTACTCTTACTCTGGGCTTCGGCAATACTCTATGGGCCAAGCTAATTTGCGTATGGGGCCTCAAGAGCAAACGGGCTTCGCGGATAAGTACTTCCACTTCCCAACTAATTTGTGCGTCGTTGAGCTTTTTGCTTAAGGGGGACTTTCGACCAAGACTCGAAGCAATTTAGGGCTTCCACCAAATCAAAGCGCTGCCAGCCATAGTTAAATAGGAAAAGAAAAAAAAAGTAAAAAACTTAAAAAATCATTCCCATCAGTGCCGGCTATGCCATTCATGTAGGGCGGTTAGCATGCACGTCAACGATTTTTATCCATGGTCAGAAGGAACAAATTGACAAATCGTCAACATGTTTACGACTAAATTGGTATAATTGAAAAATGTAGAAATGAATCGGCCACCGTACAATAGGTAAAGGACTTTTATGACAATTTTTCTTCCAGATCATTATTGTATTATTCTTAATTTTGTGAAAACTCACTTTTCCTCGAAAGTTTTTTTTGAAGATTAAGGTGTTTATTTGAATGGGATGAAAAAAAATATCTTAAAATGTTGAGTAGCTCAACATAATAAAGAAATATAGTACCTTTTACTTTTTCTCGGTTTTACGAGAACCCTTACATTTCTTTGAATGTGAATATCTTTTCAAGTCTCCAATTGTTATATATAGATTAAAAGGATAAATACATTGAAAGTATTAAAACTTTTCATGAAAGTGCAATTGAATCCTAAAACTTGTAAAAAGTGCAATCAAGTTATAAAACTTGTCAAATTGGTGTAATCGAATCCTTTTGATAACTTTGCCCAACTTGGCTAACGGAAAATGCCAATGTGGCTTTTTAAAATATTTTCTCTCTCCTACGTAGTAATGACATGATCAAAACAACGTTGTTTTGGTCCAAATCTGATTTTTAATACAAGTTTTATTTAATTTTTTAAAAAATAAGCTAAGTTAAAAAGAAAAAGAAAAAGAAACAAAATCGTTGAGAATGAAGCGCTGCCCTAACTGCAGCCGTCCCACTTTTGCCATTTGTTTTTTTTTAAATAAAAAACCATGTCAGCATTTTCTGTTAGCAAAGTTAGACAGAAAGGAAGGACTCTATTGACAAGTTTTATGACTTAATTGCATTTTTTATAAGTTTTAGGACTCACTTACACTTTTGTGAAAAGTTTTAATTCTTTTAATGCACTTATCTTTAGATTAAACCTCCAATTACTAAAAGTAAACACGGATAGTAACCAAGTTTCACTATTTAGTAGGTCAAACTAAAGGAGGTAAAATTGCCCATTTCAATGAGCTAGAGCAAGAAGAAACTAGCTTTCGTGATGGAATTAGATATTCCCCGAATGGAAGTAGATATACATTCTATAAAGCTAAATGTTAGATATTCTGTAAAGCCAAACCCATGAGAGATCGAGAAGACTGAAACTATTTAATAAAGTCGGCCTTTTGAAATCGGCATGTTGGACTATTATAAGATTAGAATCCACTCTATGTTACAATAAGCCCACTTTTGTAATCATCTCGTTTTACCTCATTTATCAAAAGAAAATTAAACACCGTTATTGCGAGTGATTCTTCTACAATATTGATAGAATATGCACAAGACTACATTACCTTTGAGGCGAGTGAAATCTCACATCAAGCATGCTTGGATGAGCGGAGCTGTTTATGTAGTTCTAAAGGTCGACCATTTGGAACTAGTATTCCGGGGTACTACGCAAGTTTTTTTTTTTTGGTCAGTGGACTATGAACACTCGACTCATTCGGTGTTGATTGTGGATTTCTACTGATGAGGTCACTTATCCTTCTGTCCTTTTTCGCATTTTAAGTTCACTTTAGGAATTTAGGGGTCTTACTTCATTCAGCAATCCAGTCTTTTATAGATTTATGAGTTGATACCACGAAAAACCCTAAACTGGTATACCCGTGATAATTTTATCCCGAACTAATTTTTTGACCATAAAAAATCCCAAACTGGTATATTTGTGATAAATTTACCCGAACTACCCAAAACTGGTATACCTAAATTGGTACATTTGTGACAAATTTACCCTTCGTTAGTGTCCGTTAAATTGGATTAATATCATAAAAAATCACAAATTGATAAATTTGTGATAAACAGAGAGGTAAAACTCCAAACTGGTACACCCGTCAACTACCACGTGTCATTAAACTCAATAATTTGACAGTAAAATTTAACGAAAACTAACGGAGGGTAAATTTATTACAGGTGTACCGGTTTGGGAATTTTAGTGGTCAAAAAATTAATTCGGGGTAAAATTGTCACAGATGCATCAGTGTGATTTTTGGTGGTCAAATAATTAGTTCGGGGTAAAATTGTCACTGGTGTACCAGTTTGGGGTTTTTTATAGTCAAAAAAATAATTTGAGATAAATTTGTCACAAATGTACCGGCATGTGGTTTTTCATGGCATTAATCCTAGATATATATATATGTCACCCCAAATTGACTTTTTGGAATTTGTTTATAATGTACACTTTATTAGGAGCGATTTCTACTTTTTAAAATTTGCCTTTTTGTTAATCTCGCAGCATGTGCATTTTGATTCTCTTTTTATCTTAAGCACCTGAAACTTTCATATAATATGTACATGTTAATCCGTAGATTCATGTATAATTTATTTCATAATTTTTTATATTTAAATA
The DNA here is from genome assembly GCA_031216235.1 of Syzygium jambos. Taxonomy (NCBI): domain Eukaryota; kingdom Viridiplantae; phylum Streptophyta; class Magnoliopsida; order Myrtales; family Myrtaceae; genus Syzygium; species Syzygium jambos. Next base: position 36,093,430 of record CM062226.1, on the reverse strand, counting down.
AGATTTTAAAGTTTGGTGGGATGGTTAAAAAAGTCAGTTTTGACCTTTGACAAGTCAAGGCAAACAAATACATCTCCCGCAATAAGCCCAGAAGACAAGTGTGCGCGGAAGTTGGGCTCTCCAATTGAAGACAAACACCACGTGGCATTGGGAGCGCTGAATTTTAGTAAAAACTAGCGTGGGCCGCGTGATGCGTAGAAGAAAACTAAATTTTCCATGTAAAGGAAAAAAAACCATCAAAAATCACTAAAAACCTCAAATTATATTTATTATGATATATTTATCTTGAAATTTTTTTCGTAACTCCAAAAACTCCAAACTTTTATCCGTGTGACATATTTATCCTATGATAGGATTTTGTGAAAAAAAACACCGTTAAAAGTCCTACCACTACAAAAAAACTTGTTTTTTGCGACGGAATTTGCGACGGAAATTTCGGAAAAATCCGTCGCAAATCGAATTTTGCGACGGATTTTGCGACTGACAAAATTCCGTCGCTACTAGCGCGTCGCAAATTTTTGCGACGGAAAATTCGAAATTTCGTCGCAAATTTGCGACGGAACAAAATTCGTCGCAAATTTCGTCGCAAAAGTCGTCGCAAAATTCGTCGCAAATTTGCGACGGACCCTATCCGTCGCAAATAATCCGTCGCAAATTTGCGACGAACTAAATCCGTCGCAAAATTCGTCGCAAATTCCGTCGCAAATTTGCGACGAACTAATTCCGTCGCAAATTCCGTCGCAAAAGTCCGTCGCAAATTCCGTCGCAAAATTTGCGACGAACCTAAATCCGTCGCAAATTTCGTCGCAAAATTCGTCGCAAATTTGCGACGAATTAAATCCGTCACAAAATTCGTCGCAAAAATCGTCGCAAAATTTGCGACGGACCATAGCCGTCGCAAAATCCGTCGCAAAATCCGTGGCAAAATCCGTCGCAAAATCGCGACGAACTCAATCCGTCGCAAAGTTCGTCGCAAAATCCGTCGCAAAATCCGTCGCAAATTCCGTCGCAAATTTGCGACGAACTTCAATCCGTCGCAAAGTTCGTCGCAAAATACGTTTTTTTTTTTTTTTTTTTTGCCGTCGCAAAATTCGCCCCAAATTTGCGCCGAACTCAATCCGTCGCAAAATCGTCGAAAATTTCATCGCAAACTTGGCTTAAAATATTCATCGTTATTTTTACATCATTTCGGCCATAAATTATTGTCCATCTCAATCAAAGGAGACAATGACATATAATTGAAACAGAAAAACGAATAAATCATAAATTCTGACAAACCAGCCACAATGACATATAATTAAAACAAATAACAGAAGGAAAGTTATAAAGTCTGACATAATGCTATTTGATATCCAATATTACAATACATTCAAAACATGAACTAAGAGACGGGATAACCATAGAAGACGCAAAAAAACCATACAGAAGAAGACGCGGCTTTGATACGATGGCAGGACACCAAAAGTAGTCACCTTTGTCGAAACCTGAGGAAATGTCGATACATAAATCAGTACAGAATATAAAAACAGCGTTGAAGCATGGATGTGGAACTAGGTATGAAATATCAAAAATACGTTTTAGGACGAACATAAATGTTCTTACATATAAATATGAGTGAAATAATGAAAAACCAAGATTTGCGACGCAAGCTTACCCAGAATTGCTACTAGGGAGACTGGAGAAAATCATCATCATCATCATCATCATCATCAGCATCAGCACCAACATCAGCATTCTCGGCATCAATGTGCCCATGACCCATTGGATTGGCTGGAGGTACAGGAGGCCCGGCATTGCGCTGGAGGTTAAGGTGTTCCATAACTAATCTCATTTGATCTTCCAAGCTATCTATTCGTTCATCCTTCTGAACAAGTAAATTAGTCAGACGAATATTTTCTTGGGTCAATTGCTCCTCCTTGCGTGACTTCCTTCGACCAGTCCCAGCGGATGATGAACTTCCAGGACTATTCGGCATGAACATCCTTGACAAGGATCCCAGCCCAAATATTTTTCCTTTTTTCGGCCCACCCGCTGCCGCCATCCACAATGCCATATCATCACCTGATGGGCGGGGCTCAGGACAATCATCACTACCACTAGCATTGCTCAGTAAAAGATCATCATATCTTTCCTACATTAACAATGTAAATGAAAATAAAATCATTATATAAATATATATATACCATAAATATAGAAAGCATTCACGGTTTTCATTATAGTTTACATATAAGCCAAAGTATAACCTTACGTACCTTAACAGCTCTTGCTCGATCGCCTGTCCATGTCTTATCTTTCTTTTGAAATGTGCGTTCAAATGTAGCTGTAAATGTCGGTTCCGTCCCCAATTCATGTGCCTACAAAATATAAATTTGAGTAATTGAATCGAATTAAATGAACTTATAACTCATTTAACAGACTTACCAGTCGCTTGCGATGCTCGGCAATGTTGATAGAGCCCCCAGCATATGTGGCTGACCCTTCACTAGAACTAGAAGAGCGATTCTTCTTATTCTGCTCACAAAGTTGCCGACTCTGTTCAGATGCCCAAAATGTGTTCATTGCCACCCAATTGTCAGCCGTAAAGAAAGACGGCTTCGCTTGCTTGCCCTTCGCTCTATTCATGACATTTCGCATAAAATCACTTATTTTCTTATCGAAAATTCTTCTCACTTCATTGTTTTCCGTTTCCTCCCACTTGAACTTCCGCTGCAATGAATAAAAACACAATTGATAATTATTATGATGATCACATATCCATAACCATGCACCAGACACATATAGACAGATTTTGTAAAGTTGATGTCGGGGAAAATATCTGGTCCTTTACGTATCGAAAACTACAGAGTTGTTCTGGTCCCTTTACATCATTCTTGACCATCAATATACTATACCAAACTTAATTAATAAGAAAATAAAATATGTAAAACTTACCTTGAACTCATTCCACCACATTTCTTTCACTTCTTGTGGAACATTTCTGTAATTCATATACTGTCCCATCCAAAAGTTTCTTACTATTTTGTTCAATTCCCTCACAACAGTAATAGCATCCGTGAATCTGCATTCATACGAATATTGTGCAACATTGATAATTAAGTTGACATAAATATCTAAAGCCGTAAATATGACATATACTAAAATAAAAATGAAGCACTTACGAATCTCCAAATGGGCATATGAAGAATCGGTTATCTTCTTGACCTCTGTTTCCGTCAATATTCGATTGTTCCGCCGAATAATGGGGTGGAACGGAAGGAGAGGGAGCTAAAGGAGATTGAACTGGAGAACGTTCGGTTGGCATGTGGCCAAGTCCCGTAACATATTGTTGAGGGTGGGAGGAAGAGCCAACGTGGCCATATTGTGACGGACCATATTGTGGTTGAGGGTTAGATGCCGGGACAGGAGAAGAGGAAAGGGACGGGGACGAAGACGAGGAAGAGCCTTGTCTTCTAGGCATGTGACCTCCACGTTTAAACTGACAAGTAGGAAAGTTATGTGAATATGTAAAGAACTATTGACACGTATTACGAACACATAATGATGTACATGACGAAGCTTACCATTTTGATAGAAAGACTGAGAAAATGTTTCCTTCAAATGAGCCAATGGCGAGTGTTTATGATGTGCAATTTCCTACAAACAAATATACTATGAATCTCATTCATTTTGATATGAAACATCAATGTATGAGCACGATATGGGTGGCCAGAAGTATCAAACATCACTATATGAATCGCATGCATTTTGGTTAAATTTTTTTTACCACGTACAAAAATTCAAATTTCACTGAAAGTGAAATTTCAAATATTCTACGTAATTCTGTAAAGTTTTGTATGAAATAAATTATCATTATTGTTATATTTTTTTTGGGACATTAAAAAAAATTTCACTAAAAGTTGGTGGCAACCGATATGCTAAGACATTCTGTAAAGTTATGAAATTTTTAAATTTTATGAATTTGAAAGTTATTATTTTTAATATAAACTTTTTTCCGTGAAAAAAAAAGTTCATACTAAAATTGGGTGGCCACAGGTAGTCTAAGCTATTAGGTAAAGTTTCCCAAATTGTAATCCTTCTTTATTTTAATAATTTTTAGGGCACGTTAAAAAAATTATATATAACTAAAAGTGGGTGGCCACAGGTATTATAAGCCATTACGTGAAGTTTTGAAAATTTTAAAATTCTAAATTGTTTTGCCATCTAAAGAAATTTAAATTTCACTGCAAGTAGATGGCCACATGTTTTCTAGGCAATTATGTGCATTTTTTAAAATTTATATTTTTGTAATTTTTCTTCACAAAAAAAAAATTTCCCTCACAGTGGGTGACCACATTTATGCTAAGCTATTTTACCAATTCATAGAAATTTTAAATTTTTAAATAAATTTTTCCGCGTAACGTTAAAAAATCTTAATTTCACTGAAATTAGGTGAGCACTATTAATTTTTGCAATTTTGATCCATATTATGAAATTTTAGTTTGTTAAAAAGTTTAACTAACTTTTACAGTCAAATTTCAATTTTTTTGTCAACATATACAATTTTTTAAATTTTTCATTATTTTTCATGATTTTTTATGAATTATTTAATTTTCAAGCATTTTCTGTGAAAATGCTTAATCAATCATCCTATCGTCATTTAACGCTTAAACATCCACATAATAAACAAATTAACCAGTCGACCATCAATCAAAGCCACATACAATCCTAAAATGCACCCGTAATTTAACCAATGAAAAATAATCTTAAATATAATCCCTAAACAAGGTCGACTAATTACCTAATTATGCTAACTAAGGGTTAGAGTTGGCTTACTTGGTTCAAGGACAACAAAAACGGGCGGAATGGAGAGTGGCGGTTCCGGCACGGGCGTGGGCGACGGCGAGGGCGGCGGCGGCGATGGTCCGGCAACGGCGTCTGCGGCGGCTGGCCGCCGGCTGGCTGGCGGCGATGGTCCGGCGGCGATGGTCACGAGGGCGGCGGCGGCGACAGGGGCGGGGCGGCGGCGACGGCGACCGGTGCGGGGCGGCGGCGACGGCGACGGGGGCGGGGCGGCGGCGAGGGCGGGGGCCGGGGCGGGGGCGGGGCGGGGGCGACGGCGACGGCGGGGGCGGGGCCGAGGGGCGAGGGGCGGGGCGGGGGGCGGGGGCGGGGCCGAGGGCGACGGGCGACGGGCGGGGCGGGGGCGAGGGCGCGACCGGCGGTGGGCGGGGGCGAGGGCGACCGGCGACGGGCGGGGGCGACCGGCGACGGGCGGGGGGCGACGCGGGGGCGAGGGCAGGCGACGCGGGGGCGAGGGCAGGCGACGGGCGGGGGCCCCTGCCGGGCTGGGCGGCGACGGGCGGCGGAGCTGCGACGGCGGCGGCGACGGGGGACGGCTGGGCGACGACGGACGACGGCTGGGCGGCGACGGCCACGGCTGCGACGGCGACGGACGAGAGCTTACCTTTGCACTTGCAGATCTGACTCGGGGAAGGGGGAGAAGAGGAAGAACAGGTGCAAATCTCGCAAATTTGCGACGGAACAGCCACGTCCGTCGCAAATTTGCGACGGACGTGCATTTTCCGTCGCAAATTTGCGACGGAACGTGCACGTCCGTCGCAAATTTGCGACGGAGGCGCAGGTCGCAAATTTGCGACGGACGTGGCTGTTCCGTCGCAAATTTGCGACGGAATTGTTAGTCCGTCGCAAATTTGCGACGGAAGAGCCACGTCCGTCGCAAATTTGCGACGGAATGCTCGTCCGTCGCAAAATAGCGACGGAACAGTCGCCCGTCGCAAATTTGCAACGGACCAACACTTCCGTCGCAAATTTGCGACGGAAGAGTACGTCCGTCGCAAATTTGCGACGGAACAGCCACGTCCGTCGCAATTATATCACCGACCAAATTTGCGACGGAACGCGAATGTCCGTCGCAAATTATATGTGCAAAAAATTTCCGCGGGAAATGAAAATGCCGCCGAAATTTTCGAGCGGGAAAATCTTCCCGCTCGAAATTTTGCGACGGACCTCTAATGTCCGTCGCAAATTTGCGACGGATAGGCAAGGTCCGTCGCAAATTTTTTCCTATGCAAATTTGTGACGGACATTGGGCATCTCGTCGCAAAAATTTGCGACGGACCCAATATCCGTCGCAAAACGTTTGCGACGGACGCTCTGTCCGTCGCAAATTTTTGCGACGGACGCTCTGTCCGTCGCAAATTTTTGCGACGGACGCTCTGTCCGTCGCAAAAATTTGCGACGGACGCTCTGTCCGTCGCAAATTTTACGACGGAAATGCTCTGTCCGTCGCAAATTTTGCGACGGACACGATGTCAGTTAAATTTTAGCATCTCAAATTTTGCAATGGAAATTACAATATCGGAAATGTTACGGCACGTTAAAAATATTTGCGATTTTGGGGATTTAGGGACAAAATTTCGGACGATAAATAAAAATAGAAAGAATAATCGACAAGAACAATAATAGAAAAGCGCAATAACAATAATAACAAGAACAATAATGATAACAACCAATTTTTAATCTTCGTCTTCGTCTTCGTGTTCGTCTTCGTCTTCGTCTTCGTCTTCGTCTTCGTCTTCATCTTCGTCTTCGTCCTCGTCCTCGTCCTCGTCCTCGTCATCTGTCTGAATATCAGATTCGGAACATCCGTGCACATTTAATTCGCAAATTTCAGTTGGATCCACATCTATCATTGCTCCACACGGATCTCGTAAAGTTGGTATGTTATATTCCTCAATTTCAACCGTGTTACACACTTCCTCTTGTTGGTAGGCTCTATCCTTCCAGTGTTCCTCGATTTTCCTCCGTGCTTTGATTTTACATACAGCCCACCAATCAACTTTGTCACGTTTCAAACTAGGATATGATGCATAACATACTTGAATTGCTTGTTGTGCCAAGACAAATGGTTCATACTTCATATACCTTTTCTTGTGATTTATTTCAACCAAATTGAACTTCGTATGCACCTTCATTCCTTTGACGGGGTCGAACCACGTGCACTTAAATAACACAACCCGCATCATTAATGGTCCAGGGTACTCTATCTCAATGATTTCATCCAACAAGCCATAAAAATCATCTTTCCAACTGTCACCATCGGATGACCGAACAGACACACCACTATTCATTGTGGATTTTCCCATACCATATTCCTGAGTATGAAAATTATATCCATTTATGAAATATGCTGGCCAACTGCGAACTTTTAACTGTGGACCCCATGACAGATAATATAGCAATCCTTGCCCTCCAAATTCATCATAATGACTGTGAACCTAAAGTTACACATGCGAAGTCAATAATATATATTTTACTAAATGATGTATATAATTTGAATAAACTAATTTTGATACATAGGCAACTTACATATGTCTTGAACCAAGATGCAAATTGTTCATCGCACAAACGGTCAAACTCATTTGGTTGTAGTCCAAACATTTCAGTTTGGAAAATCCTAATATTAAAAATCACATCATTATTAGCAAATATTTCACACGCAAAACATATAATGGTGAATTTACACTTACTTGAAGTATGGCTCGACTTCTGGGCAGTTCAGTAAAATATAAGTATGGGCTGCATGAAATTCTTCGCCTGATAAGTAACGAAACTGACATGCGCCGCTTGGTCGACCCAGATAATTAAAAATAGAGAATGCCGTGCAATTGGGATCAATGGGGCCCTCATCATTTCTGCCTGCTCTCCGGCTCTTGCACTGAACGTGCGGCTCAAAATAGTATGATGCAAATGTTGTCACTTCTTCCACAATATATGCATTACAAATTGAAGCTTCAACACGTGCCTTATTCTTCACTTTTTTCTTCAAATGATATAAGAATCTAGTTGAAATACAAAGAAGCTTATCGGAACATATTATATGATAAACTAATTTGAGCTGTATTATAAAAAAAAAACATTACCTCTCAAATGGATACATCCATCGAAATTGGACGGGACCTGCAACTTTGGCCTCATAAGGCAAGTGAACTAAGAGATGCTCCATCGAATCAAAAAACGCTGGAGGAAATATCCTTTCTAAGTTGCAAAGAATAACTGGAATATCTCTCTCTAGTTTTTCCATGTGCGATGCTTTTAACACTGTCGAGCAAATATCATGGAGGAAATTGCTTAATTCTGCAATGGCGCCCCATACAAAGTTCGGTAGAACTTCCTTCAAAGCTATTGGAATTAGCCTTTCCATCAGGATGTGACAATCATGACTCTTCAAACCTGTCAACTTGCATTCATTCAAATCAACACATCTCCCGAGGTTCGAAGCATATCCATCAGGAAACCGCACAGATTTCAACCATTGACAAACAACTCGCCTCTGCTCCCTATCCAATGTATAAACTGCTTTCGGTTTTGGTCCCCTGCTGCTTGCATCCACAGCTAGTATTGGCCGCTCGCAAATATCTCTCATATCTTTTCTTGCGTTTAAGTTGTCTTTTGTTTTTCCGGCGACATCCATCACAGTATTTATGACATTGTCGAAAACATTCTTCTCTATGTGCATGACGTCAAGATTATGATGAATAAGATGGGCCTTCCAATATGGTAAATCCCAAAATATACTGCGTTTTGTCCACTTATGCGTACTTCCGTACGCAAAAGTCGTACCGTGCGGGTTCTCAACAACAGTTATAAAGTCCTTCACACGCTCCCAAATTTGATCGCCGGTCAACCTCAGTGGTGGACGCGTTCTTTCAGTCCTATTCTTGGTGAATTCTTTCTTATTCCTTCTGAAAGGATGACTTGCCGGTAAAAATTGTCTGTGACAGTCAAAATAGCAAGGCTTCTTCCCATGTTTCAATCTAAATGACTTTGACCTCTCCAAACATATCGGACATCCTAAGATCCCAGCTGTACTCCATCCAGATAACATTCCGTAAGCTGGAAAGTCATTGATCGTCCAAAGAAGGGCGGCCTTCATTACAAATGTTTGATCGGTTGAAACGTCATACGTAGGGACACCGTCAACCCATAGCCGTTGTAACTCCTCAATCAATGGTTGCATATAAACATCTATCAACTTTTTCGGATTTTGCGGCCCTGTCACGATCAATGTCAAAAACATATAAGGTGTCTTCATGCACATACCAGGTGGAAGATTGTACGGCGTTAAGATAACTGGCCAGCATGAATAACTTTTTCCTGTTTTCCCAAATGGAGCAAATCCATCGGCACATAGACCTAACCTGATGTTCCGAGGCTCCATTGCAAACTCAGGGTATGTTCTATCAAAATGTTGCCATGCCTCCGCATATGAAGGATGACACATTAGACCCTCTTCTGTTTCATGATTTGCATGCCAAGTCATGTGTTCAGCAGTGGCTTTAGACGCATAAAGCCTTTGTAATCTGGGGATTAAGGGCAGATAAAACATTTGCTTGCATGGTCTACGCTTCTGATTACGACCCGGCCTCCTGTTAATCTTGTACCTAGGTTGGCTACAGAATTTGCACGATTCTGCATTTTCATCATCTCTCCAATATATCATACAACCCCTACTACATACATCAATTCTTACAACCGGAAGACCTAAGTTATCCACTAGCTTTTTCATATCATAAAAATCACTTGGCATGTTGTTATCACGAGGCAATGATTCCCGCATTACTTCAACAAAAGAGTTGAAACAATCCGCAGACACATTATGCTCTGCCTTGATATTTAATAGCCGCGCTGTTACCGATAACTTAGTGTGGTCCTCACAACCTGCCCATAGAGGTTCATCTGCTGCTTTCAACACATCCCAGAACTGATTAGATTGAAAAGTTTCATTATACACATTCTCCTCAAAACCCGTTACTCCTATATCTTCCAATTGTGAAGCATGACTAGTACCCACTTGTTCACGTGTAGGAGTAAAACTAGTACTTGCATGATTTGATTCTGTGACAAAATTATAACTAGCTGCATCAATCACCATCCTTTCGTATGGATTCAATTGCTCATAATAGCCACATTCTTCCCTAACTGAAAATTGGCCACTTCTTCCATATCCTTCATCAGATATAAATGGTTCACCATGGGAAGTCCAATTATAATAGTTCGGAGTAAACCCAAATCTAGTAAGGTGTTCTCTAACTCGATCACACACAAGAAATTTACCATTACCGCACTTTTTGCACGGACACCTTAACTTATTTCCATCCATAAACTCATATTTACTACTAGCAAAGTCTAAAAATAGTTCCAACCCTGTACGAAACTCATCTGTCAATCCTTGACGTCCAGGTAAGTTCTTATTATACATCCAAGCCCTTTCTCTTTGCATTGTGTCTGTATTAAAATTAAAAATTCTTGTAAAAGAATAAAAATATCATATCTATTGTTCTTAATTAAAACAAGAAAAATTTTGGAAATTATAATTTTTGTTATTCACGCACCAATTAATATGTAATTGCAAAAATAGAAAAAATTACAATGAAAAGAAGACTTACCTAAATATTTGACTGAAATATTGGTAGGACAAAGTTTCCCAATTTGATGAGAACTGCAAAGTCCACTTGGATTGCGAGACCTTCAATTAGGCACAAACCCAAAAAAGAATAAGCACATAAGAATCAATATTTTTAAATAATTTTTAATGAACGATGGAAACGGAATTCATCCCTCGCAAATTTGCGATGAATAAATGAAAATTCCGTCGTAAATTTGCGACGTAAACTAGTATCCGTCGCAAATTTGCGAAGGAGTACTATTTCCGTCGCAAAATTTGCGGCGGGCACTTGCGACGGACTAGATTTTCCGTCGCAAATTTGCGACGGATGCTGGTTTTGCGACGGAAAAACGAGCATCCGTCGCAAATTTGCGACGGACTAACGATTCCGTCGCAAATTTGCGACGGAAAACCAGCATCCGTCGCAAATTTGCGACGGAAAATCTAGTCCGTCGCGAATTTGCGACGGAATAACGATTCCGTCGCAAATTTGCGACGGACTAGTTTTCCGTCGCAAATTTGCGACGGATGCTCCTTTTTCCGTCGCAAATTTGCGACGAATATTTTAAAATTCCGTCGCAAATTTGCGACGGATACCAGCTTCCGTCGCAAATTTGCGACGGACTAACGAGTATCCGTCGCAAATTTCCGACGGAATTTTAAAATATTCGTCGCAAATTTGCGACGGAAACATAGTGTCCGTCGCAAATTTGCGGCGGATACCACATTCCGTCGCAAAACGGCGTGGCCGTTCGCCTCATCCGAAGGCCGGCGAGGTGTCACCGGTCGCCGGTCATTAAAACGGTGATGCAGGTACGAAAAAAGCAAACATAAACATATATTAAAAAAAAATTACAATGCAACGACGAATAGTCATGAAGCTAGTAATTTCGCACTTACCGGTACAAAAGCTTCACCAAGATTAATACGTGCGTGCGAGGATTTTGCTGATTTCAGACGTATGAAAGAGGGAGAAAAGCGAGAGACAGCGAGAGACAGCGAGAGAGAGATAGTGATTGCAGGTCACGGACGGACTATAAACTACGAATTTGCGACGGACCATAGTTGCCGTCGCAAATTTGCGACGGAATTTGCGACGGAAATTTTTTCCGTCGCAAATTTGCGACGGAATTGCGACGGAAATTTTTTCCGTCGCAAATCTGCGACGGAAATTTTTCCGTCGCAAAATTTTCGACGAAGTTTGCGACGAAAGATATAGTCCGTCGCAAATTTGCGACGGAATTTGCGACGGAAAAAATTTCCGTCGCAAATTTGCGACGGCAACTATGGTCCGTCGCAAAATCCGTCGCAAATTTGCGACGGAAAAAATTTCGTCGCAAAATTCCGTCGCAATTTTCGTGTTTTTTTGTAGTGTACGTGGTCGCTAACGTGGACGACGGAATGCGAACGGCACTGACGTGGCATCCATGTGGTGTCTAAAAAGCAAAGCAACGTCGTTTTACATCTGACGTGGCTGAAGAAATAAAAATAAAAAGGACACATCTCTCTCTCATAGTAGCTTCACGTTCAAAACTTCTTCCGCCATGTTCAAGAGCTCTTTGAAGTTCAACGATCTCCACCTACACGAATGAGCCCTTTCTTTGTGATCAGTCTCTCTTGCTTGCTCCACCGTTACTCCTCTGTTGCCTCCCCCCTCTCCCCGTTGAATTGAAAAACAACATTTGTCTCAAATTCTAGGGTTTGTTCATGCTATTTCTCTCTGGAAATCTCAGTTCGTGCTTGCAATTAGTTGTCAAATGGAGAAGCCCAATTTAGTCTTCTCTGTTAAAGCTTCCTGAGGCCTGAGATGGGCAACGAGATTCCTCACTTCTCTTTGATCGTTCATCTCCTTCGTGCGACTCCAAGAAAGCGCAAAAAGGAAGAAGAAATCACGAGTCCCCAACTGCATTAACGCCCTCATCGATCCGTTTCCTCTTTTCCGAAACTGTAAGAGTTATCATCTTCCCATATTTTCTCTGCACTCCTCTTTCTCAATTAAGCTAAGTTACGCGTGCTTTGTTTGGTTTAAGTAGCCCTTTGTGATTTCTCTCTGCATATAAAGGCATTTGTACCTTCAAATCTAATGGGTCTTTCTTTACATGCTTAATTTTTCACATTTAGAGGTTGTTCGAGATTTGCGACATTTCTCAGCGTAATCTCTTGGTTTTATTTGCTCAGTGAATACACAATCCCTTTGGTTTATTTAGCTTTTTAACAACAATTACTAAGCTGTAATTTAGTACACTACAAAAAAAGTTGGTTTTAGCGATGAATTTTGCCACAAAAAATTTGGCAAAATTCGTCGCTAAATGAATTTGTGACGAAATTAGCGACGGAAAAAAATTCGTTGATAATAGGCCATCGCAAAATTTTGTGACTGAAAATTTCAATTTTCGTCGCTAATTTGCGACGAAAAAAAATTCATCGCAAAATTCGTTGCTAATTATTCGTGGCTAATTTGCGACAAAAAAAATTCATCGCAAAATTAGTCGCTAATTATTCGTGGAAAAATTCATGGCTAATTTGCCAGGAACTATATTCGTAGTAAAATTCGTCGCTAAATAATTCTGGCAAAATTCGTCGCTAATTTGCCACGAACTGTATTCGTGGCAAAATTCATTGCTATTTTTTTCAAATTTTTTTTTGTTGGTCACGAAATTGCGACGAAATCTTTTCGTGGCAAAAATCGTTGCTAATTATTCGTGGCAAAATTTATCGCTAATTTGCGACGAACACATTTCGTGGCTAATTTGCCACCAAATTTTTTTTTGTCAGTTTTTTGCGACGAGCTTATTCGTGGTAAAATTCGTGGGTAATTTGCGACGAACACAGTTGGTGGCAAAATTCGTGGCTAATTTGCCGTCAATTTTTTTTTTGTCAGTTTTTTGCGACGAACTTATTCGTGGCAAAATTCGTGGCTAATTTGCCACCAATTTTTTTTTGTCTATATTTTGCGACGAACTTATTCGTGGCAAAATTCATGGGTAATTTGCCACGAACACATTTCGTGGAAAAATTCGTAGCTAATTTGCCACAAAATTTTTTTTTTGGTCAGTATTTTGTGATGAACTTATTCATGGCAAAATTCGTCACTAATTTGCCACTAAAAATTTTGACTTTTGCCATGAACATTGTTCCGAAACGAATTTGGCGACGAATTTTAATGAATAATTTAGCGACAAAGTCTACAACGAATGTTGTTTAGGGACGATTTCGATTTGAAATCTAATTACTAGCAATTATATAATTTATATTTAACATTGATAGAATCACAGTCAAGACAAGAACAAACACAAAAAAGAAAGAAATGGAACAAATTACTAAATTTGTATGAAAAATCCCTGAGAGGATCCAACAAATTCAATTGCTTCAAATCCAGTTCGCTCTCTTATTGCAAACTGTTGATCTTGCCAAGAAGTTATTTCATGTAGTCATGTAGTCTATAGTGTCTCCAAGAATCGAAGTCCTATCCATCTGTAGCGCAAACATCACAATATCAAACTTCTAACCCCTCTTTATTTTTTCATATCTATTCAACAGCAAAAAGAGGGGTGTTCAAAAAAGAATATATTAGGCTATGCTCACACAAAAGACCAATTCCAGAGGGCATGTATGCAAACCGAACACTTATTGTCATGTAGCATAAAGAATGATAGAAGTACCTCTTGCATTAACCTAGTGAACCCAGGGCACAATTCTCTCCGAATTGACTCGTCAAATATCTAATCCAAAGTGATATCTTGTAAAGCCACCAAAAGTGGTCTCTAATATGCCAAGTCCTGCCTAGTTTGCAAAGACGAAAACTGGAATAGACTGCCAAACCAAAAGGAAGTCCGTCATTAATCATTCCTAATTACATACATGGCAAAATTCACTTTTAACAATTTCGAGTAATACAAATAACATATAACAACACAATATGGCATCATGATCATTCGAAAGATTCTTCAAAGAATTAATGCCAAGTAATTCAGATACCAGCAACTCTGTTCCTAGCATGCATGTGCATGCGTGAACAAGGGAGAGAGATAGCCGAGCATCAGCTTGATTAGTCCATTGTCTCTCGTGTACATATGCAAAAACAGTTGTTGAACTTATAACGGTTGTTGAACTTTTAACAGAATCGATACATGTGCATTGAACAAATGCAACAACTAATAACTTGTCCTATAAATAAATAGATAATGCTGAAGTAAGCTTACCCTCAAGTTTGGAAATTTTAACTAGCAAGGATCATCATCATCACCAGCATCATCATCAGCAATCTCATTATCATTGTGTCGCTCATCATTATGCCCATCACCTACTGGATTAGTGGGAGGTACATGAGGAATGTCATCATGATCGAGGTTGAGGTGTCGCATGATCGATAGCAAATGTTGTTTTACTCCTCTTATTTCTTTGTCCTTCTGTACAAGTAAATATTTCAGTTGGTTCAATTCTTGGGTCATTTGCTCCTCGTGTTGTGTCCTCCTTAAAAAAGCTGAATTGGAGGATGAAGTTGCAGCAGCCGGCGTTGTGTATATCCTTGACAAGGATCCCATTCCAAATATTTGACCTCTTTTCATTCCACCCGATACCTCCACCCATAATACCATACTATCAACCGATGGCTCGAACGCAGTAACACCATCACCACTAGCACAGTGCTCATTACAAGTTCATCATATTTGTCCTACATTAACAATATAGATGAAAATAAAAAAAACTCTATATATATAAATACAAAATATAACCTTACATACCTTAATAGCTTTTGCTCAATTGCCAGTTCATGTCTTATCTTTTTTCTGAAATGCGCGTTCAAATGTAGCTTTAAATGTTGATTCCATCCCCAATTCATCTGTCTACAAAATATAAACATAAATGAGTAATCATTGAATTAACTTACAACATGTTTAACAGACTTTCCATTCTTTTTCTATGCTCCCCAATGTTGATAGAGCCCCCAACATATGTGGCAGACCCTTCACTAGAACTAGAAGCTCGATTCTTCTTATTTATTTCACTGATTTGCTTATGCTTTTCGATGTCCCAAGTTCTCTTAATTTCCGCCCAATTGTCAGCTGTAATAAAATCCGGCTTTTCTTGACTTCTCTTTGCTCTATTCATCACATTTCGCATGTGATCACCGGCTTTCTTCTTAAAATTTTTTCCAACTTCTTTCTCTTCCGCTTCATCCCACCTGAATTTCCGCTGCAAGCAATCTATAGAAAAACAATTGTACACTCAGTATGCTAAACCAAATTTAGTTTGTGAGAAAATAGAAAGACAAAACTTACCTTGAACTCATTCCACCACAATTCCTTTACTTCCTTTGGAGTGGTGGTCCAACTACTATACTGCCCCATCCAACAGTTATTGATTATTTTATTAAGTTTCCTCACAACATACGTAGCATCCGTGAATCTGCAAACAGGTTATAACGATGTCAACATACGTAGCATCCGTGAAGCATACGAACAATTCAGTTGACATCCATAATAATTTACATATACTTAAAAAAAATGAAGTACTTACGAATCTCCAAATGGGGATATCATGAATCGGCTATCTTCTTCATCATTCAAGTGTTGCATTGAAGAAGAAGGTGGAACCGAAGGTGATGGAACTGAAGTAGATTCAGTTTGCATTTGAATGTTGGAGGAAGGGCCAATGTGTCCATCAGCATGTACTGGTTGAGGGTTAGATAAAAGGGTAGGGGAAGAGGAAAGGGACAAGGACGAGGACGAGGAAGGGGAAGGGCCTGGTTTTCTTTGTGAAGCTACACCACGACGCATGTGACCTCTACGTTTATACTAACAAGTTGGAAGGTTAGATAAATATTTTAAAAAATATGAATATGTATTAGGGACACATAATGACGTACGTCGTGAAGCTTACCATTTTGTTTTTAAGAGCAAGAAATAAACTTGGCCCCTGATAAAAAGCAAACTGTCCGAAAATGTCTACGAGCTTAATTTCTGGTCGTACAGTAGTAAAATAGGGAGAACAACACCAATAACAGGCAGTATTCCAAAAAAACATATGCTGCTTGGTCGGTGGCAGCAAACAGCCCAATATTCATCAAAAGAAAATTAACTTCCAGCCACTACAGTTGCAGCAATAAGAGCAAAACAACACTACTTGTTGCAACAGCTTCCCAACTATCAGTACGCTCAGTTTACACTCGAAGGTTGTGCAGTGTGACAATTGGAGGACAGGCAAACAAAAGGATTGGTTGAACACATAAGGATTTAATCTTGCCTGAAGTCTAGTTTTAATGGTGTCAATTGGGTAAAGTGCTGCTTCAACAACAACACCAGCCGTACCTCCAGCAACAACGCCCTCTGCAGAGTCAAAGAAACACAGTCAGACAATCAAAGAAAACTCTTCTTTCATTCTGCGAGATATACTAGCGATTAGTTTGCCGTTCCTTAAAAGGAATAACGTCAAAGTTTTACTAGCAAATTTACACAAGAGGAAAATGTCTTTCTAAGGTCAACAAGAACACACAGAGAGTGTGATGTCACAAAAGAAGGGGAAGTGCATATAAGAAGGGAGAAAAATTGATCAAAATGACTGCGAAAGAGTCCTCCTTTACCATTTATGATGCTACAGTTGAAGGAAGTAATGAGAGAAAATGAATCAAAAACATTTCGTCAAACAAATTTTCATGTACCCAATACAAGACCAACATTTTCACTTATAATTTAGTGAAGAATTCAAGATGCACCAAAAAAATATCGACAAATTATACATTCACCACCAGCTTTGATATCAATGCCTCGCCCAGAACTAAACACCTTGAACTCGAGATCCAGCAAGAGGACATACCACACACTATTCACCAAAAATCAAAAGGCCGGCCTTCCCTGACACCAACTTGCAGAAATTTCCCTTTCTGATATTCGCCCAAATTGTGGTCCGCCCCACCTGTTACAACAAACCTACATGACATTCGTCATCACATTATAATCCTACATGACATTCATCATCACATTATAACCTATTTTTTATTGGTTTCAATATTCAAACCTAGATATAAATAAAATAATAATGAAAGGACTCCAAAATGCCCAAAAAAACTCAAATCGAACTGAAATCACTATTCACACAGAATGGTTTTTTTGCTCAAAAACCCATGTAAACGACTCCGAAACGCCAAAAAATAACTTGCCAAATTTCAGCTCATTCCAACCAAATTTCACCTCATTCCACTTGATCAGCGGGCTAATTTGCCCGCTCATTCCAACCAAAAAATAACTTGCCAAATTTCAGCTCATTCTAACCAAATTTCACCTCATTCCACTTGATCAGCGGGCTAATTTGCCCGCTCATTCCAACCAAAAAATAACTTGCCAAATTTCATTTTTTGATCAGCGGGCCATTTCCACTTGATCGACCAAATTTCAGCTCATTCCAACCAAATTTCACCTTATTCTGACCAAATTTCAAACGAATTTCAACCAAATTCAATCAAATTTCAACCTAAATCCGACCAAATTTCAGCCCGTTTCCACTTGACGAACAAAATAAATTGGCCGAAAATTCCAATTACGGCTAACAGTCAACCCGAGATAAGTCATTCTATTTTGCCCACGAACAGAACCATTCTGTTTCGCCCATGAACAGAATCAAATTTGCCCACGAACAGAACAATACTTAAGCAAAAGCAGCAGACCCATTCTGTTTCGCCCAACGTCCAATAGAAGCAAAAGTAGCAGACCCAAAATCAGCAAGCAGACCCAAGCTAATTCGTCCAACAGAAGCAAAAGCAGCAGACCCAACGCAAACGACAGAAGCAAAAGTAGATGCAGAAGCAAACGTCCACAAAAAAATTTAGAGAACGTACCTCTAAAACTCTCGGACGACGATCCTCGCATTAGGTGTCCTCGCGCTTCCCAGCGTCAGCCGCTGAAGAATGCCAAGAGTCGCGCTGAAGAAAATCGAAAGTCGCCGAGAATCGTTCGATCGACAGACAGAGACAGAAACAAAGAAGAGGGAGAAGAGGAAGAGAAGAAGACCCTAAATTGACTGATCGAGACAGAGAAGAAAGCCTAATACTAGTTCTACCCGCAAATGAAGACGACGCCGTTTTGCTAATTTCCGCCGAAATTAGCCACGGATCAAAATTCGTAGCTAATATCGTGGCAAATTAGCCATGAATTTTAATTTTGTCACGGCAAATTCGAATTGAACTATAAAATTGTCGCGGCAAACCCTAATATTTTTTCTGTTGCTAAATCCATCGCAAATTTGCGACGGATTTAGCCACGAATTTCAATTCTACAAGCCCTTTTTCAAATTCGTGGCTAAATCCGTAGCTAATTTGCCACGAATTTCATTTCTACTAGCCCACACGCCTAATTTATTTTTTTTCAAATTCGTGGCTAAATCCGTGGCTAATTTGCCATGGATTTAGCCATGAATTTCAATTCAACTAGCCTTTTTTCAAATTTGTGGCTAAATCCATGGCAAATTAGCCACAGATTTAGCCACGAATTTCATTTCTACTAGCCCACACATGCCTAATTCATTTTTTTTCAAATTCGTGGCTAAATCCGTGGCTAATTTGCCACGAATTTCAATTCTACTAGCCTTTTTTCAAATTCGTGGCTAATCCGTGGCAAATTAGCCACAAATTTCATTTCTACTAGCCAACATGCCTAATTCATTTTTTTTTCAAATTCGTGGCTAAATCCATG
This sequence comes from Syzygium jambos, assembly GCA_031216235.1. Lineage (NCBI taxonomy): Eukaryota > Viridiplantae > Streptophyta > Magnoliopsida > Myrtales > Myrtaceae > Syzygium > Syzygium jambos. Next base: position 36,074,296 of record CM062226.1, on the reverse strand, counting down.
GCTAATTTGCCATGGATTTAGCCACGAATTTCAATTCAACTAGCCTTTTTTCAAATATGTGGCTAATTTGCCACGGATTTAGCCACGAATTTCAATTCTACTAGCCTTTTTTCAGATTCGTGGCTAAATCCTTGGCAAATTAGCCACGGATTTAGCCACGAATTTCATTTCTACTAGCCCACACGCCTAACTCATTTTTTTCAAATTCATGGCTAAATCCGTGGCTAATTTGCCACGGATTTTTGCCACGAATTTTAATTCTATTAGCCCACATGCCTAATTCAAATTTTTTTCAAATTCGTGGCTAATTAGCCACGGATTTAGCCACGAATTTCAATTCAACTAGCCTTTTTTCAAATTCGTGGCTAAATCCATGGAAATTTAGCCACGAATTTCATTTCTACTAGCCCTTTTTCAAATTCGTGGCTAGATCTGTGGTAATTTCATTTCTGCTAGCCCACACGCCTAACTCATTTTTTTTTCAAATCCGTGGCTAATTTGCCATGGATTTAGCCACGAATTTCAATTCTACTATCCCACACGCCTAATTCATTTTTTTCAAATTCGTGGCTAAATCCGTGGTTAATTGGCCACGGATTTAGCCACGAATTTCAATTCAACTAGCCTTTTTTCAATTTCGTGGCTAAATCCGTGGCAAATTAGCCACGGATTTAGTCACGAATTTCATTTCTATTGGCCCCTTTTCAAATTCGTGGCTAAATCCATGGCTAATTTGCCACGGATTTAGCCACGAATTTCATTTCTACTAGCCCACATGCCTAACTCATTTTTTTTTCAAATTCGTGGCTAAATCCATGGCTAATTTGCCACGGATATAGCCACGAATTTGGAAAAAGGGCCAATAGAAATGAAATTCGTGGCTAAATCCGTGGCTAATTTGCCACGGATTTAGCCACGAATTTCATTTCTACTAGCCCACATGCCTAATTCATTTTTTTTCAAATTCGTGGCTAAATCCGTGGCTAATTTGCCACGAATTTAGCCACGAATTTCAATTCTACTAGCCCTCTTTCAAATTCATGGCTGAATCCGTGGCTAATTTGCCACGGATTTAGCCACAAATTTCAATTCAACTAGCCTTTTTTTCAAATTCGTGGCTAAATCCGTGGCAAATTAGCCACGGATTTAGTCACGAATTTCATTTCTACTAGCCCTTTTTCAAATTCGTGGCTAAATCCATGGCTAATTTGCCACGGATTTAGCCATGAATGTCATTTCCACTAGCCCACACGCCTAACTCATTTTTTTTTCAAATTCGTGGCTAATTTACCACGGATTTAGCCATGAATTTCAATTCTACTAGCGCACACGCCTAATTCATTTTTTTTCAAATTCGTGGCTAAATCCGTGACTAATTTGCCACTGATTTAGCCACGAATTTCAATTCCCCTTGCCCACACACGACTAATTCATTTTTTTTCCCGACAATAACGTTTCAGTAACAATAATAGCAATAATAATAATAATAATAATAATAATCAACAACAACAACAACAATAATAATAACAACAACAATACTAATAATTACGACAACAACAATAATAATAAATATGACAACAACAATAAACTCATGTCGAAATAATAATAATAATAATAATAATAATAATAATAATAATGATAATAATAATAATAATAATTATGACATAAATAGTAAAAAGTTTCAAAAATCTAAATCTTCATCTTCACCTTCGTCTTCATCTTGATCTTCGTCTTCTTCATGAGCGTCGTCATCATTATCATCATCATCCTCTGTCTCAAAATCAGATTATGCAACACCTTCTAAATTTGATTCGCGAATTTCAGTTAGATCTACGTCTATCATTGCTCCACATGGATCTCGTAAAGTTGGAATATTATATTCCTTAGTTTTAACCGTGTTACAAACTTCCTTTTGTTGATATGCTATATCCTTCCAGTGTTCCTCGATTTTTCTTCGTACTTTGATTTTACATACAGCCCACCAATCAGTTTTGTCACGTTTCAAATTAGGATATGATGCATAATATACTTGAATTGCTTATTGTGCCAACACAAATGGTTCATATTTCTTATACCTTTTTTAATGATTTATTTCAATCAAATTAAACTTCGTATGCACCTTCATTCCTTTGACGGGGTCGAACCACATGCACTTAAATAACACAACCCGCATTAATGGTCCGGGATACTCTATCTCTATGATTTCATCCAACAAGCCATAAAAATCATTTTTTGAACCGCCACCATTGGATGATCGAACACACACACCACTATTTATTGTGGTTTTTCCCATTCCATATTCTTGAGTGTGAAAATTATACCCGTTTATGAAATATGCTGGTCAAGTTCGTACTCTTGACTTTGGACCCCATGACAGATGATATAACAATCCCTGCTCTTCAACTTGATCATGATTATTGTGAATCTAAGGTCACACATGCAAAGTCAATAATATATATTTAAATGATGTATAAAATATTCATAACTTGGTTTTGGTCCATAGGCAACTTACATATGTTTTGAACCATGTTGTAAATTGTTCATCGCACAAACGGTCAAACTCATTTGGTTGTAGTCCATACATTAAAGTTTGAAAAATCCTATTAACAATTTGCATTTATATATTAGTAAATATTTGACACGCAATACATATATTTGAAAATATACACTTACTCAAAGTATGGCTCCATTTTTGGACAGTTAAGTAAAATATATGTATGGGCTGCCTACCGTTCTTCGCCTATTAAGCAACGAAACTTACATGCGCCGCTTGGTCGACCGAGATAATTGAAAATAGAGAATGATTTGCAATTGGGATCAATGGGATCCTCATCATTTCTTCTTGCTCTCCGCCTCTTGTACTGCATATGCGGCTCAAAATAGTATAATGTAAATGTTGTCACTTTTCCACAATATATGTATTACAAATTAAAGCTTCAACACATGCCTTATTCTTCACTTCTTTCTTCAAATGATATAAAAACCTAGTTGCAATAGAAAGAAGTTTATCAGAACATAATACATAATAAAGTATTTTGAAATTTATTTTTAAAATTTTTTTACCTCTCAAATGGATACATCCATCGAAATTGGACGGGACCTGCAACTTTGGCCTCATAAGACAAGTGAACTAAGAAATGCCTCATAAGACAAGTGAACTAAGAGATGCTTCATTGAATCAAAAAACGATGGAAGAAATATCCCTTCTAAGTTGCAAAGAATAATTGGAATGTCTCTCTCTAGTTTCTCCATGTGTGATGCTTTTAACACTGTTGAGAAAATATCATGAAGGAAATTACTTAATTCTGTAATGACGCTCCATATAAAGTTTGGTAGAAGTTCCTTGAAAGCTATTGGAATTAGTCTTTCCATAAATATGTAACAATCATGACTCTTTAATCCTGTCAACTTGCATTCGTTCAAATCAACACATCTCCCGATGTTCGAAGCATATCCATCAGGAAACCGCACAGATTTCAACCATTGACAAATGACTCGTCTCTGCTCCTTATCCAATTTATAAACTGCTTTTGGTTTTGGTTCTCTGCTGCTTGCATCCACATCTAGTGTTGGCTGATCACAAATATTTTTCATATCTTTTCTTGCATTCAAGTTGTCTTTTGTTTTTCCAGTGACATCCATCACAGTATTTATGACATTGTCGAAAACATTCTTTTCAATGTGCATGATGTGATGAATAAGATGGGCCTTTCAATATGGTAGATCCCAAAACATACTACGTTTAGTCCACTTATGTATACTTCCGTACGCAATAGTTGTGCCATGAGGCTTTTCAACAACAGTTAAAAGTCTTGCATTCGCTTCCAAATTTGATCACCGGTCAACCTCAATGGTGGAGGTGTTCTTTCAATCCTATTCTTGATGAACTCGTTTTTATTCTTTCTGAATGTATGATTTGTCGGCAAAAATTATCTGTGACAGTCAAAATAGTTGGGCTTCTTACTATGTCTTAATCTGAATAACTTCGATCTCTCCAAACATATCGAACATCCTAAGATCTCAGCTGTACTCCATCCAGATAACATTTCATAAGCTGAAAAGTCATTTATCGTCCAAAGAAGAGCAGCCTTCATTACAAATGTTTGATCAGTAGAAATATCATATGTAATGACACCTTCGTCCCATAGCCGTTGTAACTCTTCAATCAATGGTTGCATATAAACATCTATCAACTTTTTCGAATTTTGCGGGCCAGTCACGATCAGTGTCAAAAACATATAAGGTGTCTTCATGTACATACCGGGTGAAAGATTGTACGGAGTTAAGATAATTGACCAACATGAATAACTTTTTCCTGATTTCCCAAATGGGGCAAATCCATCAGCACAGAGACCTAACATGATGTTTCGAGGCTCTATCGTAAACTCAGGATATGTTCTATCAAAATATTTCCATGCTTCTGCATATGAAGGATGACACATTAGACCCTCTTCTGTTTCATGATTTACATGCCAAGTCATGTGTTCAGCAGTGGCTTGAGACGCATAAAGCTTTTGCAATCTGGAAATTAAGGGCAGATAAAATATTTGCTTACATGGTCTATGCTTCTGATTACGACCCTGCCTCGTGTTAATCTTGTACCTAGGTTGGTTATAGAATTTGCAAGATTCTGCATTTTCATCATCTCTCCAATATAACATACAACCCCTACTACATACATCAATCCTTTCAACTGGAAGACCTAAGTTATCCACTAACTTCTTCATATGGTAAAAATCACTTAGCATGATATTATCACGAGGTATTGTTTTCCGCATTATTTCAACAAAAGAGTTGAAGCAATTCTCAGGCACATTATGTTCTGCCTTGATATTTAACAATCTTGCTGTCACTGATAACTAAGTATGATTGTCACAACCTGCCCATAAAGGTTCATCTGCTGCTTTCAACACTTCCTGGAATTGATTAGATGGAAAAGTTTCATTACACACATTCTCATCAAAACCTGTTACTCCTATCTCTTCCAATTGTTCAAGTGTAGAAGTAAAACTAGTACTTGCATGGTTCGAATCTGAAACAGCATTCTGATTAGCTGCATCAATCACCATTCTCTGGTATGGGTTCAATTGGTCATAATAGCTAATTCTTCCATAACTGAAAATTGGTCACTTATTCGATATCCTTTATCAGATATAAATGGTTCACCATGACAAGTCTAATTATAGTAGTTTGGAGTAAACCCAAATCTACAAAGATGTTCTCTAACTTTATCACACGCATGAAATTTACCATTACTGCACTTATTACACGAACACCGTAACTTATTTCTATCCATTAACTCATATTTACTACTAGCAAAGTCCAAAAATAGTTCTAACCCAGTACGAAACTCATCGGTCAATCCTCGACGTCCAGGTAAGTTCTTATTATACATCCAAGCCCTGTCTTTTTGCATTGTGTCTATATAAAAATAAAAAAAATCTCGTAAAATATTAAAACCATAAAATTTTCTTAATTAAAACCATAAAATTCTAAAAATTAAAATTTTGTTTTTGACGAAACAATTACTTTGAAATTGAAAAAAATGAAAAATTACCATGTCAAGAAGACTTACCTAAGTATTTGACTGAAATCTTTGTGGTAGAAAGTGCTCAATTTGATGAGAATTGTAACGTTCACTTCATCTGCGAGACTTTCAAATGGACACGTACCTAAAAAAAATGACTTCAAATTTTTTTTTTAAATAATTTTTTTTTCGAATTTTTTTTTTTCATTATATTTTTCGCCGGTCGTCGGTCTGGCGACCGGCTGAGGCCGGCGAGTTGGACCTCGCCGGCCATGGGCGAGGTCCAGCGGCCTCGCCCAGATCTGGGCGAGGCTGAGTGGCCATGGCCGTCGCTCGACCTCGCCGTCCAGATCTGGGCGCTGTTGGACCTCGCGGCGAGGTAGAGCGGCGACCATGGCCGCTCGGCCTCGCCCATGGCCGCCGCTCGACCTCGCCGCACAGATCTGGACGGCAAGGTCGAGCGGCGGCCTTGCCGTGGCCGTCGTTGGACCTTGCGGCGAGGTAGAGTGGCGGCCATGGCCGCTCGGCCTTGCCCGTGGCCGTTGCTCGATCTCGCCGTAGATCTGTGCGGCGAGGTCGAGAGGCGGCCACGGGCGAGGCCGCTGGACCTCGCCCAAATCTGGGCGAGGACGAGCGACTGCAGCCATGGCAAGGCCGCTTGGCCTCGCCCAGATCTGGGCGAGGTCCAACGACCTCGCCCTTGGTCAGAGACGAAGTTAGAAGTTAGGAAAAAAAAAAACAGAAAAAAAGTAAAATAAAATAAAAAAATTTGAATCCAGCAATGAATAGTTTTGCAACGAACCGTCTTCGTCGCCAATTAGCCACGAAATTAGCCACGCCACTTACTGACAAAAAAGCTTTACCGAGACTGATTTGCACGCGTACAGAGAGGTTTATCGAGAGGAATGAAAAAGGGAGAAGGAGGGAGAACAGCGAAGAGGGACATGAGGAATTAGCAGGGAGAGAGAGTAATTGGGGGTATGGGTATATTATAAGTAGCGAGGGGGACAATTAGCGACTAATTTATTTTCCGTTGCAAATTAGCGACGAATTTATTTTTCGTTGCAAATTCCGTCGCAAAATTTGCGACAAAAAAAAATAAGTCGCTAACTCCGTCGCAAATTAGTAACGAATATTTTTTCGTCGTAAATTCCGTTGTAATTTAGCGACGGATTTTTTTCGTCGCAAATTAGCGACGAATTTTTTTTGTGGCAAAATTCGTCGCAAATTCGCGACGACATTTTTTTTCCGTCGTAAATTAGCAACAGAAAAAAAATTCGTCGCTAATTCCGTCGCAAATTAGCGACGAATTTGTTTTCATGGCAAATTCCGTCGCAAATTAGCAACGACATTTTTTTTCATCGCAAATTAGCAACGGAAAAAAAATTCGTCGCTAATTCTGTCGCAAATTAGCTTCTAATTTTTTTTCGTGGCAAATTCCGTCGCAAATTAGCGACGAAAAATTATTCGTCACAATTTTCCGTAGCTAAATCCTTGTTTTTTTTTTTGTAGTGGTAGGGAAATCAAATCTCTCTTTGATAATTACTTGTTGTGTCTCGAGTCAGAGCATATCCGCTAGCAAGTGCATGTAAATTGAATGTTGTCCTGTTTGTTGTAAGGTTAGCCATAGGTGGCGAGACAACACCTTGAACTAGCTAGTAGGATTTAAATTGGCAGTCTTGAGTCTTGACCAGTGAATTTGAGCTTAAATTTGCAATCGTTAGAGACATTAGACATTGTGTTGAATTGGGTGCAGTGATTAAGTAGAGTGCATATAAGTTTGATAATGTAGGCACGTTGGGTATTAAGCACGTTTTCTCAGGGAAAACTGACATGCCAAGTTCATATTGCTTAACAACATGATATATATTAAAGCATGTTGCCTTTTCTTTGCAAGGAAAATCGAGGAGTCTTTTGGCTTTAGTCTCTTACATACACAAAGATGGAACATCGTAAAGGGGGAAGCACAACTACATTGATATTGAAATAGTAGATGACTTTGAGGATGAAATTTGGAGTGGAGTAGAGGGTGCTAACCGGGGTGAAATTGATGTTGAAGTTGAGCCTGAAGTTGAATTAAGCGATGAAGTTGGGACTGAACATGTGGTTAGGGCTGAGGCAGGGCTTGATTATGGGGGGCTAGCCAGAGTGGAGATAGTGAGAGTGATGATGGCCTTTATTTTGAGAGTGATGATAGTGAGGGTGATGATATTGAGATTGATTTATTATCCTGGATGTGCGATGAGCATATCCTGTCTAGAGATGAAGAAGGGATGCATGAGGTGGGGATGGCAAGGGAGGCGACATTTTTTATTGATGTGGGATAATAAGACATGAATGAGGATGAAAATGATGAGGACCTCGAAGAACATGAAGATCTCAGTCCTCCTAACTCTAGAGATGAGGAAGTATGTGACCAAACAAGAGCTTTGACTATTAGATATGACCCTAGATGTGATCATAGAGAATTGCAATATGAGATTTGAATCTCATACTCAGTTTAAGAGGGCAGTGTAGAAATATGCAATCACAAATGGCTACAACATTGGTTGGAAGAAAAGTGAATTTAAAAAGATGCATGCGAAGTGTGTGACCGGATGTGAATGGTCCCTTTATGGTAGTTGGTTGAATAAAGAGAAAATGTTTGTTATCAAGACAGTTGGAAAAGAACATATTTGCCCTAGAAGCATGAGAAATAAAAGTGCATCTTACATTTGGCTTGCAGAAGAGTTCTTGCCTAAGATAAGAGCTAATTTAAAATATATTGCAGTGCAATTGCAGGCAGATGCAATGGAGATGTGGGGACTCACGCTCAACAGAAGAACATGTCACAGAGCAATTGCCAGAGCTCTTAAGACTATTAGGGGTCCATTTGCTGAGCAATATAAGTTATTGGCATCTTATAAAGCTCAATTAATGCAATCTAGTAAAAACAACACATTTCATCTTTTACTTAGACACCCACAAAACATGTTCAAGAGATTTTATGTGGGCTTCGAAGGGCTGAAAAAGGGTTGTCTAGAAGGTTGTAGAAAAGTAATTAGACTAGATGGTTGTTTTTGTTGGAAGAGATGGAAACAATCAGATATTTCCAGTTGCATGGGCTGTTGTTGAAGGTGAGACACAAGATAGTTGGACTTGGTTCCTTAGGTTTCTATTTACAGACCTTCAAGTAGGCAGAGGTGATGGTTGGACCTTCATAAGTGATCAACAAAAGATAGAATGAGTCTCTAATTTAGTCAGTTCCTTTATAGTAGTGGTTTAATTATGTCTTACAGGACTTTATTAATGCATTTCAATTATGTCTTGTAGGGCCTTATCAATGCAGTTTCTTCATTGGCTCATTGTGTTGAACATAGGAATTGTTCAAGGCACATATATGCAAACTGGAAAAATTATACAAGGGAGAAACATTTCGTAATTACTTCTAAAAAGCTGTGTATGCCACATACGAGGTTGAGTTCAACATAGCAATTGAAGGAATGAAAGGGGAGTCTGTTGATGCCTATGAAGACTTCATGAGGCAAGGGCCAGAGCACTTCTGCAGGGCATTCATAAAGGCTGGGCAAAAATGTGATGCCATCGAGAACAACTTGAGTGAGACTTTCAATGCATATATTTGCAAGCAAAGAGAGATGCCAATTGTTGATATGTTAGAGGCGATAAGAATGGCTTTGATGGTGGGTTCCCGAGATGAATTATGTCCAAGAATTAGGTCAGAGGTAGAGGAAGCAAAGGTGAAGTCTAGATATTGTGTTACCAAATCATGTATTGGGGAAAATTTTGAAGTTGAAGTTGATGATGATCGATTTGAAGTAGATTTGAGAAGGAGGACATGTGCCTGTAGGCAATGGGATATCTCAAAAATACCCAGTAGCCATGCTATCTCATGCATCAATTTTATGAAATATGACGTTAATCCGTATGTTGATGATTGTTTCAAGAAGGATGCCTATGAAAGATGCTACCAATTTCTATTGCCGGCATTGAATGGGAAGAAAATGTGGCCACTGTCCACTGAAGAGCCAATATTGCCTCCGCCATTTACGAAGCTTCTAGGGAGACCCAAGAAACAACGCAATAAGCTAGGTGAGAATATTGAGAAAAGGACAAGAAAGAGGAAAGTCATGGTTAATCCAAATACTAATCCAAATAAATTGGCAAAAGTTGGGGCAATTATCTCATGCTCAAACTGTTATGACTTGGGACACAACAAGAGAACATGCCCCAAGCCTCTAGCACCAACACAAATCAAACCTTCAATCAGAAAAAAAGGGAGACCAAGAAAACGTATATATGGCCCAAGCCTCCGGTACTAACATGGCCTCGTGACGATACTTACTGTAACTTACGTATGTAAAAAGGGGAGACCGAAAAAACATCCGAGATCAGCCATGGCGGAAGGGACATCTGCCAGACAAGGAGATACAAGGACGCAAAAATCTGCAAGTCAGAACCACCATGACTCAATTGAGGCTTTTGGACCATGTGAAACTCAAGAATCTGCAAGTCATGCCCCACATTGAAGTAGATGTGAATTCCATCCAATTGTTCATAGCTAAAAAGCTGTTGCTTGTTCCTTTTTGCTTGTAATACAAGTTCAACGCTAGTGTAGAATCTCGACTGCTTGTACTTTTTTGGTTGTAATTAAAAACAAAGAGTATAAGCATTTTGGTTGTAATCCGAGTTCCTTTTTGGTTGAGTTGCAAGAGTTCATTTTAGGTTAAACACTAATTATGAATCACTATCCAATTATGGGTATGCTGATGCAATTAGATTAATGAAGTCGAGATTTTGATGGTGGCTGCAGGTGATTGGTCTTGTGCACTTGTTCAGTTTAGTTTCTTGTTGCAAATATTGTGTAACTTACCATTTTACTTATATTATTATAACATGTACAAATATTGTCAACTAAATCAATGATATCCACCCACACTAGCACTTAATGGTTCATAAACTTTATAAACTTGGATCTGCTAATACAATGGAATACAATCAAGTTATATTTGCTAATACAATTGAACATAGTTGGTAATATAATCCAACTTCAACAGCAACATTGCACACATCACTCCTATCAATACAACTATGCATCTCAAATAAAGCTTTTCTCTTGCTTCACACTTCCACTTTCACTTGTATATTGTTCTGTCACTTCCACTTCTCTTCATTACTGACAATAAAGCGAGAAGGAAATGAGAAGCTGCAGGGCGTGAAGGAAATGGCCAACTTGATCAAGCCCTCTATATGGATCATAAGAGAGAAAGTTCCAAGTGAGAATTCTGATTACATTAATGCCTTAAAATATCTCAATGAGATGTACAACTCATTCCCATATTCAAGAGGATGATCTCAAGAACTAAATTATAGGGTAGGAGTTCTTTCCGCTGTTCCGGCAATCATAGTGAGCAAGTTGTTTCCAAACGAGACGCTGAGGTGCTTCGAAAGATTCTCGACAGCTCCCTCCCCGGTAACGTATGCTTGCAAGAAGAAATTGAGCATGGTGAACATGGTGAGGTGGCCGTTCTTTATCTTCTTCACCTTGAGGATGGCAGCCTGGTCTGGGTCCTTAGCGAGACCATTGGGTCAAATGGACCACCGGAGTGGAGTTTTTCCTCCAAATCCTATCAAGAGAATAGAGAGAGAATTAGTGGAAGAAAGAAATATGAGATGTTAAGGACCAACCGGTGTGTTCGCGCTACTGTATTTGTAATCTAACCACAACAAATTCACAGCACAACATTGATAGATTTTTCATTCGACTGAAAGCAAAAATTGATCTACTTTCTATGTTTGAAAACTTAAAGCTTGTGATGGTTAATGATGAAAATCATCTGAGAGTATGATCAAAATTTTGTCAAATTGGAACAACATAAATAACAACAAAGCATTGGACACTGTGGCAAGGTATATGCACTCTACTTAATCACTGCACCCAATTCAACACATTGTCTAATGTCTCTAACGATTGCAAATTTAAGCTCAAATTCACTGGTCAAGACTCGAGACTGCCAATTTAAATCCTACTAGCTAGTTCAAGGCGTTGTCTCGCTGCCTGTGGCTAACCTTACAACAAACAGGACAACATTCAATTTACATGCACTTGCCAACGGATATGCTCTGAGTTGAGACACAACAAGTGATTATCAAAGAGAGATTTGATTTCCCTATCGAATTACCTCTTAGTAATTGCTATTAAAAAGTTAATAAACCAAAAGGATTGTGTATTCATTGAGCAAATAAAACCACGAGATTACGCTAAGAAATGTCGCAAATCTTGAACAACCTCTAAATGTGAAAAATTAAGCATGTAAAGAAAGACCCATTAGATTTGAAGGTACAAATGCCTTTATATGTAGAGAGAAATCACAGAGGGCTACTTAAACCAAACAAACCACGCGTAACTTAGCTTAATTGAGAAAGAGGAGTGTGGAGAAAAATATGGGAAGATGATAACTTTTCCTCTTAGCTGCAACCCACAAAAACAAAGCTTTGAGTTTAGCTTTTAAGCACCAAACAAAGTCGAATTTCCAGCATTATACAAATCCGTTTTTCATCCTTCATAAACATGAGATTTACTCTCATAAGTTGTCTAGATGGTCACAGACCTTATCTACAATGAAATATGTAGCTTTTAAATTTAAACCTTTGACATATGGCCTGTCATGTAATCATTAACCATTTAAAAATTTTACCCTGATGAACAATTATCTAGAATCAATTGGCAATTGAAATTTCAAGGTTACCATTCTTGGCTTCCATCATAGCTCGCTCAAGTCCCTCATCCAATTTTACGTCACAGATTTGGACTTCCAGAATCTCATGTCCATTGAGAAGCACAGGCTGCAAATTTAGAGAACTCCGGTTCAGTTTATCTCTCATAATAACATCAAGAAGTCTAGAGTGGACAACTTGTTGCAGTTCTTGCATAATAGCTTGGGCAATTGCATCCCTCTACCCAGAAACTTCGTCCATGTTTCACACCACAACCATAGCTCTGATCACTGGAATGATTGAAACAACAAAATCAGGCATGCAATAGTCGTTGCTTGCCCGAAGTGTTAATTGAAGGACTAAAGTATGTTACTTTCGCATGTAAATTGTACAAATTTGTTCCAATACTATATTTATACTGATGTAATGAAATTTATTTGGCACATACCCTTGAGCACATATCCCTGGATCTGACGTCTTGGATTACTTTGCATGTAAAAGGTCTCATATTGTTTTTCTTGATGGACTCGGTATTGCACATATGCAACAACATTGACAAAATCATCGTTCTGTGAGAAAAATATCACGTGAGGTCATTACTTATTTAAGCATTTACATGTTAATTGGTAACAAGTGACAAGCTGTCATCTCACAGAACTGAAACGAGAAAAGGAAATTGATAAATTCATCAACATTCAACTCTAAATTCACAAATTATTTGAAATACTTCAATAGATTCAGACTAATACTTCTCGACCAACCCACGAAAGCTAGTTTAATTGTGAAAATGTAGTTCTCATAGCGGTTTGAAAACAAAACATTCAAGGAGCAATGTGCTGATTCAAACAGTTTTTGTTTCCCACTAAGATGATCACCGGTGCATTTGTGTACTAAATAGCAAAATCGTCTAGAATGAAATCTAAATGTTGATGGAAGTTTGCACAAAGACAAAATATTAAACAAACCTTGGTCTTTGTTCTGCATTTCACAAGCAAACTCTGCCATTGGAGTGACAGCTTCCCGGCGAGTTGTTATCCGCAAATCCATGGAACAAAATGACACCTAGGTTGAAGAGTTCTGTCAAACCTTCCAAACCTCTTTGTAAAACCTACCATACGTTCCTCAACTTGGACACAACAACACACATTACCCATCTTATATGTATATAAGTGGATCCTGCAGAAAGCATGCGATTGTTAGTTTAACGCAAACCATTTTCTTAAAACTTTCAGTAAAATAAAAGCCATATGGGTATGTCACAGCCATAGGTACTTTCAGTTTCATCCAACCACCAAAAACCTGGTGACATTTTACACACCTAATCTAATTTAATCTAACCCAAAATTCGACCAGTAATTAATGCCTACCTGATAAGTAACATTGCCAGTTCTTTTATTCCCATGTAATCAACAACTGAAAAGACAAACATGGTCTGCTCTAGGGGTGTCAATGTGGATTATTGTTATCAGCAGAAAGACTAAACAGAATAAAGGGAAAATAGCAAGATGTAAAATAACAAGATTACTAAAAACCTTCACAAGTAGAGCACAATACCGAATATGAAACGAAAAAACCGATTTGGTTCGGTTTAGCTTTAGAAACTGGATCTTTAGCAAAGTCAGGTGCGAAAGAAAGGCTAAACACCTGGAGGAGTACTTCAGCAACACTCTTGGTCAGCTCCTAGTCTACGGATGTCGTGGCATCAGTTCGGGTAAAAAAACTCAATTCAACTGCAACTAAAGAATCGAATCTCTACACCCACCGCGAGAGACGACAATGCCGACCTTGACTTCAAACATTTACTGCACTACAACCATAGCAGAACCATATCTGAAAACTAAAACGGTGCAACACCCGACCCTCGCCCCTCGCGGAACCACGAAATTCGACTTCAGTATCGAATCATTTTCACAGGCTACCAAATCCGACCACACACAGTGAGCGGAGCGGAGAGAGAGGGAAAGAGAGCACTGACCTCTTCTTCCTTGTCGAAAGGGCTGGGGTCGTGGCAGCGATTCTTCGTAGCCGTGGAAAGAGAGGGGAGGATTTGAGCGCGCGAGAAAGATGCCCTGAAGATTGCAATGCTCAAAGGCTGCGTTTAGTTGTCCGAATTTCTAAACAGAATAGGACTGGATAGGATAGGATAAGAAATCCTGGAATTTCTTCATATCCTATCCACTGTTTGGTGGACTGCAGATTTAAAGTCGGATAGGATAATTTTTTTGTTGCTATTCACGGGTCCGGAGAGTTGGTGAAGGGAAAAAAGCCGAGAAATTTTTTTGGTAAAAGCGCACAAGATGTGGGGATGAAGATGACGGCGAGTGGAACGTAGGGTTTCTGAAAAAATAGGCATTAGAAATCCTATCCAGGTCTATCCCACCCCCCCTTGAATTTTTTTATCCGGGCTATATCTGGTCTATATCCGACCTTATCCTATCCTGGACCACCACCAAATACAGGATATGATAAAACATATCTTATCCTGATTTTTATTCGGTCGACCAAACGCAGCCTAAACATCTTACTTCTTCCATTAGGCTTTCCGGACCTGTGAAGTCCAGGTGAGACCAGGCCCAGAGGCCCAGCTCGGGTCCCTTTTTTTCTTTTCGGAATTTAAAATTATCGATTTAAAAAAATTAATTAATTATAAATAATAATACTAAATTTTTTAGAATGAAAATAAAAATCAGAATATGGCAAGAAATAGAGGCCTTGATTAGGGTTGTCAAGTTTTTAGCGCTAGACTTTTAGTTTTTTGGTCGGAAGCACTAGACTTAGCTTAGTGCTATTTAATTAGCATGCCTTTAGTGGGTTACCTTGGATATAACTTAGTTCAAGTAGATTGATCTTCTGGAAAAGAAATTGAACTCAATTTGAATTTAGCTCGCGAGGGTTGCTGTCTTGGAGCTTAGAATAAAGCCATGTGTATTCTTTGTCCGACGTGCATTGGATTTTCTTCACCGCACTTTATTTCGAGCTCTTTCTTCAATACTTGGGTGTTTCAATTTAGTACCAATAAATCTATCGTTATTTTCCTTTCTAGAATGGCTAAGACAACTCCTAGGATCATAATCAACCCAAAAGAACATTTGCATGAACACTTAACAACGTTAAATGACATTTAGGAAAAATTAATTAGTTGAGGAAGTGGCTAAGCTGTAAGTTGTCGAATGTCTAAATTCGATCCTATCAACGATGCAAGAAAGTAATGAAAATTCGCACAATACAAAAATTTACGTTGTTCAGCAGTGGAGATGTTCTGCCTACCTACGTCCATGGGGAGATGAGATCTGTTTCACTAATAACGTAGAAAAGTGTACAACCGTTCTTTCTCACTCCCTCCCTCTCTTTTTAGAGACCTATTTTGTCCTAAACATATATAGCGAAACTCTACATGGCACAAATTACAAAATTGCCCACATAGCCTAAAATATTTAGCTTTTCCATATAACAGAATACAAGACATCATCATCAACAATCTTCACCTTGGCTTGGATTCTGTAAAGCCACCTGTGAAAGAATATGAAATATAGATGTCTTCTTCCCCGTACCTCCATAAGAGGTACACTCCCGCACTCATTGAGTGCGTCCCTCACCTTTAACAGCGAGTTATATTAATTGAGCCCAAATAGGACCCAAACTTCTTAATAGTGACTGGCTTGGTAAAACAATCCGCGAGATTGCTATTCGTGTGAATCTTCCTCAAGTGAATGCTGCCATCTGACACAAGCTCCCTGATTTTGTGAAACTTCACATCTATATGCTTTGTTCTTGCATGAAACACTTGATTCTTGGCGAGATGTATGGCACTCTGTGTCACGCCCCGGACCACACCGAGCCCCGCGACATCCCGTTCACGGTCGATCATTCGAACGCGACGTCCCAGGACGCGTCGCCGACCCAAACGAAATACGCAAGCGGAAGCATATAAAATAACCCAGACAATAAAAACATGACCAAGGGATAGAACATCGAAATTTAATAAACACAAACGTTACAAAGCGTTCATTAATACAAAAATGGTAACCCGGCTTCCGAAATCAACCACAATTTTCAAAAGGGGGCGGTGGTTGACAAGCCTATCTCCTCTACAAAAAGGTACTCTGGCGGCCTCTCTGAATCGATCACGGTCGCGGATCTGAAAGTGGTTATGTAATAACCGTGAGAACAAGTCTCAATAAGCAACAACCTAAACCTCACCTAGGCTAATGCGTACCCAGACCAATCTAACATGCGAACTACCAGTCAATACAATCAATTGCACATGAAAGGCTTACCTCGCCTCGAACCACGTGCCAATCCTGCATATTAGTTCAAGCATGATAATGCAAGAATAAATCACCGCCACATCACAATCACCAGCGCACACACACTCCCACTCGAAATCAATTAATCCAACCAAGCGCCCAACCCATCCAACCAATCATCCACACGCACCATCAGTCAATTCGATCAACATCCACACGCTTAACCAGCCAATTCAGTCACACGCCCAACCAACCAATCCAGTCACACGCTCAACCAGCCAATTCAGTCACACGCTCAACCAATCAATCCAGCCACACGCTCAACCAGCCAATTCAGTCACACTCAGCCAGTCATTTCAATCACACTCATATCACATGCGTGACCGAACATCTAACCCACGACTCGCGCCACTGCGCCTCAAGTTCATTCTCACTGGCACACAGCCACACAATTCGATCAATTCCCATGGCCGCCGTCAACACGTCCCAAGCCATAATATTCATTCAATTTCCAGTGGCCGCCGTCAACACGTCCCAAGCCACACTATTCACTCAATTCCAGTGGCCGCCGTCAACACGTCCCAAGCCACGATATTCGAACAATTTCCAATGACCGACGTAAACACGTCCCGGTCCAACACATCTTTAACGGGCCACCGTCAACACGTCTCAAGCCCGCATTCCAATTGGCCCATCGGCCGTTCCTACCTTCACACGGACCGCCGTCAACACGTCCCAAGTCCGTAGCCCTCCGATCGATCCGGGCTTAAAATCGACAGGCATGCACACGCCATTCAATTCAATCACATTCACGCCAAATTGCATCAAACAGCTCAAATTCACAAATTCGGTCCAATCCACAAATCGCCACTTCAACCACAAACCCGACGTTCAAGTCGGTCACACACGATTTTCCCCAAATCAAGCATACTATCCAATCCAATTCAAATTGCATAATTAAATCACAATATCACTAAATTAATGCACGCCCTAGCCGTTCTAACCCGAGACTAGTCAATGAAATACCCAAAAGACTAAGTAGGGTCTAGGAAGTCGCTTACCAAATTTTGGCCCGGGAAAAGTCGGCTCGGGCCCAAAATTGCCCGGGTGAGAAGTTCGGACTAGGCGCGGGCGTGGGCCACACGGGCGCGCTGGCCGGCCAAAGCGGGCGCAATGGCCGGTCGGCGTGCCTGGTGCGCGGGCGCGACGGACGCGCGGCGTGCCCCGGGGCGATCGGGCGCGCGGATGGGCAACGCGCCTGGGCTACGGGCGCGGGCACGGGCACGGCGACGGGCAACGGGCACGGCGACGGGCGCGCGGCTTGCGCACGCGGGCCACGGCTTGGCTGGCCGGTTGGCCGGCTGAGCTGGCCGGCTGGGCTGGGCTGGGCGGCTGGTCTGGCCGGCGGAGGCTGGTCGGCGGCGACCGGCGGCGACGACGGCCGGCGGCTGAACAGGGCACGGGGAGGGGTTGGCCGAGGGGGTGAGGGGGAGAGGGGAAGGAGAGGGCGGGGCTGGGGGCTGAGGGGCGGTGGACGGGCCGGCGAACGGGCCGGCTGTTGACACCTAATTTTTAGCCGATGCGTCATTAAAAATAAAAATTCGAGATTATGGTTTCCGATCGCGACGGAGCCCGTTTCTTGAGCAAAAAGTGTCGTTTTTTAATTCTGTCTGTTGGTTTAGCTTTTATAAGTGATTTTCTATTCATTTCATACAAAAACCCAAAAAGTCAAATGGTTGACTTTGACGTTGACTTTTTGGTCAACCCTTTGACCAAAAGTCAACCCCAGGTCAAATTGGGGCTTTTTGCTTAAAAAGATTCGTTTCAAGTCCAATTTCACTTTAGAAGTGGAAATTTTAGAAAAATTCAAAGATTTGATCATAAAATCAAGCTCCTAGTGAAAAGTCAACTAGGGTTTGATTTTTGGTCAAACCTTTGACCAAAAAATTGAAAAAATTCAAAAATCCACAAATCATCTTATTTTACTTTCAATTTACCTTTGGCATTTAAAATTTTACAAAAATCGATTTAGAATCAACTTTTTCCCAAATTGCGGAAATTGATTCAAATCGGCCAAAAACAAAATTACTTCATTTCTAGTCATTTTTTAGATTAGTGTTCTTCACGACATTTGATCTAGAGGTCATTTTATATCCAATTTTTGAACCAATTTTGTGATTCCAAGCCAAACCCAAAAACCCCCAATTTTGACCCTAAACAGTGATTTTGATCGATTCTTCATGATGCGCGCAATCGAGACATGAATGAGCCTAATTTCTTATATGAAACCCAAATTCAAAATCAATTTTGGAAAAATCACATGAATTTGGGTCAATTTGATCAATTTAGTGATCCAATGATTAGGAAGTCTAAGAGTGATTGGTCTAATTAGTGCAATTCAACTTGACCCACTCTAGACTAATGTTCAATTTGATGAATTGGGACTCAATTTGGTTAATTAGACTTCAATTAAACTTGTTAGTCTAGCTCGGTCATGCGATTACCCGAAATTCAGAGCTAATTGACTCAAATCGGTTTAATTCAAATTGAACTAATTCGATCAAATTAGTCATTTTCCGGTCGAAAATTTTGATGATCGATAACCCGGTCGGACCAACCAAGGTCAGTCACATCCTCTTGAGTACAAAAATGACAAAAATGCCCTTAATAAAAAATGACAAAAATCCCCTTGATTAAGAATGACCAAAATACCCTTCTTCAAGGATTAAACAAATTAATTAGGGGATTAGCAAATCAATCATGGCCATTCATTTAGAATTGATCATGTCCATCCATAATGCCATGTCATCAATCCTTAGCCTCTAAGGAATATTCTTAATCATTAAGGATCCATTTTGAGCCATTTGATTGATCTAAGGGCCAAAATTCAAAGTTGGGGAAGGTATATAGCATTTTTCCCTCCAAAAATTAAGGGGGATGTCCATTTTTCAGATCTGAATTCTCTCTCCTCTCTCTCTCTCTCTCTCTCTCTCTCTCTCTCTCCCTCTCCCACGATCAACTCTCTCTCTCGAGCTCCCTCTCGGCCGCCGGCCTCTCGCCCCCTTGCCGGCCCTTTTCCGGCGAACCACCGCCACTCCGGCGTCCCCCACGGTGGCCTGAGGCTGGTCGCAACATCAGCCCCCCTCGCCGGTGGCCGGAGCAGCTCCTTCCGGCGGCATTCTCTCCTCGGCAGAATCACCGGCAAAACTGCCGGTGATTGAACCAGCCGGTTCAGCCGGCTGAACCGGTCCTCCGGCGACCTCCTCCGGCGGTTCCAAACCTCCGACTACCTCCCTCGGCATCCCCAAGTCGCTGTGGTGGCCGGCCTCGCACCGAACAGCCACCGGATCACATAGTTTTCTCAATTTTTTACTGATTCGTTTACTTGAGTAAAAACGAGTCGATTCTCACATTATCTCTTGTAATCCGTTATTGTAGATTGGCCGAGCTTTCCGAGGTGTCTCCGTGCCATTCCAGGTCTGAATACGGAGGCCGGATCGCTCGCTCGAGCGTTGGATCATCGTGAGACAAGGTAAGAACGTTTGAACTCAACTCTGTAATTTCGTGTTCAGTAGAACCTGCTTGCTTGAAATGCTGATTTGAGGTTGTTAACGTCGAAATCTGATGAAGTGATAAACAAGAGAGTCGTAGAACTCGTTCTAAGCTTCGATTTGATATATCATATGCCTCGATCGGACTTCATTTGCTATGTCAAAACACTTCTAGAAGTCAGGATCAGAATCTGTAAATTGCTATTCATGTCTGTTCTGATGCATTCCTGACTGATGATGTGCTGTTGGATGAATTTTATGATTTTCTATGATCATTTTATGGAAAAACTTCCTTCATGAGAATCGTAGAACACATCCTGATCTGTTCACCATAAAATTTTCATAAAATTTTGAGCATGTTAACCTTGTACGATTGACAACGTCATCTGCATATAGATCTGGTTTCATGCTAGTTTCAGTCGACCTTTGTGTGTTCTTCGATTTTCATAAATTCGTGTGTTCGAGATATGAAAAAATTTCTTCACGAAAGTTCTTCCTGAGATCAAGATCTTTCAATTGATACTAATTTCATCAAAATCGGAGATCAGTTGAATTTTCAAAAGGAATTCTCACAATTTGATCAGAATCTGTGTTCAGATCTGATTTTCATTCCTTTGAAGTTCAAAAGATGTTTCTCTGAATTTGATGAAGTTAGGGTCCTTTTTTGCAAAAAATCAAAACTTCAAAGTTGCTCATTGGGGTCTCATTATGTCAACTGAACATTTTGAGGACCTAATTGCAATTTTTGGAGGGTTGATTTGCTTGAAAAATCTTCTCGGGCTAAAATTTCATTTGCAATTGAGTCCCTCACGAAAATCGAATTTTATAAAAATTTGGAGGGCTTTTTAGCAAAAACTCAAAACATGAAAGTTGTTGCACACAGGGAATCCTAACGGCACAAAAATTTTCGCGCGTTTTTTATAAGGTTTGTTATTTTTCCCGCCTTTGTTTTGAAATTCATAACTGAACCGAGTCCAGCCTGTTACTGAAATTTAATTGTGCATTTTCGGAAAAATTGGCTAGGATTTAGGAAAAATGGTCTTCATGACTTTTGATCCTCATATTATAAGCTTTCTAATGACACCTGATTCACTTCATTTGAACGTCATTAGGATAGTTAATCATGCTTGAACAGAATTGATCCGAATTAGATGTTAATTGAATAAGTGGTCTTTCTCATAAAGCCCACTTCCCCTTGCTTGATTGGTTTTGAAATAAGGCCCATGGGCCTAAGTGCATGCATTTATGATCATGCATGTGTTTGTTAGATGAATGTTAGGCCCGATGCATGTTCGGCGGGTAGCCCATTCTTGATCATTAGAACCCGACTTTAGGGGTTAATTGATATGAGTTACCGTTTTGTGAATACAAATGGTAGCCCATTATCATTAACCATTAATCAAACAATGTTAGGTGATTAGTGGGTGATGAATCGAATCGCATGAAAAACAAAGGCCGATCCCGAGGCCCGTGTTTAGTTCAATGATTTGTTTGCATCATTTTCATATGTCATTATGAATGAATGTATGGATGTAAACACCGACACCCGAGAGGCGGTCCAAGGAAGAAAAATCCGAAGTTGAAAAAAGCCAAGGTGGTTGACCGATGTCCAATCCGGTCTCGATTTGTACCTATTTGACGATGATTCTAAACCGATGTCCAATCCGGTTTCAATTTGTACTTAATTCATTCATCCCCGACCATGTCTCGGGATTTCAATTCATATTGTAATAAACACCCGACGAGTTGCGGGTTCTTACTTTTTACTTTCTCGCACTTAGAATTAGCTCGTCCTTTCAATAATTCGAGTGTTTACTTTACGTAAGCTCTTTCAATACAATTGATTGTTTTCTTTTCCTAGACTAAGATAGGATTAGTTTAGAATCTTAAATGAAAATGCAAAAACAAGATGCATGATCACCTAGTGGACTAAGACTTTGGCATGAAAATGGTAAAAAACAAATGCATGACGATTTAGATAACAACCATGTTAAGTTTAGCGGTACCGAAAGGGCGTTAATAGAAATATTAACGTAAGCTAGTCCCCGAACCTTTGATCTCTGGTTTTCGTAGAAACCGAAACGAAATTCCCGCGTTTCGGTTGGGTTTTCTAGCCGACCCCCGACCTAGGCTAGTGGCGACTCCTTAAAAAATAAAAATCAATCCGCTGTCACGCGAGATATGGATTTAGGGAAAATCCACGTTCATGATCAATGGATCATATGGCTAAGCAAGAGATTTACACTTCAGTAAAATCATTTTTTTAAGATGCCATATGAAATATCTCATGAACACTTATCTCTAAACCCGCCTCATCCGAGCTCGGGCCCTCGAGGGGCAGGTCGTGACACCGGCGAGCTGGCCGGCGGAGCAGCACGGCGCGGGACCGGCGGGACGAGCCGGCGAGCAGCGACGGCGACGGGGCTGGCTCGGGCTCGGGCTCGGGTGCAGCTGACAGGGCGGGAATGAGACCGGGGGAAGGGAGAGGCAGAGGGTAGGTGGCTGGTCGGAGCTGCAGAGGGCGGCGGCGACGGCGACGGGGCGGAGGCGGCGGCCGGACGACGCGCCGGCGGGCTGGGCCGGCTCCGAGCGCGACGAGCAGCGACGACGAGCTCGCTGCCGCGCTGTGCGCGCCTCGCGGGCAGGCCGGCGACGGGGCGGTCGGGGCGACCGGCGGAGCTCGCTGGCGACGGCGGCGGAGCGGCGCGACGCGGCGGAGCTCGGCAGTCAGGCGGAAGGCGGTGGCGCGGCGTCGGCTGGGCGAGCGGGGGCGGGGCGAAGCAGAACCAGAGAAGCCGAAGAAGAAGAAGAAGAAACGAAGGAGAAGAGGAAAAAGGGAGGAGAGAGGAGAGAGAGTGTGTCAGGTGGGGGGGATGTGTGCGGTCAGAGAGGGGAAAGCGTGCGCACGAAGGTGAGAGGAGAGAGAGAGAAAGAGAGAGGAAAAAGTACAAATTCAAACTTTAAGCGCGAACCAACGGACACGATTCAAACTAAAAATTAACTTAACGATCCCGATTTAAAATCGGAAAAAGGCCTAATAATCCACAATAAATCCCAACAATATTCTAGGGCATACGACCAAAATAAAATAACCCAAACCACACTACAAGGGAGGTCTACCAGTCCAAAATCGCACCCGATTCAAAAATCCACTTTTCCACTATTTCTGACAATCTCAACGCTGGCTACGATAATATTGACACCGTCCAATTTATTTCGTCCTGAAACTCCCGAAAATCGACTGCCAAGTTTGGGGTCTAAATAACGGCAAAATTCGATCGAATGCGATTCTAGCGAAATCTCAAATTTAAAATAATAACCGGGAGTGATCAGTTCCCGGGCGAGATTTTACTATAAGCACACTGACGAATTACACGTTTTATAAACCCCAAAAAGGGCCAAAATTCGGAATGTCACACTCTGATTGTCACAATGTAACACCGCACCTCCTTGCTTTAAACCCAACTCACGAACCAACCCAGTCAACCAGAGCCCTTCCTTAGCAGCTTCTATAACTGCCATGTACTCTGCCTCTGTAGTAGACAATGCAATTGTGGACTGGAGCATCGCCCTCCATGAGATAGGTCCACCAGCTAATGTGAAGACATATCCTGTAGTAGACCTCCTCCTGTCTAGGTCACCAGCAAAGTCTGAATCAACATATCCCGCTAGCTCCTTCGAACCTCCGTCGCGACTGAACATAATACCCAAGTCTGCAGTCCCGCTCAGATATCTAAAGATCCACTTGACTGCATTCCAATGCTCCTTCCCTGGATTACTCATGTATCTGCTAACAACACTGACTGCATAAGATAAATCTGGCCTGCTACACACCATAGCATACATGAGACTCCCAACTGCGCTAGCATAGGGAACTCGAGTCATCTCCTCAATCTCCTCATGTTTTGTGAGGCATTGCCGTTCAGATAACCTGAAGTGGCTAGCTAATGGTGTCCTCACTGGTTTAGCCTTATTCATGTTGAAACACTCAAGCACCTTTTCAACATACCTCTTTTGAGATACCCAGAGTTTACCTGCACTTCTATCTCTATGAATTTCCATACCAAGGATCCTCTTAGCAGCACCAAGATCCTTCATCTCAAACTCATTATTCAACAAGGACTTTAAAGAGACAATATTATGCATATCCTTAGCAGCAATGAGCATGTCATCAACATAAAGCATCAAAAGAATAATCGAATTATCATCTGACACTTTAAAATAAATACAGCAATCATACTCACTTCTCGAATAGCCAATTTGCACCATAAAAGAGTCAAAATGCTTGTACCACTGTCTTGGAGATTGCTTAAGGCCATAAAGTGATTTCTTAAGCAGACAAACGTGATCTTCCTTTCCTGGCACTTTGAACCCGTCAGGTTGCTCCATGAAAATCTGTTCCTCCAAGTCTCCATGAAGAAATGCCATCTTCACATCAAGTTGCTCCAGCTCAAAATCAAACATGGCTACCAAGGCAAGTAGAACCCGAATGGAAGTGTGCTTTACTACTGGAGAGAATATTTCATTATAATCCACCCCTTCCTTCTGTGCATACCCTTTAGCTATAAGTCTAGCCTTGTACCTTACCTGCTCATTCTCAGACACCGCCTCTTTCTTGCGAAAGATCTATTTACACCCAATGATCTTTCGCCCTTTAGGTTTCTCCACAATCTTCCAAGTCCTATTTTTCTGTAAGGATTCCATTTCTTCCATCATAAATGACATCCATTTATCACTATCAGCATTAGATATCGCATCCTGATAGGAAGATGGATCGCCTGTACCTACTGTGAGGGCATAAGCAACCATATCCTCAAACCCGTATCTCACAGGTGCTTTGTGAGTACGTTTTCCTCTACCTTCTGCGATGGTGTAGGTATCTTCTACTGTCTCCTGTGATTCTGGTGAGTTACTGGATGATTCCCTTCCTCCCATTATTTCTGGTTCACCTGACTCCACTTGCACAGTAGATCCTTCTTCACTTCTGCCATCTGCATGTGAACTGTTATTTGCCTTCACCATGTCAGATTCATTAAAGACAACATCCCTGCTAACCACGGTCTTCCGTGCATTTGGATCCCATAACTTGAATCCTTTCACACCTTTCTCATAGCCAAGAAAGATGCATTGCTTAGACTTTGAGTCTAACTTGGAACGATGTCCACTTTGTACATGAACATAAGCTGGACAACCAAATACTCTCAAATTAGAATAGTCAATCGGATTACCTGTCCATACCTCTTCGGGAACTCTGCATTCAATAGCTGTAGATGGAGACCTGTTAATGAGATAGCATGCCATATTAACTGCTTCTGCCCAGAAACTTTTACTCAGCCCTGCATTCAGCCTCATACTCCGAGCCCTTTCCAAAAGTGTCCTGTTCATCCTCTCAGCTACACCGTTTTGCTGTGGTGTATCTGATGTTGTGAAGTGACGTGTGATCCCTTCAGCTTTACATAGTTCCAGGAATGGTGTGTACCTGTATTCCCCTCCATTGTCTGTTCTCAAGCACTTTAGCTTCTTTCCTGTTTGCCTTTCTACTTCAGCCTTCCACTCTTTGAATTTGGAGAAAACTTCGTTTTTCTGCTTCATGAAGTAGACCCAGACTTTCCTTGAGTAATCATCAATGAAGGTCACAAAATATTCGGCTCCACCTTTTGATTTGATCGGTGCAGGACCCCATACATCGCTGTGTACATAATCAAGTACATCCTTGCTCGTATGCTTTGCAGTTCTGAAACTAACCCTGCTCTGTTTCCCGAAAACGCAGTATTTGCAGAAGTTCAATTTGCAGCTTTTGACACCTTTTAACAGCTTCCTTTTATGAAGCTCCATCATACCCCTTTCACCCATATGCCCTAACCGCATATGCCACAGATGAGTGTCATCTGTATCGGACTCTGCAGCTGTAGTCACAGATGCTCCACCTGTTACTGTACTCCCTATGAGCCTGTATAAACTTCCAGTCAACTCTCCTTTCATGACAACCATAGCTCCCTTGATGACTTTGAGAACTCCACCTGCTGCTGCGTACTTGCAGCCATTCACATCAAGCGCACCCAAAGATATCAAATTTTTCTTTAGATCTGGAACGTGCCTTACATCCACTAAAGTTCTGACTATACCATCAAACATTCTGATTTTAATAGTCCCTATTCCAATGGTTTTGCAAACCGCATCATTCCCCATTAGAACAGATCCGCCACTGTATGACCGGTATGAATCAAACCAATCCCTATTCGGGCACATGTGATAAGAGCATCCAGAGTCTAAAATCCATGAATCAGCGAACTGATTCTTACCTGATGATATAGAGAGAAGATCTCCATCATCACTGTCACGCCCCGTACCCCACGAAGCATGATCATCCGCGTAGGTCGAAGTAAAATGTGACGCTCCCAGGATTGCGTCAACGACCCAAAACTCAAATCAGAGAAAAACGCACGTCACATGCGGAAACCACGTATATAAATATATATATACACCCAGACATGCAATTATAACCATGAATAGTAATAGGCATTAATATACTAAAGAAATACTAACATATATGCACCCTTTTTATAAACTTATACAAACTAGTTATTTACAATCAAAAAGAATACATCAAAGGCCACTAAACAAAAAGGATCGGTGGCCTAGGGTTATCAGCTGACTAACTGGGAGAGGTTACATCAAAAGAGGGTTAGTCTAACGCCTAACACTGAAACCAGCTCTACGGCTCCCGGTTTGGATCGGATGGTGCTGCAGATTCCTCAGAAGAATCCTCCTCCGATAGTATTTCCTCGTCCGATCCAACTTCTGCTACTTCCCCAGCTGCTTCAGCATTTTCTCCTACTACTTCCAAATTCTGTTCTTCGTCTTCCTCCTCGATCACATCGTCAGCTATTACTTGCTCGTCTCCCTGCACCTCGTCCATGGGTATCGGTCCATCCACGGTATCACCTACACTGCTCACACTAAGGGAGGCTGGAGGATCAGAAACTTCTCCACTCACCATTTGGGGAATCATAACGCCGTTAACATCTATTGGAACATCAAAAGTCCTCATCGGGGGTCCTATTACGCCGTCTGCACCCCTACGGCACCAAGCCACATAATCTTGAGTATGATTAAAATCCTCTCCCACGTCTACTAACACCACTGAATGAAACCTAACATAAGCTGTTCCATCCCCACACGGGTGTACACTGGACGATCTTTGAATGCGGTGCGGGTATCCAAAAAGAGGGCCGTCCCTCGGCATGCTATGGACGGGGGTCTGAAAATCGGTTTTACCACAACCGTGAGATAAACTCAGCAAGTAAAATATCTAATCCTAAACTAGGCTAACGTGCACCTCCAGAAATAAATAAAACACATAATTCACTGAACCAGTAAATAACTCATTATAAGTTCACATGGGCTCACAGCCCGATCCCAATACTCCAGCCCTGCAGGTTAGGCTTTCGATATCAATATAACTCATAAGCAATTAAATCGACCCGAAGGCCATGACCCAATGGTCATCACAGTTTAACTCGACCCGAAGGCCATGACCCAATGGTCATCAATCATTCGACCCGAAGGCCCGACCCGTCGGTCACAATTATAAATCGACCCGTAGGCCTGACCCGTCGGTCACAATTATACTCGACCCGTAGGCCTGACCCGTCGGTCACAATTATAAATCGACCCGTAGGCCTGACCCGTCGGTCACAATTATACTCGACCCGTAGGCCTGACCCGTCGGTCACAATTATAAATCGACCCGTAGGCCTGACCCGTCGGTCACAATTATACTCATAAATCATATCAAAACCAATGTGGACATTCACAATCAAAGGCCCAATTAAATCCCAATGGGCTTCAACAATTTCAAATCAATCCACATCAAGGCCCATTAAATTTTTCCAATTGGGCTTCAAACAATTTCAATTAAGTCCAACATCAAGGGCCCATTTAATTTCTAATTTCAAGGCCCATTTAATTTCCAATTTCAAGGCCCATTTAATCAAAATTCGGAGCCCATGAAGCCCATCCCAATTCAGCCCTCATTTCTTCTCTAAATTACCACTAAACCATTGTAATTAGTCCTAATTAAGTCCACTAATCATCCAATGCACAAATTCACCACATTAGGCCCTAATTTAGCCTAATCCTCCTAATTAAACCCCTAATTGCACAAAATTAGTCTAATTCAGGGATTAGTGGTTTTACTCGCCTATTAGCGACGCGAGACGACGGGGACGAGCGGCCGATCACCGGCAAGCGGTTCAATCGACGGCGGCGTCCCAAGGCAAGCCGGCGGCTCACGGCGGTCCGGCAAGCTCACGGCCAAGCTCGGCCCAAAAACAGGGGAGGAGTCGGTCGGATTGGGGCTGGGGTGACGGAAGAGAGACGGCGGAGGCTAGGCTGGTCGGAGGGGTGGCGCACGGCGGCGCGGCCTGGCTGGACACGCCCGGCGACGGCGACGGCGTCCTTGCTCGCCTCGGCTGGAGCGGCTGCCACGGGCGACGGGAGCGGGGGAAAAGGTTGCGACTAGGCTGGGGGCGGCGCTAGGGGTCGGCACATGGCGGCTGGTGACCAGCAGCTCCGGCGAGGACCACTATTCCGGCGTGAACAGTGGCCGGCGGTGCTGATCGGCGAAGGAGAATGGAGCAGCCGAGAGAAAGAGAGAGAAACGGGAGGAGAGAGAGAGAAACGCGGGGAGTGAGGGAGCTGAGGAGAGAGAGAGAAGGTCAAAGATGGTCAAGAGAGAGAGTGAGTGGAGGACACTTGTCAAAATCCTAGCCTAAATGACCAAAATACCCTTGATCCAAGGGCTCATATTGATTCTAATCCAATAATGCAAGGGTAAAATGGTCATTTGCCCCTAACCATGGTTAACCAACCCTAGTTAACCTTAACCAACCTTGGTTAATCTCCAAAATTAATCCAAAATTCGAAATAAATCAAAAATGGCCTAGGGGCAATTCCGTCATTTTTCCGTCCCGGACCGAAATTCCAATTTTCGCTCATACCGGTCCTAAATATTCATGTAAGACCTAATCCAGAGTCGGAATCGCGAAATTCGCTTTCTAAGCCCTCGAAAATCTTCTGCGAAGTTTCCGGGAATAAAATAATATTATTTTCCAATTTTTGTCGAAAATCCACTTTTTGTCCAGAATCACTCCAAACACACTTGGCTACCCCAAAATGACGTTGGCCGCGAAAAATAACCTCAAACGGCCTCCGAATTCGGCCTCGGCGTTCCCAGGGGCAAAATGGTCTTTTTCTCACTTTCTGACAGATTTTCAGTTTTCAACCGTTTTAATCCCAAACACGAATGGCCATTCCAAATTGACGTCCGTCTTGCAAAATAGTCGTAATTACCCTTGAGATTTTGATATCGAAACTCGGGTCCAATATTGTAATCTCAATATGCTCGTTTTGCAGTTTTAGGGTCTCTCACTAACGAGCGGCTGTTTAGGTGTTACGCGTATCGACCTAAGATTGTCCGGATCGTGATGGTCTAAATTTCGAGAGAACGAGAGGAATTATCACTAGCACCAGGGTCGCGATCGTTTGGATTAAAATTAGGTTTCATTCGCCAGGTGTACTTTCGGTCGTGCGAAATCACTCGCGATCCGATCGTACGTTACTGACAAAATCAACCAGTCATTTTCCTAAGATCGGCCTATATTGGCTCAAAATATTTCCTCAACGTTCTTCGAAATCAGCGTTCAGTCGCGATCGGGTTCTCGGTCCACGTACCTGTTCCTATTTAGCCTTTCTCATATGGTCAGTGTCCCGAGACTGATCAGGTTCAGGCGAGACTCACTAAAATTACACGAGAATGAATATACACTTTATTGGTCCCGATAACGGGTCAAAATTCAGGATGTTACAACTCTTCCCCCTTACAAAAATTTCGTCCTCGAAATTTGCACTTCAACCCTGCTCTTCGAACAACTGGGGGTGTTGACGTCGCATAACTTCCTCGCTTTCCCAAGTAGCGCCCTCTGTCCCGTGGTGTTCCCAAACTACCTTAACCATCGGGATTGTCTTATTTCGAAGCACTCGATCCTTCCTATCTTCAATTCTGACTGGTCTCTCCACGTACGACACCCTGTCGTCCACGTCTATTTCTTCGTATCTTAGAACGTGTGTCGGATCCGGTTCATACTTTCTCAACATCGACACATGGAAAACATTATGTATCTGGGACAAATTCGGTGGCAAGGCTAGTCTGTACGCCATATCACCAATCTTTTCCAGAATCTCAAACGGCCCAACAAACCTCGGACTCAACTTTCCTTTCTTGCCAAATCGGGATAATCCCTTCATAGGCGACACCTTTAAAAACACATGGTCCCCAACTTGAAATTCCAGATGTCGTCGTCTCCGATCGGCATAACTTTTCTGTCGACTCTGTGCTGTCTTTAACCTCTCTCGAATGATCTCAACAGCTTCCACTGTTTGCTGTACCAACTCTGGGCCCGTAATGTTCCGTTCTCCCACTTCATCCCAGCACACGGGAGTCCTACACGCTCGGCCATACAAAGCTTCAAATGGGGCCATCTGAATACTCTGCTGATAACTGTTATTATATGCAAACTCCACCAGATGCAGCTGTTCTTCCCATTTACCCTGAAAATCCACTACACAAGCTCTCAACATATCCTCAAGAGTCTGAATTGTTCTTTCTGATTGCCCATCAGTCTGCGGATGATATGCTGTACTGAACTGCACCTTTGTTCCCAAAGCTGTCTGCAGACTTTTCCAGAAATTCGCTGTAAACCTCGGATCACGATCTGAAGTAATCGTCACTGGCACTCCATGCAATCTCACAATCTGTCTTACATACAGCTCCGCATACTTTTCTAACTCTAAATCCTTGCGCACCGCCAGAAAATGCGCTGACTTAGTCAGTCTATCCACTATTACCCAAATAGAATCATGCCCTCTCTGGCTTCTCGGTAATCCCGTTACAAAGTCCATGGTGATATGTTCCCATTTCCACTCGGGAATTTCCAATGGTCGCAGCAATCCTCCAGGTTTACAGTGTTGTGCCTTTACTTGCTGACACGTCAAACACTTAGCCACATACCTGGCCACATCCGTTTTCATTCCGTTCCACCAATAATGTTGCCGTAGATTCTGATACATTTTCGTACTGCCAGGGTGAATACTGTAATTGCTGCGATGAGCTTCTCTTAATATTTCTTCCTTAAGCTCAATATCATCCGGCACACACCATCGTCCTCTATACTTCAGGATTCCATCTTCTGATACTTGGAAGTCTGGCTTCCTTGCCGAGGCATCCATTCCCACAATTTTCTGAATTTCCTGATCCGTGGGTTGTAGAGCCTTAATCTTAGTTTGAATCTCCGGCTCGATCCTCAAAGTAGCCAGCAGATTCGACACATGGCTTAATTCCAATTTAAATTCCGAGTCTCGGAGCTTTTCCAATAACGTCCATTCCTTAATCATCAAGTGCGCCATACTAGACTTGCGACTCAGTGCATCTGCCACTCTATTCGCTTTTCCAGGGTGATACAGGATGTCGCAATCATAATCCTTAAGAAGCTCCATCCATCTACGCTGTCTCATATTCAACTCTTTCTGCGAGAACAAATATTTGAGGCTCTGATGATCCGTATAAATCTGAAACTTTTCCCCACATAAATAATGTCTCCAGATCTTAAGTGCAAAGACGATGGCAGCCAACTCTAAGTCATGCGTCGGATAATTCACTTCATGAGGTCTCAACTGACGTGACGCATACGCAACTACTTTTCCATGTTGCATTAACACACAACCAAGTCCTTTGAACGAAGCATCGCTATAAACCTCAAATCCACCAGGTCCAGAGGGGATAGTCAAGACTGGAGCTGTCGTCAGTCTATGCTTAAGTTCCTGAAAACTTCGTTCGCACTTATCGTCCCATTCAAACTTAGTTTCCTTTTTCAGTAATCGCGTCAAGGGCGTGGCTATCGACGAGAATCCTTCCACAAAACGTCGATAATAGCCAGCCAATCCTAAGAAACTTCTGATCTCTGTCACTGACGTCGGCCTGGGCCACTTAAGTACTGCTTCAATCTTAGTCGGATCCACTGATATTCCTTCTCCCGACACGATATGTCCAAGAAAGGCTACCTTGCTAAGCCAGAATTCACATTTGCTGAACTTCGCATAAAGCGCATGTTCCCTCAACGTCCGTAGAACTTCAGTCAAATGCACTTCATGTTCTTCTGAACTCTTCGAATACACCAGAATATCGTCAATGAACACTATGACGAACTGATCCAGGAATTCCTTAAAAACTCTGTTCATCAAATCCATAAAAGCTGCAGGGGCATTCGTTAAACCAAAGGGCATGACCGTAAACTCATAATGCCCGTATCTCGTCCTAAATGCAGTCTTGGGTATATCCTCCTTTCGAATTCTTAACTGATGATACCCTGTCCGTAGATCAATCTTGGAAAATACTGACGCCCCTTGCAATTGATCAAACAAGTCGTCGATCCTTGGCAGTGGATACTTATTCTTTACAGTGACCTGATTCAACTGCCGATAATCTATACATAACCTCAACGTCCCGTCCTTTTTCCTTACAAATAGGACTGGCGCTCCCCATGGAGACGCACTAGGACGTATAAATCCCTTGTCTAGTAACTCCTGCATCTGAACTTTCAACTCTTTCAATTCCGACAACGACATCCGATACGGGGCCTTAGAGATTGGCTCAGTTCCTGGGGCCAACTCTATTACAAATTCCACTTCTCGTTCTGGTGGCAAACCCGGCAACTCTTGAGGAAAAACCTCGGGGAAATTACATACTACAGAGATTTCTTCCAACTTAGGCTCCACCAATGTCGGATCTTTAACGTTAACCAAATACCCCTCACAACCTTCCTCAAGCATCTCTGTTGCTTCCACTGAGGAAATCCAAGGGATCGAGGTTCCTCCTCGGTTTCCCTGAAATTCAAACTTAGGATGACCAATCGGATTAAATTGGATCGTCCTGCTGCCGCAATCCATAACGGCTTTCTGTTTAGTCAGCCAATCCATACCAATGATCACATCAAAGTCATACATGGCTAACACAGCTAAATCAATCCTTTCCTCAACATTTCCAATCACAATTTTACAGTCCAAACATCCCAATGATACTAACACCCTATCATGCAGTGGGGTCGTCACACATAACATGATCTCAAGTAAAATAGGCTCCAGACCAACCAATCTAACAAACTGCTCTGAAATAAACGAATGGGTTGCCCCGGGATCAAATAACGCATAGGCTGCATGATTGCAGAGAGAAACAGTACCTGTGATCACACCCGGCGCGTCCTCAGCATCCTTTCGCGCCAACGCGTATACCCGTCCTTGTGCAGGCGGTCTGCCCTGAATAGCCGGTGGAGGATTTCCGGCCTGATTCCCAATTCTAAGCGGCTGCTGTGGTTGACCTGGGGGTCCCAAAAGTCGTTGCTGGGGGCAATTCTTGATCTGATGCCCCATACTCCCACAGCGAAAACAAGCTCCAATCCTATGTGGCGTCTGACTGGACTTCCCGATAATCCTTCTCGGGGGCGGAACAAACCGTCTATTACTAGCCATTGGTCTCCTTACAAAGCGACGATTGTCCCGATTAGGAATAAACCTCGAACCCGATGCTGATGCCCTTTCAATCTGATCCCGTTCCATAGTCTGGGCTCGCTCATATAACTCTCTATAATCTCGGATATTCAACAAAAGCATCTGAGTACGAAGTTCCGGTTTCAGTCCATCCCGGAACCTTCGAGCCTTGTCCAAGGGATTCTCAACCATCCTCGGGGCAAACCTGGATAATCTAGTAAACTCTGCCTCGTACTGCACCACTGTCATCGATCCCTGACGAAGCCTCATAAACTCTGCCATTTTCTTCTCCTGGGCACTCTCAGAGAAAAACTGCCCATAGAAATGCTCAACAAAGATCGCCCAGGTTGGTTCCATAAACTCCGGAAACACTCTATCCTTAACCGCCTTCCACCAGTCGTGGGCATTATCCTGCAGTTGATATGATGCCAAGGAGATCTTCTCCCTCTCAGTACACTCTAACAACTCAAATGCTTTTTCCAACTCCTCCACCCAACGCGGGGCGGCTTCAGGGTCACCTCTACCCGTGAACTTGGGCGGTTTTAACTTAAGGAAATGCTCTACCAACTGGTGCATTGGTCTCGGTGCCACCATTGGTTGAGCTTGCACTGGCTGTGCTTGAGCTTGATTCTCATGGACGGCAGCAACTGCTGCAGCCTCAGCAGCCTGAGCGGTCGCGTTCTCTCTTTCCTGAGCTTGCCTGTCCATCACATTACCAATTCGATCTAACGCTCTGAGAACTCCTTCCATGCGCGGATCTTCCGCCTGTCTAACATCAGCTCTGGGGTCCACTGCAGCCCCAACACCAACTCTAGGATTCCCTTCCTCTCTAGCACCCGCAACTATGTTCTCTATCGCTCTTGCTCTAGCACGACCTCTACCACGAGCTTCTCTGCCTGCGCCCCTCCTTGGGGCTCCTCTCACTCTTCCTCTTTCACTGCTCATCTAGAACTCTGAGTGCTCAACTACCTGCTATAATTCCATCCGGGAATTAGAGACCTAAACCAACTAACCGGTCTAAGTCCTAGGCAGGTATAAACACAAAAGCAATTAAGCACTCAGCATGCGGCTAACACAACAGCACATGATTTTCACCCAAGGACTTGCAAACTTACCTTGGGTCCTGCCGCACCTGCACAATACTGGTTCCATCAATCACCACAACAGTCAAACACAAACATTCTGGAGGTACACTTAGCACACTAAGTCACCCTATAGCTACCCATGGTCATTTCTCCTTATCACTCCAAGGCTCCACTAGATCAAACAGAGCTGTCCTTGCTCTGATACCAATTCGAACGGGGATGTCACGCCCCGTACCCCACGAAGCATGATCATCCGCGTAGGTCGAAGTAAAATGTGACGCTCCCAGGATTGCGTCAACGACCCAAAACTCAAATCAGAGAAAAACGCACGTCACATGCGGAAACCACGTATATAAATATATATATATACACCCAGACATGCAATTATAACCATGAATAGTAATAGGCATTAATATACTAAAGAAATACTAACATATATGCACCCTTTTTATAAACTTATACAAACTAGTTATTTACAACCAAAAAGAATACATCAAAGGCCACTAAACAAAAAGGATCGGTGGCCTAGGGTTATCAGCTGACTAACTGGGAGAGGTTACATCAAAAGAGGGTTAGTCTAACGCCTAACACTGAAACCAGCTCTACGGCTCCCGGTTTGGATCGGATGGTGCTGCAGATTCCTCAGAAGAATCCTCCTCCGATAGTATTTCCTCGTCCGATCCAACTTCTGCTACTTCCCCAGCTGCTTCAGCATTTTCTCCTACTACTTCCAAATTCTGTTCTTCGTCTTCCTCCTCGATCACATCGTCAGCTATTACTTGCTCGTCTCCCTGCACC
Source organism: Syzygium jambos (assembly GCA_031216235.1). Lineage (NCBI taxonomy): Eukaryota > Viridiplantae > Streptophyta > Magnoliopsida > Myrtales > Myrtaceae > Syzygium > Syzygium jambos. The sequence continues at coordinate 36,038,772 of CM062226.1, read as the reverse complement.
TCGTCCATGGGTATCGGTCCATCCACGGTATCACCTACACTGCTCACACTAAGGGAGGCTGGAGGATCAGAAACTTCTCCACTCACCATTTGGGGAATCATAACGCCGTTAACATCTATTGGAACATCAAAAGTCCTCATCGGGGGTCCTATTACGCCGTCTGCACCCCTACGGCACCAAGCCACATAATCTTGAGTATGATTAAAATCCTCTCCCACGTCTACTAACACCACTGAATGAAACCTAACATAAGCTGTTCCATCCCCACACGGGTGTACACTGGACGATCTTTGAATGCGGTGCGGGTATCCAAAAAGAGGGCCGTCCCTCGGCATGCTATGGACGGGGGTCTGAAAATCGGTTTTACCACAACCGTGAGATAAACTCAGCAAGTAAAATCTCTAATCCTAAACTAGGCTAACGTGCACCTCCAGAAATAAATAAAACACATAATTCACTGAACCAGTAAATAACTCATTATAAGTTCACATGGGCTCACAGCCCGATCCCAATACTCCAGCCCTGCAGGTTAGGCTTTCGATATCAATATAACTCATAAGCAATTAAATCGACCCGAAGGCCATGACCCAATGGTCATCACAGTTTAACTCGACCCGAAGGCCATGACCCAATGGTCATCAATCATTCGACCCGAAGGCCCGACCCGTCGGTCACAATTATAAATCGACCCGTAGGCCTGACCCGTCGGTCACAATTATACTCGACCCGTAGGCCTGACCCGTCGGTCACAATTATAAATCGACCCGTAGGCCTGACCCGTCGGTCACAATTATACTCGACCCGTAGGCCTGACCCGTCGGTCACAATTATAAATCGACCCGTAGGCCTGACCCGTCGGTCACAATTATACTCGACCCGTAGGCCTGACCCGTCGGTCACAATTATAAATCGACCCGTAGGCCTGACCCGTCGGTCACAATTATACTCATAAATCATATCAAAACCAATGTGGACATTCACAATCAAAGGCCCAATTAAATCCCAATGGGCTTCAACAATTTCAAATCAATCCACATCAAGGCCCATTAAATTTTTCCAATTGGGCTTCAAACAATTTCAATTAAGTCCAACATCAAGGGCCCATTTAATTTCTAATTTCAAGGCCCATTTAATTTCCAATTTCAAGGCCCATTTAATCAAAATTCGGAGCCCATGAAGCCCATCCCAATTCAGCCCTCATTTCTTCTCTAAATTACCACTAAACCATTGTAATTAGTCCTAATTAAGTCCACTAATCATCCAATGCACAAATTCACCACATTAGGCCCTAATTTAGCCTAATCCTCCTAATTAAACCCCTAATTGCACAAAATTAGTCTAATTCAGGGATTAGTGGTTTTACTCGCCTATTAGCGACGCGAGACGACGGGGACGAGCGGCCGATCACCGGCAAGCGGTTCAATCGACGGCGGCGTCCCAAGGCAAGCCGGCGGCTCACGGCGGTCCGGCAAGCTCACGGCCAAGCTCGGCCAAAAACAGGGGAGGAGTCGGTCGGATTGGTGGCTGGGGTGACGGAAGAGAGACGGCGGAGGCTAGGCTGGTCGGAGGGGTGGCGCACGGCGGCGCGGCCTGGCTGGACACGCCCGGCGACGGCGACGGCGTCCTTGCTCGCCTCGGCTGGAGCGGCTGCCACGGGCGACGGGAGCGGGGGAAAAGGTTGCGACTAGGCTGGGGGCGGCGCTAGGGGTCGGCACATGGCGGCTGGTGACCAGCAGCTCCGGCGAGGACCACTATTCCGGCGTGAACAGTGGCCGGCGGTGCTGATCGGCGAAGGAGAATGGAGCAGCCGAGAGAAAGAGAGAGAAACGGGAGGAGAGAGAGAGAAACGCGGGGAGTGAGGGAGCTGAGGAGAGAGAGAGAAGGTCAAAGATGGTCAAGAGAGAGAGTGAGTGGAGGACACTTGTCAAAATCCTAGCCTAAATGACCAAAATACCCTTGATCCAAGGGCTCATATTGATTCTAATCCAATAATGCAAGGGTAAAATGGTCATTTGCCCCTAACCATGGTTAACCAACCCTAGTTAACCTTAACCAACCTTGGTTAATCTCCAAAATTAATCCAAAATTCGAAATAAATCAAAAATGGCCTAGGGGCAATTCCGTCATTTTTCCGTCCCGGACCGAAATTCCAATTTTCGCTCATACCGGTCCTAAATATTCATGTAAGACCTAATCCAGAGTCGGAATCGCGAAATTCGCTTTCTAAGCCCTCGAAAATCTTCTGCGAAGTTTCCGGGAATAAAATAATATTATTTTCCAATTTTTGTCGAAAATCCACTTTTTGTCCAGAATCACTCCAAACACACTTGGCTACCCCAAAATGACGTTGGCCGCGAAAAATAACCTCAAACAGCCTCCGAATTCGGCCTCGGCGTTCCCAGGGGCAAAATGGTCTTTTTCTCACTTTCTGACAGATTTTCAGTTTTCAACCGTTTTAATCCCAAACATGAATGGCCATTCCAAATTGACGTCCGTCTTGCAAAATAGTCGTAATTACCCTTGAGATTTTGATATCGAAACTCGGGTCCAATATTGTAATCTCAATATGCTCGTTTTGCAGTTTTAGGGTCTCTCACTAACGAGCGGCTGTTTAGGTGTTACGCGTATCGACCTAAGATTGTCCGAATCGTGATGGTCTAAATTTCGAGAGAACGAGAGGAATTATCACTAGCACCAGGGTCGCGATCGTTTGGATTAAAATTAGGTTTCATTCGCCAGGTGTACTTTCGGTCGTGCGAAATCACTCGCGATCCGATCGTACGTTACTGACAAAATCAACCAGTCATTTTCCTAAGATCGGCCTATATTGGCTCAAAATATTTCCTCAACGTTCTTCGAAATTAGCGTTCAGTCGCGATCGGGTTCTCGGTCCACGTACCTGTTCCTATTTAGCCTTTCTCATATGGTCAGTGTCCCGAGACTGATCAGGTTCAGGCGAGACTCACTAAAATTACACGAGAATGAATATACACTTTATTGGTCCCGATAACGGGTCAAAATTCAGGATGTTACAATCACCGTCTGAGCTATCAGCCACACTTGCTTGATTAGAAGTTTTCTCGCGCTTCTTCAAGTCTTCCTTTCTCTTATAACAGTCTCTTTTCAGATGGCCTTCTTTCTTGCAATAATAACAAGAGAGTTTTGTTTTACCCCCTCTTGATTTCGATCGACCCTTATTCTCGGATCCCCGCTGGATTGTTCTCCCTCGTTCCTGCTCCTTGACTTTTCCGATGAGACCCTCACCCTGTGCCGTAACACTGTTAACCCTCTTTCTCGTATCATTAGATAATAGGGCAGCAGTGACCTCATCTGTCTCAAGCGTCTCTTTACCATACAAGAGTGTCGTCACCAGATGATCATAAGATCCTGGCAGCGACGATAGCAGCTAATTTTTAGCCGATGTCGTCATCTAAAAATAAAAATTCGAGATTATGGTTTCCGATCGCGACGGAGCTCGTTTCTTGAGCAAAAAGTGTCGTTTTTTAATTCCGTCTGTTGGTTCAGCTTTTATAAATGATTTTCTATTCATTTCATACAAAAACCCAAAAAGTCAAATGGTTGACTTTGGCGTTGACTTTTTGGTCAACCCTTTGACCAAAAGTCAACCCCAGGTCAAATTGGGGCTTTTTGCATAAAAAGATTCCTTTCAAATCCAATTTCACTTTAGAAGTGGAAATTTTAGAAAAATTCAAAGATTTGATCATAAAATCAAGCTCCTAGTGAAAAGTCAACTAGGGTTTGACTTTTGGTCAAACCTTTGACCAAAAAATTGAAAAATTCAAAAATCCCCAAATCATCTTATTTTACTTTCAATTTACCTTTGGCATTTAAAATTTTACAAAAATCGATTTAGAATCAACTTTTTCCCAAATTGCGGAATTTGATTCAAATCGGCCAAAAATGAAATTACTTCATTTCTAGTCATTTTTTAGATTAGTTTTCTTCACGACATTTGATCTAGAGGTCATTTTATATCCAATTTTTGAACCAATTTTGTGATTCCAAGCCAAACACAAAAACCCCCAATTTTAGCCCTGATCAGTGATTTTGATCGATTCTTCATGATATGCGCAATTGAGACACGAATGAGCCTAATTTCTTATATGAAACCCAAATTCAAAATCAATTTTGGAAAAATCACATGAATTTGGGTCAATTTGATCAATTTAGTGATCCAATGATTAGGAAGTCTAAGAGTGATTGGTCTAATTAGTGCAATTCAACTTGACCCACTCTAGACTAATATTCAATTTGATGAATTGGGACTCAATTTGGTTAATTGGACTTCAATTAAACTTGTTAGTCTAGCTCGGTCATGCGATTACCCGAAATTCAGAGCTAATTGTCTCAAATCGGTTTAATTCAAATTGAACTAATCCGATCAAATTAGTCATTTTCCGGTCGAAAATTTTGATGATCGATAATCCGGTCGGACCAACCAAAGTCAGTCACATCCTCTTGAGTTCAAAAATGACAAAAATGCCCACAATAAAAAATGACAAAAATGCCCTTAATTAAAAATGACAAAATTGCCCTTCTTCAAGGATTAAACAAATTAATTAGGGGATTAGCAAATCAATCATGGCCATTCATCTAAAATTGATCATGACCATCCATGATGCCATGTCATCAATCCTTAGCTATTAAGGAATATTCTTAATCATTAAGGATCCATTTTGAGCCATTTGATTGATCTAAGGGCTAAGATTCAAAGTTGGGGAAGGTATATAGCATTTTTCCCTCCAAAAATTGAGGGGGATGCTCATTTTTCAGATCTGAATTCTCTCTCTCTCTCTCTCTCTCTCTCTCTCTCTCTCTCTCTCTCTCTCCTCTCCCACGATCAACTCTCTCTCGAGCTCCCTCTCGGCGTGGCCAACTCCGGCGCCTTGCCGGCCTCTTCCCGGCGAGCCGCCGCCACTCCGGCGTCCCCCACGGCGGCCTAAGGCTGGTCGCAAGACCAGCAACCCTTGCTGGTGGCCGGAGCATCTCCCTCCGGCGACTTCTTCTCCTCGGCAACATCACCGGCTTCATCGCCGGTGATCTGTCCAGCCGCTTCAGCCGGCTGAACCGGCCCTCCGGCGGCCTCCTCCGGCGATCCCGAACAACCGACTACCTCCTCCGACGTCCTCAAGTCGCTGTGGTGGCCGGCCTTGCACCGAACAGCCGCCGGATCGCACTTTAAACTCAATTTTTTACTGATTCGTTTACTCGAGTAAAAACGAATCGATTCTCACATCATCTCTTGCAATTTATTGTGGTAGATCGGCCGAGCTTTCCGAGGTCTCTCCGTACGATTCCAAGTCAGAATACGGAGTCCGGATCGCTCGCTTGAGCGTTGGATTATCGTGAGACAAGGTAAGAATGTCTAAACACAACTCTGTAAATTCGTGTTCAATGAATCCTGATTGCTTGAGATGCTGTTTTGAGCTAGCAAACGTCGAAATCTGATGAAGTGATAAACTAGAGAGTCGTAGAACTCGTTCTTAGCTTCGATTTGATATATAATATGCCTCGATCGGACTTGATTTGCTATGTCAAAACCTGTTTAGAAGTCACGATCAGAATCTGTAATTGTTGTGCAAAGTCTGTTCTGATGATTCCCTGACTGACGTTGTGCTGTTCATTGAATTTTATGATTTTCTACGATCATTTTCTGGAAAAACTTCCTTCATGAGAATTGTTAAGAACATCTAGATCTGTTCACTGTAAAATTTTCAAAAATTTCTGAGCATGATAGCCTAGCACGATTTACAACGTCATCTGCATGTGGATCGGATTTCATGTTGATTTCAGTCAACCTTCGTGTGTTCTTCGATTTTCATAAATTCGTGTGTTCGAGATATGAAAAAATTTTCTTCACGAAAGTTCTTCCTGAGATCAAGATCTTTCAATTGATACTAATTTCATCAAAATCGGAGATCATTTGAAATTTCAAAAGGAATTCTCACAATTTGATCAGATTCTGTGTTCAGATCTGATTTTCATTCCTTTGAAGTTCAAAAGATGTTTCTCCGAATTTGATGAAGTTAGAGTCCTTTTTTGCAAAAATTCAAAACTTCAAAGTTGTTCATTGGGGTCTCATTATGTCAACTGAACATTTTGAGGACCTAATTGCAATTTTTGGAGGGTTGATTTGCTTAAAAAATCTTCTCGGGCTAAAATTTCATTTGCAATTGAGTCCCTCGCTAAAATCGAATTTTATAAAAATTTGGAGGACTTTTTAGCAAAAACTCAAAACATGAAAGTTGTTGCATACAGGGAATCCTAACGGCACAAAAATTTTCGCGCGTTTTTGATAATGTTTGTTATTTTTCCCGCCTTTAATTTGAAATTCGTAACTGAACCGAGTCCAGCCTGTCACTGAAATTTAATTGTGCATTTTCGGGAAAATTGGCTTGGATTTAGGAAAAATGGTCTTCTTGACTTTTGTTCCTCATGTCATAAGCTTTCTAATGACACCTGATTCACTTCATTTGAACGTCATTAGGATAGTTAATCATGCTTGATCAGAATTGATCCGAATTAGATGTTAATTGAATAAGTGGTCTTTCTCATAAAGCCCACTTCCCCTTGCTTGATTGGTTTTGAAATAAGGCCCATGGGCCTAAGCGCATGTTCATTTTATTGCTATGCATGTGTTTGTTAGATGAATGTTAGGCCCGGTGCATGTTCGGCGGGTAGCCCATTCATGGTCATTAGAACCCAACTTTAGGGGTTAATTGATATGAGTTACCGTTTTGTGAATACAAATGGTAGCCTATTATCATTAACCATTAATCAAACAATGTTAGGTGATTAGTGGGTGATGAATCGAATCGCATGAAAAACAAAGGCCGATCCCGAGGCCCGTGTTTAGTTCAATGATTTGTTTGCATCATTTTCTTTATGTCATTCGTCATGAATGAATGTATGAATGTAAACATCGACACCCGAGAGGCGGTCCATGAAAGAAAAATCCGAAGTTGAGAAGATCATGGTGATTGACCGATGTCCAATCCGGTCTCGATTTGTACCTATTTGACGATGATTCTAAACCGATGTCCAATCCGGTTTCAATTTGTACTTAATTCATTCATCCCCGACCATGTCTCGGGATTTCAATTCGTGTTGTAATAAACACCCGACGAGTTGCGGGTTCTTACTTTTTACTTTCTCGCACTTAAAATTAGCTCGTCCTTTCAATAATTCGAGTGTTTACTTTACGTAATGTATTTCAATACAATTGATTGTTCCTTTCTTTTTCTAGACTAAGATAGGATTAGTTTAGAATATTAAATGAAAATGCAAAAACAAGATGCATGATCACCTAGTGGACTAAGACTTTGGCATGAAAATGGTAAGAAACAAATGCATGACGATTTAGATAACAACCATGTTAAGTTTAGCGGTACCGAAAGGGCGTTAATAGAAATATTAACGTAAGCTAGTCCCCGAACCTTTGATCTCTGGTTTTCGTAGAAACCGAAACGAAATTCCCGCGTTTCGGTTGGGTTTTCTAGCCGACCCCCGACCTAGGCTAGTGGCGACTCCTTAAAAAATAAAAATCAATCCGCTGTCACGCGAGATATGGATTTAGGGAAAATCCACGTTCATGATCAATGGATCATATGGCTAAGCAAGAGATTTACACTTCGGTAGAATCATTTTTTTTAAGATGCCATATGAAACATCTCATGAACACTTATCTCTAAACCCGCCTCACCCGCGAGGGGCAGGTCGCGACAGGCTTGGCGACTCCACTGGGGACTAGGTTACAAACCTAAGTGGATTAAAGCCGTAATAAACTTGGTTGGTTGTTATCTCACTTGTCTACATTTTGTAGCATCGACTGCAAGTCAAAGTCGCGTGGAAAAATGAGGTTAGTCCACTAACCATGTGTTAAATGGTTTTATAGGTGGGAGCCATAAGGGGTGGAGTGAATGCAAACCCATTGTTTTGTAGGTGGTGTTCGGATGAATGTCGAATGTATGAGATTATATTGAAGTGTTGTTTGCTTTAAAATTAAATGCATGTTTACTTGCTTTAGCACGACACAAATGCACCCACATCCCGCGGTCTAAAACCCCGGATCGCTTTAGGGTACCTTTAGGAGGTATTAAGAGTGGAATCCGCATGTGAATCCATGTGGTAATCCATTCTTCAATACCGCTCATCTTGATTAGTAAGAAGTGCACCGGCCGACGTTAGTAGCGGTGGGTAAACTCTTCTTATCTAATTAAGATGGGGACCTTAAACCTTTAGAATCCTACCCTTAGGTGTCAAAACTCACATGTTCTCATGCGATGTGTCGATGTGTTTGCCATTTTCTCTTCATGGTAAGGTTGATTGTATCGTTCTACAATTTCAATTATGCCATTTCAAATTCCACGTTATTTTCTTTTTCTATAATGCGTGGTGATTAATCTCGATGCCCCAAATTAAGGTTAGTCAAAATGGATATGTCAGAGATTCGAATCATCCCCGTGCCAAGAGCTCTCGTGACTATGTGGGAAAGCCTCGAGTCAAAGCATAAAGACTACGTGGAAAAGAGGATCGGATATCTTCCCGCGCTCCTATACATCGAGCCTCGGATCGCCATGATCAAGGCATTGTCTCATTTTTGGAACTCGAAGACATCCACTTTTGTGTTTGGTCGAAATGAGTTGACCCCTACAATTGAGGAGTACGATATTGCCATTGGTAGAGTCGGGTCTTTTGGTCTAGTTAGTCCTCCAATAGATATAGATCCTATAACTCTTTTGAGCCAATTCTTAGGAATCGACATTCTCCAAATCAAAGGCGTTCTTAGAGGAAATTCCAACGCACTTTCTTTCACATTCCTAGAACAACATTTTTCTAGCTTGCCAAAAGAATCGGGTAATCAAATTCCTCGAGTTTTTCTCTTAGCATTCTTTGGTTTTGTGGTTTTCCCATTCACCAAAAAGACCATGGATCCTTCGGTAGTTCACATTGTCAACCAAGTGTGTATGTTCAAAAGATTCTCAAATATGATCTTAGGCGAGACCTTCGTATCACTCAATAGGTTCAAACAAAGCAAAAATGGTATCTTTAGAGCCCCAATAGGTTTACTCCAAATTTGGTTGGTCTCTCATCTCAAAGATTTTGGTTTGAGCTTGAAAATCATAGATGTGTCCAAAGATTGTCATCCTATCTCGCTTTTCCGAGAAAAGGAAAAAATCTTTCCCTTTTGGTCATTCTCAACTTGGTTTAGTTTTTTCAAGAACCTTGTTCCAAATCAAATCCAATGGCATGTTCGTTGGCTTGGAAATCCCGAGGTGCGCCTTAATAACGGATCCGACAACCCAATCCCACTTTTGGGTCTTACGGGGTCTACGTCATATTACCCTTTTAGGGTGATCCGTCAATATCGCGCGCTTCAAAAGATTCCACCATTCCTCAAGCTGGGGTTATATCATTTTGACTATCGCAAAGATGTCATCCAAAAGAACCAAATGACCGACGTGAAGGAAATGGTCAAGTCTATCATCGATATGTGGTACAAATGCCGCCCGGAGCCGATTATCATTACCGATGAGTCGGAATTGGAAGGGGAAATGAAGATACATCATGCATTGCCGGAGTACATACACCGTCGTATCGAGTCCGAGCTTAAAGTGGATCTCCCTAATGTTCCCGAGAAGCCAACTCAACAGCAAGCTATAGCCGCCAGAGCTCTTATAGAAAAGAATGAAGCTTTAGCCGAGGTTGAACGTTTGACCCAAGAAAACAAACGAATTCGCCTCACATCTAAGGAAGATTCATTAGGATTTGGGCTATATTCCATGAGGAAGTCTCCTTTCATGTAATTTTCTTTTTATAGATTTGATGTATAGGGTTTCCTTTTTACTCATTTTAGTAATGATGTAATAGGATTCTCTTCTTGTCTTTAAGGGATTGTATTTCACAATTTTTGTTGTTAATAGTGAAATTTCCCTTTGTGTGCGCTTTCTTTTCCGAGATTCCAATGGAATATAGATGGGGCATCTTGATTAATCATCGCGTGTTACCCCTTTAATTGTATAATTTCTTGTGAAGAAATTATGATAAGAGATTATTCACGTGATATTGGGATCATGAGAATATTTCTTATCTCTATTTCATCTAAAGAAAATATAAAATTGAAGGGTTTTATATTTTCGTCTCGATTCATTTTCCGTATGCTAATTTGATTTCTGTTTTTACAGAGAGAGTATTAAAATACGGCTGAATCGCGTTTTATTATACGCACCCGTCGCCAAGCAAGGATGGAAAACGAAGACACTCGTGCTCGCGTTATTACCATCGAGAATCAAATGGCGCAAATGATGGCGCTCTTAGCCGATCTTGCAAATCAAGTAAAGAACTTCACGCCCGTGGCTCCTGCTGCTGCGACTTCTACTCCTAATGCGCCCACTAATGCGCCGGTGATAGATCCAGTTGACAAAGGACCTGTTGAAGAAGTCCCCGTTAATGCCATTCCTACTGTCATCGATTTGGAAGCTCCACCTAAGGAGTCGCCTGTCGCTCATATGGATGAAGAGAGCGCGAGACGTCTTGCAAAATTGGAGGAACGCCTGTGCATGCTGCAAGGTTACCAACTCCAAGGCTTTGATAAGTTGTCGCCTTTTACAAAGGTGAAAGTTCCTGATTTTTACAAGGAGCCCGAGTTTTCAAGGAAGTACGATGGAACTGGGTGTCCTAAAACCCATTTGAAGTATTATTTGAGCAAGATGGCTCGTTATTCCGATAACACCCCTCTGTTGATCAACAATTTTCAAGATAGCTTGGCTGATTCCGCCTTGACGTGGTTCATCGAATTGGATTTGGAGAAAATTTGCACCTGGGAAGATCTTGCAGATGAATTCCTTCAGCAATACAAGTTTAATACCGAAATTGCTCCAACCCGTGAAGAGCTGGTCCGGGTTGACAAAAGGAGGATTGAAACTTTTAGAGCATATGCCCAAAGGTGGAGAACTATGGCGTCTCAAGTCAAACCTCCGTTGTCCGAGAAAGAGATCATGCAGTTGTTTCTTCGAGCTTTACCACGAGAATACTTCGACAAGATGTTTAATAACACTTGCTTTAATTTTCCCGCAATGGTTGAATTGGGAGAACGAATTGAAGGTATCATGCGAGAGGGTCGATTGTCCGAGACGACGACTCGCAGATTTACTTTAAAGAAGGATAAAGAGCCAACGGTGGAGGTTGCTTATATTCAAAATTCTAATGCTCAAAAGCCACTAAACGCACCAGTTCAAAGGTCCGTTGTGGAAACAGGAGGTTCTTCCCGGAATTTTGACCGAAAAGGAAAAGCTCCGCAAAGACAATTCACTCCGTTACCAAGACCTATGTCTCAATTACTACCGATGTTGATTGAACAAAGGCTCGTAGCAAAAGAAATTCCGAGAGACAACCCGCCAAAGTTTGCTGGGTTTGATTTGGCAAAATCTTGCGTGTATCACATGGGTGAGAAAGGCCATGATGTGAACAATTGTTACACTCTCAAGGTCAAGATTCAGAACCTGTTGGATAAGAAGATCTTGTCGTTTAAAGATGCCACGCCAAATGTTCAGCAAAATCCGCTCCCTAATCATACCGAAGCCGTTAACGTGATATTTGGAGATGAGAATGAGAAACCTTTCTTGTTCGATGTGACGAAGTTGGAAGAGCTATTGACTATAGCTAGAGATCAACCGAAAGAAGGAAATGTATCCCGGGAGGAGAAAATGTATTGCTTAGCCAAGATGTTTGCTTTAGGCATAATTCAGCCTCTTCAAGAAAGGAAGCCCGAAGGGTCCATCGAGACTGCTGTAATTGATTTGTCGTCAGAAGAATTCTCATGCAAGTTCGTGGATGAAGCTTCATGCTCTAAGCCAAAAGATGATGGATACGAGCCAGATGTTGATGAACTTTGGAATGACACTTATTCCGATAGTGATTGGGAATGTGAAGGCAAGAATGCCTGTCGAGATCGTGAATTTGTGAAGAAAGCCATCGAAAATGGTGAAATTGTTGATACCCTCGGACAGCCGAGTGGTAAATATGACTTTATGGTCAAATATACGCCATCTCCAAGTTTCTTCGTTGACCTAAAGGATATCGTTCCCGATGGATGGGGAAGCATGGATGATGAAGGCACATCCACTAATGAAGACAAGAAGCATGTTTCCGACATGGATTCTGATCTTAGCGTTAGTAAGACTCATTGGAATCGCGAATTTGTAATGACCGCTCGTGAGCATGATGAAGTGGTTGATACTCTAAGGCAACCAAGTAGGAAGTATGACACTTTTGTCAAATGTTTGCCTCCGCCAAGTTTCTTCGTTGATTTGAAAGACATTGTTCCGACTGGATGGAGTGATGACGGAAATAATGAAGAAGCTCTTTCCGATGCTGATTCGGAATTTGAATACCATACCTCCCACTGGGATCGGGAGTTCGTTAGGAAAGCGATTGAAAAGGGCGAGATTGTTGACACTCTCGGGCAGCCAAGTGGAAAATACGATTTCATGGTGAAATACTCTCCTCCTCCAAGCGCTTCTATCGACCCTAAGACTATCGTCCCGAGTGGATGGGGGTCCGAATTTGAAGACGATGGCATGGTAGCCATGATTGATCCTATTGTGATTGAATTAAATGCAACTTGTGAAATCCAAGTGCATGTTATGGAACCTGTGGTTATAGATCTAATGGCCGATGGCTTCGGAAATATAGAGATCTCTAATGAAGATATTGGGCCTGTTGTGATCGAGTTGCCACCGAAGAAGAATGAGAATTTGAAAGAAAGAATTCCTCCTGTTTATGACTCTAAGGCAGTTCCTTGGAATTATGAGATAGACGCTGTTACTCGGTCAGGCCGATGTTTTCCATCTCGTGAAGGTGTCGAGAAAAAGGCTGTAACCGAAGAAGAGGCGGAACAGCTTCTCAAAACTCTCAAAACGAGTGAATCAGAGGTGATCGAGCAGTTAAGGAAAATGCCGGCTCAAATCTCGTTACTTGAACTATTCAAGTCTTCCGAGAAACATAGAAATGCTCTCTTAAAGGTTCTTAATGAAGTACATGTACCCGAGACAATTGGAGAGGTACAGTTGGAAGAGTTTGTAGGTGCTATCCTTCTTAAGGATCAAATTTCTTTTTCCGAAAAGGATTTGCCGCCGGAAGGGCGAGCACACTCTAAAGCATTATACATCTCTGTTCAACACTTTGATACAAGGATATCAAGAGTTCTTATTGATAATGGTTCAGCTCTCAACATCTGTCCGTTATCAACTTTGCGCCGTCTAGGTGTGGGTATGGATAATGTTCGTCCTTCTAAGACTCCAGTCAGGGCCTTTGATGGCATGAAAAAGGAAGCTCTTGGAGAAATTGACTTACAACTGATGATTGGTCCAGTTATGTTCGCTCAGAAGTTTCAAGTGCTCGATATCCCGAGCAACTTCAGTTTGTTGTTGGGACGACCTTGGATTCACGCGGCGGGTGTTATACCCTCAAGTCTACATCAGATGATCCGTTTTGTCGTCTGTGGCAAGATTATAACGGTTCATTGTGAGAAAGATACCGAAACTTTCAACAATACTGCAATTCCTTATGTGGAGCCAGAAGTAAAAGAAGAATCAAGTTACTACTCGTTTGAGTTAGTGTCAGTATCTCATGTGCCCGCGGGCACTATTGTGAGGAAGCCTCACTATTCAAAGGCGGCCCTTATGTCTAGCAAAATGTTGATCGAGTATGGATTCACCATTGGCAAAGGATTGGGAAAGCTGTCCCAAGGTATTCTCACACCCATTGAGGTGACTAAGAGAAAGAAGCGAGAAGGCTTAGGTTACCAAGGCGATCAACAAGATCAAGGTAATCAGAAAGGCCCAAGCATCAAAGAAAAGAGTTATCGACGTTTACTCCCTCCTCCGTTGAAAGATTTCTTCCCTGGACCGTCAAAGTTCCTCCAAGATGAAGAAGCAGACATTTATGATATCGTCGATTTATTTGAAGAGAATTTTGTGGGTGTCATTTCCGAGAGCTTCGAGGATGATCTACCTACCGATCCCGCTGTGTAAGGGATGTTTCCATTGTTTTACTTTGTTTTCAATTGTAATCCATCTAATTCTCCCCTGCGAGGGAATTCCATTTGTTCATTTGTTTCGTTCATTTCAAGTGTTGTAATAATTCGGATCACGAGCTTCGGATCCAAAACACTATATAGCATTCATTTTCAATTCAATAAAAACATATGCATGTTTTGTTAATAGACGTGCAAAAGTATACCAAACCAGCCCTATGATGATGCTTTGAGGCCTGGACTTTTGCACGATCTATAGTTTTCAAAATATGTTTTTTGGAACAAGGATGTCCAATGATATGAGGACGAGTTCCCCTTGAAATTTTCGAAAATTCAGAATTCGAAAATTTGTTTTCATCACATCTTCATGCATTGCATTTCTTATTTTCATATACTGACCATTCTTTTGTTACATCTCAGGCATGACACTTTGCATAACCATAATAGTCATATGCATGGCTTGGATTCATGTCCAAAAAATTCATACGAATCTGATTATTCCGATCTCGAAAATGAAGAGGATTCCCAGGTTATTAAAAAAGAATGGATCCGACATGAAGAATCCACACCTCCCACAGAAGAACGAACTGTCGTTATAAATTTGGGCGATTCAGAAAATCCCAAAGAAACAAAAATTGGGACAAGTCTTTCTCAAGCAGATGCAGATCGACTGATCGAACTATTGAAGGAGTATCAAGATGTCTTTGCTTGGTCATATGCTGATATGCCGGGTCTGGATCCCAACATTGTGGAACACACGTTGCCTCTTGATCCTACCATTCCACCTAAGAAGCAGAAGCTTAGGAGGACGAAACCAGAATTATCCAAGAAGATTGAGGAAGAAGTCATGAAACTGTTAAAAGTGGATTTCATTGAAGTTACTCATTATGCTGATTGGATTGCTAATGTCGTCCCAGTCATGAAGAAAGATGGGCGAGTTCGGGTATGTGTCGATTACCGCGACTTGAACAAAGCAAGTCCCAAAGATGATTTCCCATTACCACAT
Source organism: Syzygium jambos (assembly GCA_031216235.1). Classification (NCBI taxonomy): domain Eukaryota; kingdom Viridiplantae; phylum Streptophyta; class Magnoliopsida; order Myrtales; family Myrtaceae; genus Syzygium; species Syzygium jambos. Next base: position 36,023,710 of record CM062226.1, on the reverse strand, counting down.
ATTGACGTCCTGGTCGACAGCACCGCAGGATTCGAATTATTTTCTTTCATGGATGGTTTCTCTGGTTATAACCAAATCCGAATGAAGGAAGAAGATAAAACTAAAACATCATTCATCACCCCATGGGGGACATTCTGTTACAAAGTTATGCCCTTCGGCTTGAAGAACGCAGGGGCAACTTACCAAAGAGCCATGGTGACACTATTCCATGATATGATGCATAAAGAAATTGAAGTTTATGTCGATGACATGATCGCTAAATCACGACAAGGTGAAGACCACATTGAAGTCTTGAAGAAACTGTTTGATCGACTTAGAAAATTCAAGCTAAGGCTTAACCCCGCCAAGTGCATTTTTGGGGTAAAGTCTGGGAAGCTCCTTGGATTTATGGTTAGTAACAAGGGCATCAAGATTGATCCCTCGAAGGTGAAGGCCATTTGTGATTTGAAACCTCCTTCTACTGTTAAGGAAGTTCGAAGCTTGTTGGGAAGATTGAATTATGTTGCAAGATTCATTTCCCAGTTATCAGAAACAGCTAAACCATTCTTTAAGCTGTTGAAAAAGAATGCCAAAGTTGAATGGAATGAAGATTGTCAGAAATCCTTTCAACAACTGAAGCAATATCTTTCACAACCACCAGTTTTGGTACCGCCCACTCCGGGTATACCTTTGATCTTGTACCTCACCATTCACGATGAGTCTTTGGGAGCTATGTTAGCGCAGAAAAGACCAGAGGATGGAAAGGAATGCGCTATTTACTACCTCAGCAAAAAGTTTACTTCTGGTGAAGCTCAATATCCAGAAGTTGAGAAAACGTGTGTAGCCTTAATTTGGGTATTACACAGACTACGACAATACACTCTTCATCATCGTATCCTACTTGTGAATGAGAACGATCCTATCAAGTATCTGTTGGAAAAGCCTGCACTGGTTGGAAGGCTTGCCAAATGGCAAATATTACTCTCCGAGTTTGATATCCAGAGCATGTCTCAGAAGTCCGTCAAAGGTCGAGCCATAGCTGATATGTTGGCTGAAAATCCCTTAAAGTCAAATGACTGGGATGAAATTGATGAAAGAATCCATTTGGTGTCACAAGACAAGTGGGTCATGTATTTTGATGGAGCCGTTAATCTCTCCGGTTCAGGTACTGGAGCAGTTCTGATATCCCCATCGGGTCAGCATTATCCAGTAGCCGCAAAATTGGTATTTCCTTGTACCAATAATATTTCAGAATATGAAGCTTGCATCCTCGGTCTTCAATTAGCCATCGATATGAAGATTAAGAGATTACAAGTTTATGGCGATTCCGCACTTATCATCCTCCAAACAGGAGGTGAATGGCAAACTCGTGATTCGAAATTGATTCCTTATCATGAGTATCTTAAAGATTTGGTGGAGGAGTTCGAAGATATCTCGTTCGATTATTTGCCAAGATCTCAGAATCAATTTGCTGATGCTTTGGCAACATTATCCTCAATGTTACAAATAACTGATGGATTGAACGTTGATCCTTTGCAAATCGACGTTTTAAAGAAGCCTGCATATTGCATGGTTATAGAAGAAGAATTTGATGGTCAACCATGGTACTATGACATCATGAATTACCTTCGAGAAGGAAAATTTCCCCAAGGAAGTCAAGCTACGGATCGAAAATACTTGACTAAATTAGCTTCCAAATTCTTTCTTAGTGGAGGTGCTTTGTACAAGAGATCTTTCGATTCGGTCCTGCTGAAGTGCGTAGACACCAAAGAGGCCAATTTATTAATGAAGGAGATACATGAAGGAGAATGTGGTCCTCATATGAATGGCCATCTTTTAGCAAGGAAGATCATGAGGCTAGGTTATTATTGGTTAACCATGGAAGCCGATTGCATTCAACATGTCAGATGTTGTTATCAATGTCAAATTTATGGGAACAAAATCAATGCTCCCCCAAATGAATTACATCAAATGTCCGAGGCATGGCCTTTCTCAATGTGGGGGATTGACATTATCGGACCAATTAATCCTAAGGCGTCAAATGGACACCGTTTCATTCTAGTGGCTATTGATTACTTCACCAAATGGATCGAAGCCAATTCTTATGCTCATGTCACCGCGAGAAGTGTGGCAAAGTTTATTCGTCGAGATATTATTGCTCGATATGGGGTTCCCGAAGCAATTATCACGGATAATGGGTCAAACTTGAATAACAAAGTAGTGGATGAGCTACTCAGTAAGTTTCACATTCGCCACTTGAATTCTTCTCCTTACCGCCCACAAATGAATGGAGCTGTGGAGGCGGCAAACAAGAATATAAAGAAGATTCTGTCCAAGACGGCAGAGAATTACCGAGACTGGCATGATCGGTTGCCGTATGCGTTAATGGCTTATCGAACTTCCATTCGCACCTCGACTGGCACAACACCATTCTCATTGGTATATGGGATGGAAGCAGTTTTACCTGTGGAAGTGGAAATTCCTTCATTAAGGGTACTTTCGCAAATAAAGCTTTCCGAAGCAGAATGGATTCAACAGAGATTTGAACAGCTTAATATGATTGATGAAAAAAGGGTAAAAGCCCTATGCCATGGACAAAGCTACCAAAAGCGAGTGGCCAAGTCATTCAACCGTAAGGTTCGACCCAGACATTTTGAGATCAATGATCTGGTTTTGAGGAAGGTCTTACCCATTATTCCAGATCGTGGAAAGTTTACTCCCAATTATGAAGGGCCGTATGTCATCAAGAAAGTGTTGCCTGGTGGAGCATTGATTCTTGTAGAAATGGATGGCCGAGAGTTGCCAAAACCTGTGAACGCTGATGCTGTCAAGAAATATTTTCCTTGAATAAATGTTTCGAGTTGCTTTGGACTGAATCCAAGTCTCCTTAAGAACATTTGCATCATGCATTTCATGCATACATGGCATTTTTGCATATTTGTTCATTTTGTAGGTACTCAACTGTTCCCCAGGGAAGCTATTCCAAACCTCAAGGAGTCAAGCCCAAGGAAGTTGCTACATCAAATCAATCTTCTCCCTAGAATTTAGGAAGTAGATCCCATGTGTGAAGACCTTTTCTGTCCAAAAGGTTTTTCAAGTTTGAAATAAAAATCCCCAGAGGAGTCCATCAAATCAAATGTCTTGATTTATCAAAATGCCCCACAGACGGGAGATTTAACCAGATGATCCTTTGAAAAAAAACAAAAAGAGGATTTCTCAAAAATGCCAAATGGAAATGCCTAGGATGATAAAAGGCAAGCCTTTGATCAAACACGTCCCTATACTCATTTTGAGAGAATTGAGCGAAAAAGCCATGTCGTAGGACGTAGGATTCGTTCACATTGAATACATGGATTGAGATGATAAAAGGCATTTCATTTCTCTATCCTAAACACTCATGTTATCCTTTGCTAGCCACTTTGAGCCAAATAAGGAGAATTCTCAAAATACCCCTGTCAAGAACCACCCCACATTGGGGCAAAATAAGAAGTTATGGTTGATCATTTTTGGAGCAAAAAGATTAAGAAAGATTTTATTGCTTTCACTTGCATCAACCTTCTTGTGATAGTTTCAGATGGATCTTTATGGAAGCTCGAAGCATCCCAAAGTGAAGAAGAGCATTCTTTTCCTCTACCCCAAACACAATTATCCTTTGCTTAGCCAAATTGAGCCTTAAGCATGTTCATTTCAAAACCCAAAATGATGATTATCTCCCCACATTGGGGCAATGCATGTGATTTACCAAGGAAATTTAGAAGAATTGGTGAATATTGTATAAAGTGTCTCGAGAGTCCAAAGAACTCAAAAGATAAACATTAGGGGGCATGAAAAAGCAGTGTGCCTGGTAAAAGCAAGGCCGATGCCCATGAAAAAACATGTCAAAAGCAAAAGCAAAAGCAAGAAAAAGCAATATGCTTATGCTTAAAGCAAAATTTCCATTTGCAAAAGATGCTTAGAAAGAGCAAAGCTCTTATATTGCAAGAAAAAATGGACTCTCGAGACAACTTGATTTTCAAGAATCAAATGATGTTAGATTTGAATGATTTGGTAATGATGCCAAGATAATCATCATTCTTCTTTCAAACCCCTTCTATCAAATTTCAAGCCTTTTGAGCCTAACCCGAACCAACATTACAACCCTCTCCGAAGTCTCTTCCGATTGGGATGGTTTGAGTTAATGTGAAGATTTCACAAAGGAACTACCGCTAGAAGGAGTGGAAGTAATCCTATCTTATCTTATCTTCAAGGTTCTTGACTTGTAAACCCGCTGAAGATGTTGTTGGTATGTTTCTTTTCTTGGCCTCAAAGCAAATACCCTTTGTGTAAGCCCATGACCAAGCCTACATTACGGTCCTTTTGAAAGACCTTTCTGATCAACCAATTTGTATTCAATGTGAATGTTTCCGAAAACCTTTGACATAGGTTCGTGAGGCATCACCAGTGAGAATTGAATAGCTTTCCCACATCGATGAATGGGAATCAAAGCCTTTATGAGAGCCAGTGTGAAAGACCTTTTTGATTAGGTTATTTCCAATTTGGCATTTTTACCTAACCTCTTTAAGTGGTTATTCAAAGATTATTTTGTTAAAATTTCCTCTTAAGGATTTTGATAATCTCTGCCTTTCACCAAGAGTTGAAAAATTCCGTTTGTTGTTAAACAATCTCGGATTTTTTTTCAAAATATCTTTCCCCAGTGGATCGGTTTTTGGTTAGCCTAAACCATAACTTTCATTTTCGATTTTTGGTCATCCTAAACCATACCCTCGGTTTTTGGTTAGCCTAAACCATAACTTTCATTTTCGGTTTTTGGTCAGCCTAAACCATACCCTCGGTTTTTGGTCATCCTAAACCATACCCTCGGTTTTTGGTTAGCCTAAACCATAACTTTCATTTTCGGTTTTTGGTCAGCCTAAACCATAACCCCTTGTCCTTAGGTTCTAGGTCATCCTTAAACCTTGTCCTTAGGTTCTAGGTTATCCTTAAACCTTGTCTTAGGTTCCTGGTCATCCTTAAACCTTACCCTAGGTTCTAGGTCATCCTTAAACCTTGTCCTTAGGTTCTAGGTCATCCTTAAACCTTACCTTAGGTTCCAGGTCATCCTTAAACCTTGTCCTTTGGTTCTTGGTTTTCCTTAAACCATAGGTTTCTCACAAAATCATTTCTTTGTCCTTTCTTCCTTCATTCCACCCCATGAGAGAGAGAAGAACACATGAACGGTCTGACAATCCAACGGTAAGTGCTTCAGGTAAGACTCTGATCAAATGTCTTTGTCTTTATTTTCTTTTTCCCAAATGGAATCGACTAAAAATTTGCAGGTGCCAATCGGTCTTTGAGCGAAACCTCTTCGAACTCCCACTCAAAGAGGGGCAGCTGTTGACACCTAATTTTTAGCCGATGCGTCATCAAAAATAAAAATTCGAGATTATGGTTTCCGATCGCGACGGAGCTCGTTTCTTGAGCAAAAAGTGTCGTTTTTTAATTCCGTCTGTTGGTTCAGCTTTTATAAATGATTTTCTATTCATTTCATACAAAAACCCAAAAAGTCAAATGGTTGACTTTGGCGTTGACTTTTTGGTCAACCCTTTGACCAAAAGTCAACCCCAGGTCAAATTGGGGCTTTTTACATAAAAAGATTCCTTTCAAATCCAATTTCACTTTAGAAGTGGAAATTTTAGAAAAATTCAAAGATTTGATCATAAAATCAAGCTCCTAGTGAAAAGTCAACTAGGGTTTGACTTTTGGTCAAACCTTTGACCAAAAAATTGAAAAATTCAAAAATCCCCAAATCATCTTATTTTACTTTCAATTTACCTTTGGCATTTAAAATTTTACAAAAATCGATTTAGAATCAACTTTTTCCCAAATTGCGGAATTTGATTCAAATCGGCCAAAAATGAAATTACTTCATTTCTAGTCATTTTTTAGATTAGTTTTCTTCACGACATTTGATCTAGAGGTCATTTTATATCCAATTTTTGAACCAATTTTGTGATTCCAAGCCAAACACAAAAACCCCCAATTTTAGCCCTGATCAGTGATTTTGATCGATTCTTCATGATATGCGCAATCGAGACACGAATGAGCCTAATTTCTTATATGAAACCCAAATTCAAAATCAATTTTGGAAAAATCACATGAATTTGGGTCAATTTGATCAATTTAGTGATCCAATGATTAGGAAGTCTAAGAGTGATTGGTCTAATTAGTGCAATTCAACTTGACCCACTCTAGACTAATATTCAATTTGATGAATTGGGACTCAATTTGGTTAATTGGACTTCAATTAAACTTGTTAGTCTAGCTCGGTCATGCGATTACCCGAAATTCAGAGCTAATTGTCTCAAATCGGTTTAATTCAAATTGAACTAATCCGATCAAATTAGTCATTTTCCGGTCGAAAATTTTGATGATCGATAATCCGGTCGGACCAACCAAAGTCAGTCACATCCTCTTGAGTTCAAAAATGACAAAAATGCCCACAATAAAAAATGACAAAAATGCCCTTAATTAAAAATGACAAAATTGCCCTTCTTTAAGGATTAAACAAATTAATTAGGGGATTAGCAAATCAATCATGGCCATTCATCTAAAATTGATCATGACCATCCATGATGCCATGTCATCAATCCTTAGCTATTAAGGAATATTCTTAATCATTAAGGATCCATTTTGAGCCATTTGATTGATCTAAGGGCTAAGATTCAAAGTTGGGGAAGGTATATAGCATTTTTCCCTCCAAAAATTAGGGGGGATGCTCATTTTTCAGATCTGAATTCTCTCTCTTCTCTCTCTCTCTCTCTCTCTCTCTCTCTCTCTCTCTCTCTCTCTCTCTCTCTCTCTCCTCTCCCACGATCAACTCTCTCTCGAGCTCCCTCTCGGCGTGGCCAACTCCGGCGCCTTGCCGGCCTCTTCCCGGCGAGCCGCCGCCTCTCCGGCGTCCCCCACGCCGGCCTAAGGCTGGTCGCAAGACCAGCAACCCTTGCTGGTGGCCGGAGCATCTCCCTCCGGCGACTTCTTCTCCTCGGCAACATCACCGGCTTCATCGCCGGTGATCTGTCCAGCCGCTTCAGCCGGCTGAATCGGCCCTCCGGCGACCTCCTCCGGCGATCCCGAACAACCGACTACCTCCTCCGGCGTCCTCAAGTTGCTGTGGTGGCCGGCCTTGCACCGAACAGCCGCCGGATCGCACTTTAAACTCAATTTTTTACTGATTCGTTTACTCGAGTAAAAACGAATCGATTCTCACATCATCTCTTGCAATTTATTGTGGTAGATCGGCCGAGCTTTCCGAGGTCTCTCCGTACGATTCCAAGTCAGAATACGGAGTCCGGATCGCTCGCTTGAGCGTTGGATTATCGTGAGACAAGGTAAGAATGTCTAAACACAACTCTGTAAATTCGTGTTCAATGAATCCTGATTGCTTGAGATGCTGTTTTGAGCTAGCAAACGTCGAAATCTGATGAAGTGATAAACTAGAGAGTCGTAGAACTCGTTCTTAGCTTCGATTTGATATATAATATGCCTCGATCGGACTTGATTTGCTATGTCAAAACCTGTTTAGAAGTCACGATCAGAATCTGTAATTGTTGTGCAAAGTCTGTTCTGATGATTCCCTGACTGACGTTGTGCTGTTCATTGAATTTTATGATTTTCTACGATCATTTTCTGGAAAAACTTCCTTCATGAGAATTGTTAAGAACATCTAGATCTGTTCACTGTAAAATTTTCAAAAATTTCTGAGCATGATAGCCTAGCACGATTTACAACGTCATCTGCATGTGGATCGGATTTCATGTTGATTTCAGTCAACCTTCGTGTGTTCTTCGATTTTCATAAATTCGTGTGTTCGAGATATGAAAAAATTTTCTTCACGAAAGTTCTTCCTGAGATCAAGATCTTTCAATTGATACTAATTTCATCAAAATCGGAGATCATTTGAAATTTCAAAAGGAATTCTCACAATTTGATCAGATTCTGTGTTCAGATCTGATTTTCATTCCTTTGAAGTTCAAAAGATGTTTCTCCGAATTTGATGAAGTTAGAGTCCTTTTTTGCAAAAATTCAAAACTTCAAAGTTGTTCATTGGGGTCTCATTATGTCAACTGAACATTTTGAGAACCTAATTGCAATTTTTGGAGGGTTGATTTGCTTAAAAAATCTTCTCGGGCTAAAATTTCATTTGCAATTGAGTCCCTCGCTAAAATCGAATTTTATAAAAATTTGGAGGACTTTTTAGCAAAAACTCAAAACATGAAAGTTGTTGCATACAGGGAATCCTAACGGCACAAAAATTTTCGCGCGTTTTTGATAATGTTTGTTATTTTTCCCGCCTTTAATTTGAAATTCGTAACTGAACCGAGTCCAGCCTGTCACTGAAATTTAATTGTGCATTTTCGGGAAAATTGGCTTGGATTTAGGAAAAATGGTCTTCTTGACTTTTGTTCCTCATGTCATAAGCTTTCTAATGACACCTGATTCACTTCATTTGAACGTCATTAGGATAGTTAATCATGCTTGATCAGAATTGATCCGAATTAGATGTTAATTGAATAAGTGGTCTTTCTCATAAAGCCCACTTCCCCTTGCTTGATTGGTTTTGAAATAAGGCCCATGGGCCTAAGCGCATGTTCATTTTATCGCTATGCATGTGTTTGTTAGATGAATGTTAGGCCCGGTGCATGTTCGGCGGGTAGCCCATTCATGGTCATTAGAACCCAACTTTAGGGGTTAATTGATATGAGTTACCGTTTTGTGAATACAAATGGTAGCCTATTATCATTAACCATTAATCAAACAATGTTAGGTGATTAGTGGGTGATGAATCGAATCGCATGAAAAACAAAGGCCGATCCCGAGGCCCATGTTTAGTTCAATGATTTGTTTGCATCATTTTCTTTATGTCATTCGTCATGAATGAATGTATGAATGTAAACATCGACACCCGAGAGGCGGTCCATGAAAGAAAAATCCGAAGTTGAGAAGATCATGGTGATTGACCGATGTCCAATCCGGTCTCGATTTGTACCTATTTGACGATGATTCTAAACCGATGTCCAATCCGGTTTCAATTTGTACTTAATTCATTCATCCCCGACCATGTCTCGGGATTTCAATTCGTGTTGTAATAAACACCCGACGAGTTGCGGGTTCTTACTTTTTACTTTCTCGCACTTAAAATTAGCTCGTCCTTTCAATAATTCGAGTGTTTACTTTACGTAATGTATTTCAATACAATTGATTGTTCCTTTCTTTTTCTAGACTAAGATAGGATTAGTTTAGAATATTAAATGAAAATGCAAAAACAAGATGCATGATCACCTAGTGGACTAAGACTTTGGCATGAAAATGGTAAGAAACAAATGCATGACGATTTAGATAACAACCATGTTAAGTTTAGCGGTACCGAAAGGGCGTTAATAGAAATATTAACGTAAGCTAGTCCCCGAACCTTTGATCTCTGGTTTTCGTAGAAACCGAAACGAAATTCCCGCGTTTCGGTTGGGTTTTCTAGCCGACCCCCGACCTAGGCTAGTGGCGACTCCTTAAAAAATAAAAATCAATCCGCTGTCACGCGAGATATGGATTTAGGGAAAATCCACGTTCATGATCAATGGATCATATGGCTAAGCAAGAGATTTACACTTCGGTAGAATCATTTTTTTTAAGATGCCATATGAAACATCTCATGAACACTTATCTCTAAACCCGCCTCACCCGCGAGGGGCAGGTCGCGACAAGCGACGATAGCAGTAATAGGGCTTTGTCTTCATCTTCCATTGAAACCTCCAGACTTGCAAGTTTACTTAGAATCTGATTGAACGTGTTGATGTGTTCTAACAGATCTGAGCCTTCCTCCATCTGTAGAGAGTATAACTATTTTTTCAAAAACAGTTTGTTCGTTAGGGACTTGGTCATATAGATGCTCTCAAGTTTTGACCACACCTGCGGAGCCGACTTAAGATCCACCACATACTGCAGAACCTCATCAGATAGGTTCAATCGAATGGCGCTTACCGCCCTTTCCTCCATCTCTGCCCAATCTTCATCACTCATTTCTGGTTTCTTCCCTTTCCCCAGCAGCACCTTCGATAGACCCTGCTGAATCAGAAGATCCATCATTCTTCGTCGCCAGAGAGTGAAGTTGTTCTTTCCATTAAACCTCTCGATGTCGTACTTGACACTCGAACCCTTTCCTGCCATCTTGATAGCTTGCCGAACTAAGCTTTGATACCAATTGTCGAATGTCTAAATTCGATCCTATCAACGATGCAAGAAAGTAATGGAAATTCGCATAACACAAGAATTTATGTGGTTCAGCAGGGGAGATGTTCCGCCCACTTACGTCCACGGGGAAATGAGATCTGTTTCACTAATAACGTAGAAAAGTGTACAGCCGTTCTTTCTCACTCCCTCCCTCTCTTTTTAGAGACCTGTTTCGCCCTAAACATATATAGCGAAACCCTACATGGCACAAATTACAAAATTGCCCACATAGCCTAAAATATTTAGCTTTTCCATATAACAGAATACAAGATATCATCCTCAACATAAGTCTCCACATGCATGAATTGTTAGGAATGCAGATGTTGCGAGGGGAGGCATATCCCTATAAAGCTGCCATAGTTGATGTAATTGTACGATGTTACAATAACATACATCTTTATGCCAAAAGTAATGGTCACCATTGTCATTAAAGGCCACATTATATCATAAGAATTGGAATTGTTAAAAAATTCCTAAATCTACTCCACTTTTGCCAATTCAGTCATAAACTTTTTTATTTTGCCAATTGAGCTCTAAACCTTTTCATGATTTGCTAATTAAGTTCATTCGGTCAATTTTAGCCGAATATCGCTGACGTGAACTCCAGCCGTCTTATGTGACACGGTTAGTGCTGACGTGGATAATTTTTAATATTATTTTATTATTTTATTATTTTTCTCATCTTTCTCTTCTTCTTTTTTTTTCTTTATTATTCCTCCTCTAGCCGGTTGCCGGGCCTTGGCGAACTATGCACAAAAAAGGATACGTTGTCATATAATGATTTCTCATACTTGACCAGGAATATCTGTACGATCCTCACCCTTGGATCCAAGGCATGTTTTGGAGTTGCTTAAGCAAGGTTGTGCAACCGCTTCTAGCATGGTGGCCTTTGTATAAGTCAAGACAGATTGCTCTAAGTACTGTTATGGAGCACATCCACTACGAAGATGAAACTAGTTACTACATGCATCTGCATTGGTCCTGTTAACAAGGTGACTGTACTATATCAATTTTGGTGATGTCAAGAATTGTGGCTTGTCGCACCATATATTCACCTTATTAAATGTAGAAATTATATTGCATGCCGGGACAGGTGTTAAACATGGTCTGCTGTTATATAGAGAACCCAAATTCGAAAGCATACAAGCATCATCTCTCCAGAATCAAAGATTATTCATCGGTGGCTGAAGATGGAATGAAAATGCAGGTACCGATTGATATAATGTTTCCTAAACTTCTTGAACAGTTGGTTGTGCTTTTTGTACAAGGATTATTTTGAAGGATCTGGCATAGATAATTACTATCAAATTGGCTGTACTAACAGGGATTCAATGGTTCTCAACTGTGGGATGTTGCATTTTCCGTTCAAGCTCTCCTTGCTACCAATCTTGTCGATGAATGTGGCTTGGCCCTTAAGAAGGCGCATGAATTTGTCAAGAACTCTCAAGTACTTGTCTGGCAGTAAACTCCTTGGTCTTTTTCGAGCTACATAGTTGTTTGATGACTTGCAGCAATAGTGTCTGCAGTTTTGCAAAACAACTAATTAACGCAAAGTTCTTTTCTTGTCATTAAAGGTCAGAGCCGACAGCAGTGGAGATCGTGCCGATTGGTACCGTCACATAAGCAAGGGAGGATGGCCCTTCTCTATTCCTGAACATGGCTGGATCATATCCGACCGCACTGCATAAGCACCTAAAGTAACCTTTTTCATGGTTCGTGTAATGATTAGAGCAATGCTCATCTTGTAATATTCGACTGTAGTACACTTAAATAGCTATTTCAGTTCAGATATTTTGTTCTAGTAATTTAGCATGGTGAGCTCGGCTAAAATTGATTTTTCCAATCAAAGAAATATATAGAGGAAATAAATCATGTTCGCCTTCTTTTTTTTATCTGTTTGCAGACGGCATTATTATTGTCAGAAATGCAACCCAACATCGTGGGAAATGCGATAGCAGTTGATCAACTATATGATGCTGTTAACGTGATCTTATCCATTCAGGTATTATAATTTAAAATTAGCTAATTATCCACTTTTTTGTTTTCGGAAAATTTTTGAAAGCTGGTCATCTTTCCACTCTTATATGTTAAGTTCGATGAGAAGCCAACAGTGATGATTTTTTTGGTCCTTGATCACAAAAGGTTGGCATTGTGAATTCGTATTTTTGGACAGCAGTGTTAGGATAGTGAAAGAACTCGTAAAAGTTATATTTGGATGAGTTTTAATGCAGTATACTGTAATTATTACATCAATGATGTGGCTAAATCAAAAGGGAGGATTTGCAACATATGAGCAAACAAGATCATATCCATGGTTAGAGGTTTGATTTCTTATTCTCTTCCATCTGGTTTGAACCTGGAGAGAATCCGACGTGTTATAAAGTACACATGCCTTGTTTGTCATGCAGACGATCAATCCATCATAAACATTTGGAGATATCATTATCGATTATCTGTAAGATCATGACCCAATACTTCTAACTTTTTTTATAAATTTTACTTGGAGAACTTACTTGCTTGACGAGGAAGAAAAATAAAATACTCGGGGTGAAAAAACATTTTCAAGCTTCACCTGGTAAATGTTTTTCTGGCTGCACCAACACAATATTCTTTCATCAGTGTAACATAGGATCATTCTTATCAGATGTCTTCTTGATGTTTGACTGGCAAATTTCTTCTGTTTAGTTATGTGGAGTGCACTTCTGCAGCAATCCAAAGTCTTAAGGCCTTCATTAAGTTATATCCACGCCACCGAATCAAAGAAATTAAGGCCTGCGTTAAAAAAGGCTATCGAATACATTGAAAGCATACAGCTACCGGATGGTTCTTGGTCAGTTTCCTCCTTCGAGATGGTTATTACTTCATTTTAATCATTATAATCTTAGAAAAGGCCAAATTGGGATAGTAAAATGTCCCACATTGTCATCCATTGATGTTGAATCACCTTCAATTCTGTTGGCAAAAAAATGTTATCTAAGGGAGAGTTTGGAGTCATTTCCTTACAATTACACTAGGGCTGAAAGTGCTAATATTCCATTTAAACTCGTGTTGCAAACCCCTAATGATTTATATTGTCCAACTGTTTTGACAATTACATTAGGTATGGATTTTGGGGAGTCTGCTACACCTATGGAACGTGGTTCGGGATGAACGGATTTGTTGCTGGAGGTAGAACATACCAGAGTAGCGAAAGCATAAGAAGAGCATGTGATTTCCTACTATCCAAACAACTTGATTCAGGCAGTTGGGGAGAGAGTTACCTTTCATTGCAGGATGAGGCATGCACAAGAGATCAAGCTCAAAAATTTTCTCCTTTCTTTATCCGGGTCTCTACATTCAGTCCTTCATGACATCTTAAATCAGAATTCATTTCAATTTTGAAAGTTCAATGGCATGTCAACTACATCTAATTAAATCCATATTAGCAGATTGTCTGCGAAGAACTTTGTAATGTAGATGAAATAAGGTTTCTTTAAGTAATTGTTTTACAACGCTTATGTTTCCATCTGATTACAGAGATAGACGAACTTGGAAGGAAACAGAATGCACTTGGTGAATACTAGTTGGGCTATGTTGACTCTTATTGAATGTGGACAGGTGCATAGACACGAGGCTTGTCCTTGAGATACATAAACACTAATAATTCACTTCTCATGATCCTGACAATGATTAATTAGGATGTGAGAGATCCAACCCCTTTGCATCGTGCAGCAAAAGAGTTGATTAATTCGCAGATGGATAATGGCGATTTCCCACAACAGGTATGTCGAATACTGGCGATGCAGCAGACGCATACAATGCTATAAGCTGCCTAGATTACTACCCAAGGGTATCTGATAAGATTCTAGGGTGTTACCGTTTATGTTTCACATATTTTGACTTGAATCATTTTCACACCACAACTGTTAGTATGATAGCTGATTCATAAAACGTGTCTGTGAGTGCCATACAACTTCTTATGCCATGCGTATCAGTATTGATTGTCCAATTTCTAACCATGTCCTCTGATCATAATTATTTCTTTTCTTGCAGGAGACTACAGAAGTTTTTAACAGGAACTGTACGATAACATGTGCTGCTTTCAAGAACATTTTTCCTATATGGGCTCTGGGGAAGTACTACAATTGTGTGCTGAGACCTTCCAAAAATGTCCACTGAAATCATGAGAACAAGGCAACTGTTGAGATGAATGAACATAATATATCTTTCTTGTGTTTCTTAGAGAATTAAAGAAAATTGTGTTATTAAAATGACAGTCAGCGACAAAAGTCTTACATCAATGAACCCAAGCATGTTCTATTTGCGTTAACATCTGGCCAGGACCTTGTTAATGGTATGGCAAGCAAGAATATTGCAATATACAGAAAAACAACAGTAAAACATTCTTTCACTTGAATGGGGGGCTCAGGACAAGCATTGACTATACATACAAGAGAACGACGTAAACAGAGGAGACCCCACTGTAATGATAGCCGCAAAGTTTGAGGTGTTGCCTATTTAAAGTGACGAACCAAAGATGCACCAGTTCCAACTATGAAAGCTTGGTACTGTTATGCCGCACTTACAGAACAAACCATTATAAGTTCTGATCTATAGTGAAAACGTCTCTCTAGTTCAATTAAGTGCACGTTTACCACTATTGCACCAAATTTCTGCTACAGTAAATAAGAGCTACCGGCCAGAGCGGCCTGCAGGTAGATTGTCAAAGGAATATAAATTGTTTTCTACCGTACATCGCAATCTAAAGAAGTATCTAATGCCAAAGTGATCTGAAAAGCATGGTCAAGACAGCCTTAGAAGAATGTAGAAAGTGCTCCAGCGTTGATGGCAAGCGGAGGTCGGAGAGAAACGGTGGAAGCAGGAAGCCAGACCAGCATAAATCTGCTTTGGTGGCCATCACCTGTTATTGGGATGCCCAGAATGAGAGGGTAAGAAGTGCATCTAGCAATTTGATCAAAATGAAGACCAAAATGAGTAAGGTATGAACCCAAATATTCCATTGTGAGACAGAGGGACCAATGCCATCAGACTCACTAAAATCTATGCAACATGACAAGTGTATATTGAAACATAACATGGGATTATCTAGACACACTAATTCATAAATTCTGAGATGATATCCACATTATATTCTAGATAGACGTCCATACCACATCAGCGGAAACAAAATCCAGCTTCTCTGATGAACCACTCTGATTATTCTAATCTAGAGATGCTGCTTGGTAGGGATAGTAGAGGGGCACTTGCTTTTGGGGCAATTAGTATTTAAAGCGGCTCATTGAGAACGCTTGCCCACAGATTTCCAATTCTTCCTGTTGATTGCCACATAACTTCGTCCAGAGATATTAAGGGGAAACCCCACCAAACAAATCGTCTTCTTTTACTTGTGAGTAGAAGATGTGGTGTATTCCAATGTTGGAGGTTGTGATGGGCCTTATGGCTCTAATGGTAGTTGCAGTTTCGCACTGGAAGTGCAAATGGAGAATCCGTTCTAGTAGTCGAAGGCTTCCTCCTGGTTCCATGGGGTTTCCATTCATAGGAGAGACCATTGAGTTCTTCCCTAGCAAGTCCATCGACATACCTCCTTTCCTCAAGAAAAGGACTAAAAGGTACTTGTGCTCTCACGCCCTGCATGTCTTTCCTTTAAGATTATGATATGGTTCATGGCCTCTGTAGCCTTTTCTTCTTACCGTTCACCTCTATCATCAAGATAGTTGGATAGTTAGTTAATACTGAAACTTTGACCGACTGTATGGCGATGATGGATGTGGCATGTGTGTGGTTTTGTGTCTGAACTTCCTTGAATTTTTCTTTTTTAGGTATGGGACGTTGTTCAAATGAGCTTGGTGGGTCGACCGGCAGTGATATCGGCAGATCCTGATTTCAATAGATTCATTCTTCTTGAAGAAGGGAAATCAGTAGAAATGTGGTATTTAGATGCATTTGCTAAGCTCCTAGGTCATGATACTACTACAGGCTTAGAAGTTAAGGCGAATGCAACTGGGTATGCACACAAACACCTTACTAATGTAATCCGAAATCACTTTGGTCCCGATCGAGAGACTCAAAGATAAGCTCCTTCCTCAATTTCAAGCCATAGCTGAGAAAGCCCTAGATGCTTGGTCAACTCGAGAATTTGTAGAGTTGAAACGTGATTGTGCAATGGTAAGAATCTAAAATCTTTAGAGAGAGACGTCACATAATTCTTATGGTATCAAAGTACAAACCATATCAACAGTCCGAACACTAACACTGTTATTTTTTTTTATAAAATTTCAATTATTTGATCAATATGGTTACTTGCGGATTTGGCAGATGGTATTTATATTGACTTCAAGATTTTTATTTAGCTACAATGCCGAGAGATCAGGGGAAAATCTAGCCGCGGACATCAGCAGACTCCATCAAGGTCTCATGTCTCTCCCAATAAACATTCCCGGCACGACCTTTCACAAGAGTTTAAAGGTGAAACCTTTGATTGTGTTACCATCCTACTCCGTCTAATACGCACGTACTATTCCTCCTGCTGTGAACTTAGTACTTATGCAAGTGAAGCCAAAATTCTATGCAAATGACAGAGTCAAAAGAAGCTAATGAACATCATTGAACGGGAGATCACTGAAAGAATGGCATCACCGGGAATACTTAAGAGAGACTTCCTCGACCATCTCCTGGAGGACATGAAAACTCAGCCGTTTCTCACACGTGATTTGGTTACCTACGTGATGGTTGCGCTTGTGGTTGCTAGCCTCAAAACAGTAGCCACCGGTTTAGCCATGACCATTATGCTTATCACAGAAAGCCCTCTAGTGATTCAAGAACTAATCGTAAGTTAATTAATTACCGTGAATTGTTAACTTATTAATCCATATATAAGTTAGTGACTGAAATTTTGCGACCAAGTTTCATTTTTGGTCGTTAAAGGATGACCTCTGGTGACCAAATTATTAAGTTTGGTCGCCAGAGATGGACTTCTCGCATCCAAACCAATTTGTTCGCGAGAGGTCCTCCTGTGGCAACCAAAAATGTGACTTCTCGACCAAAGAAATTGGGTCGTCAGAAGTCATATATAAAAGCCTACAGGAGCCCAATCCCATCTGCACGCTCTCACTTTGGAATGGATGATGATCTCTCCTTGCAATCACTCACGAGAAAGCTTCTCACCTCCATTCCATTACAAGGAAAATGAGGAAGCGCTTTGCAACCGAAGGATTTCGGGTAAAGAAGAAATTTACGTAGAAAGAATACAAATCGATGGCTTACCCGATGCAAGTGAGTCAGGGAGATTCCTTCTTTCCTCTTCTTTCGTTGGAAATTTTCCCTATTTTTCTAAAGACTATATATAATGAACTATCGGAATGATGTATTTTCAATGAATCATTCAGGTTCGCAAGCATTTCACCCGGCATTGTTAGAAGAACACTTAAAAGACATTCACTTGAATGGTAAAGTCTCTTATCTATTTTTCATGAGGGCAGACTAACATGGTCTTGGCATAAATACATGCATGACATACATCAGAACTAGGCCTTGGACCATGTACTTATAAAAATACGAAACTGTATGAGTTTTCATCTTTGTTTGACAGGATATATAATCCCTAATGATTGGGGGATTATCAATGTTAAAAATCTGATCGGTGCCCGTCATGAGCAAGGTAACACAAGCATCTCCTCTCTATTTTTATATTTTGGCTCGGTTCTGGATCTAGCTACGTATCTCTCTTTGGATGAGTTCATATCTTTTAAAACTGTGCATGTGTTAGATCGAATTAATTTCTTGAACATTAGTTATTTTCTTCTTGCATTAAATTCCTTGAATGTTGGATTTGTGCTTTGTAATCGGTGTTGCACAATATGTATGCTAGCTGGCCAGTCCGTTCCAGATCTGGTTTAAGCTCGTTTAGTCCTTATTTAATCGTCATTAAATCACATATTGCACGTATGTTTGTGTAGGTTCGGGTTCTAATCAGTCCATGTTATTTATTTTTTTCACCGATTTTGTCACCGTATCCGCGTTGTTTTTGTAATGTTTATCCCTCTGGCCCGTCCGTTCCAGATCTGTATTTAGTGTGTTTAGCCTCCATTTCAGTGAGATAATTGGTCATCTAAATTCATGTATGTTAATGTAGGTTCGTGTTTTAATTAGCCTACGTTATAATCTCGTCAATTTCCCACCGCGTCGGTTTATTTTGTGCAATGTGCACCTACTGTGACTTGCTGTCCACCAACTTCCAACCTATGGATGGTGGCGGTTTGGCCTTATTGTGGTTCTTAGACTAGCATCGGGCCCGCGTTTAAGAGTCTTCGTGGCTCGAGGACGTGTCGGGACAATTTTTGAGTAATTTCTAAACCATGTTGCGCGTCGTTAGCGTCGTCAAGTCTCCTGCCCAGATTTAAAGCTTGCTGGGCAGAGGACGACTCGTCCCACTTTGACCTTCACTCGTGGCTTCGGCATGTATCAAGTTCGCTTTCATAAGCCATAATGGCCTAACGCGTAGGGACGTTTCACTGAGTATTTGGCTTCGTTTAGTGTCGAGATACGGCCGGAAGCTTGTTTTCCATATCGTGTAAGGGCCTTGGCAGCGGGTCCTCGGTTTTATTTCGTCTCTTGGTTGAGTTCTAGAGCGGTTTAGGGGCATCCAGTTGCATATTTGGATCATTTTCATGCCATATGACATGTTGGCATTACATCTAGTTCAATTCCAAGCATTGTATTTAGTTTCTACCATTCTTGGGGTATGCATTTACTATTGTTTGAATTTTAAGTTATTTTGTCATTAAGGGAAGAAAATGATAAAAAAATGATAAACGAAAAGATAAAAATAATCGAAATTGCATTTAGCCACAAATAGCAATCAAGGTTAACTAAAATAATGCTAAGTCACCATTAAGCATTAGAAGACACGGATTCGCTAGTTCAAGGTATTACACTTTGGATTTTTCGCATAGTAGTGTAATATTTTCATTAAATTTTGCATGGTCACCATTTAGCTTCAGAAGGCATGAATTCCCCAGTTCAAGGCATTACACGTTTGGTTTTTCGCATAGCTTACGAAGGTCCTATCTTGGGAAGTAATAACAAAGCCATGTAACATTATTTGCCGAACTTGTATCATGCTTTATTAAACGTATTTTCACCTTCTCATATTTAATTGTTGTGATATTATTTTGTGTACTTGATTAATATGATGCTAATTTATTACGTGAGTCTGATATCGCATGGTCACTTAGATGGAATGTGTCTAAGAATTAAAAATGGACAAGATTGAATTATCGAAATGTTCTCGATACAAATAGAAAAAGGTAGCACGAGGATACTAATAACTTCAGCATACCTAAGCCCTTATTCCTGGGTCTCTAATTCGTGGACGCGTTTCACTGTCCTTCTAACCGACCTCAAATAGGTTAGTGACAACACTTGAAAAAAAAGAACAAAATTTCATAATTAATTGAATCAACCAATGATGCAACCGGTAGGGTTTGGGAGAACACGTGCTAAGTGCGCGAGAGAGACTATATGCTCCTATTTGGTAACCCGTTCAATTCCCTAGAGAAATTCTCAGTGTCCACTGTGGGAGGGCCCAGACAATAATTTATGGTAGCTAACTCAAAAAAGAATAGGTAACATAAAAATTAGTTAGCAACTCAATTGGAAAAAAAATTGATAATCACTAATTAAGGTTAGTAATTTTTAAAAGGATTTGGTAAATTTTAACCATTATAAGCAAGAAAAAAATAAAGTTCCCAACTTAATAGAAAAGTTGATAATTAAAAATATAAATATTGGTGAACAACTTAAATGCGAGTTGATAAACAAAATTTATTTAGTAATTTAATTGAAAAACAATGACAAGTCACAAAAATAAAAGTTGGTAAATTCATATAAGTGTTGATAATTTTAAGGTATTGTTAAAAGATAAATAAAAGTTAATAAGTGATAAGTGTAACATCCTGAATTTTGACCCGTTATCGGGACCAATAAAGTGTATATTGATTCTCGTGTAATTTTAGTAAGTCTCGCCCGGAATTGATCAATCACGGGATACTAACCAAATGGGAAAGGCTAAATAGGATCAGGTACGTGGACCGAGAACCCAATCGTGATAGGGCGCCGATTTTAACGAACGTTGAGGAAATATTTTGAACCATTATAGGCCGATCTTAGG
Source organism: Syzygium jambos (assembly GCA_031216235.1). Taxonomy (NCBI): domain Eukaryota; kingdom Viridiplantae; phylum Streptophyta; class Magnoliopsida; order Myrtales; family Myrtaceae; genus Syzygium; species Syzygium jambos. The sequence goes on along the minus strand of CM062226.1, from coordinate 36,003,300 downwards.
AAAATGACAGGTTGATATTGTCAGCAACGCACGATCGGATCGCGAGTGATTTCGCATGACCGAAAGTGCGCCTGACAAAGGAAACTCGATTCTAATCCAAACGATCGTGACCTCAGGTGCTAGTGATATTCCTCTCGTTCTTTCGATATTGAGACCCTCACGATTCGGACAATCTTAGGTCGATACGCGTAACGCCTAAACAGCCGCCTGTTAGTGAGAGGCCCTAAAACGACAAATCGAGTAAATTAGATCGCGATATTGGACCCGGACTTGATATCGAAATTTCAAGGATAATTACGACTATTTTGCAAGACGGATGTCATTTGGGAGTAGCCAATTATAGTTGGATTGAATACGGTTGAAAACTGAAGTTTTGACAGAATTTGAGAAAAAGGACAATTTTGCCCCTGGGGACACCGAGGCCGAATTCGGAGGCCGTTTGAAGTTATTTTTCGCGGCCAAGGCCATTTTGGGGTAGCCACACTCATTTGGAGTGATTTTGGACAAAAAGTGGAATTTCGACAAAAATTGGAAAATAATATTATTTTATTCCCGGAAACTTCGCAGACGATTTTCGAGGGCTTAGAAAGTGAATTTCACGATTCTGACTCTGGATTAGGTCTCACATGAATATTTAGGACCGGTATGAGCGAAAATTGGAATTTCGGTTCGGGACGGAAAAATGACGGAAATGCCCCTAGGCCATTTTTGATTAATTCCGAATTTTGGGGCAATTTTGGGATTTAACCAAGGTTGGTTAAGGTTAACTAGGCTTAGTTAACCATGGTTAAGGACAAATGACCATTTTGCCCTTGAATTATTGGTTTGGAAGCAATTTTAGCCCTTGGATGAGGGGCATTTTGGTCATTTTGGCTAGGATCTTGACATGTGGACTCCACTCACCCCTCTATTGACCACCCTTGACCATTCTCTCTCCTCAGCTCACTCTCTCTCCCCGCATTTCTCTCTCTTCTCTCCCGATTTCTCTTCGGCAACTGCTTCGTTCCAGCCGTTCCAGCACCTCCGGTTGCTGGTCACGCCGGAAAGCGGCCCTTGCCGGAGCTGCTGGTCGCCAGCCACCGTGTCTCATCCCCAGGCGTCACCCTCAGCTCCGTCGGCCAGCTTTCCCCCGCCCCCGTCGCCCGTGGCAGCCGTTCCAGCCGGGACGCAGAGGACGCCACGTCCGCCGGACTGCCTCGCCGGCATGGGCCACCGTCCTCCGTCGTCCACCGTCCCTCACCGACCAGCCTAGCCCTCATCGCCTTCCTTTCCGTCACCCTCAGCCGCCGTCCAGCCTCCCCTGTTTTGGCCGAGTGGCCTAGGGCCTCGCCGGAGCCGCCGTGAGCCGCCGGCTTGCCGTGGAGCGCCGCCGTCGATTGTACCGCTCGCCGGTCATCGGCCGCTCGCTTCCGTCGTCTCGCGTCGTTAATAGGCGAGTAAAACACCTAATCCTTGAATTAGTCTAAAATTGTGCAATTAGGGGTTTAATTGAAGTAATTAGGCTAGATTAGTGCCTAATTATGTATATTTGTGCATGGTATGATTAGGGGACCTAATTGGGACTATTTGTGATAATTTAATGGTGATTTGGAGAGCCAAGGGTGGCTGTTTTGGTATGGGCTGCACTAGAACCGAATTTGCATTATTTAGTCTAATGTAGTCATTAGGAGGATTAGTAACTAATGGCTTGAAATTAGACTTGTTAGAGGCCAATTGGGATTAGTTGAGGCATTGTGGAATAATGCCACGTCGAAGGGTTGAATGATTGAGACTAATTAGACATGTTGAGTCTCAAATGGACTGGAATACAGAAATGTTGAGTTGTGGATTAATTGCCGATAGTACGTTGATTGAGTGAAAAATTATAATCCAACGTGCTTGATACATTGTGATATGGCGATTAATGTGAATCCCATTGGTATGAATTTCCACGTTGATCTTATATGATTCGGGATTAAAATATGACCATTGGGTCATGGCCTTCGGGTCGATTTATATATGATGACCATTGGGTCATGGCCTTCGGGTCGATTTATACAACTGTGGGCCTTCGGGTCGGGCCTTCGGGTCGATTAAATTGTGATGACCATTGGGTCATGGCCTTCGGGTCGGTTTATACAATTGTGGGCCTTAGGGTCGGGCCTTCGGGTCGAATGATTTATGACCATTGCGTCATGGCCTTCGGGTCGATTTAACTGTGGATGACCATTGGGTCATGGCCTTCGGGTCGATTTAAACTGTTAATGACCTCTGCGTCATGGCCTTCGGGTCGATTAAACTGTTGATGACCTCTGCGTCATGGCCTGCGGGTCGATATCTTGTTATGGATTATGTTGATATTGAAGGCCTAACCTGCAGGGCTGGAGAAGTGAAATTAGGGCGGAGGACCCGAATTATGTTAATATGATTCAATTGCTGGTTCAATGATTTATGCCCTTTTAATTATCTCTGGAGGTGCACGTTAGCCTAATTTAGGAATAGAAATTTTACTTGCTGAGTTTATCTCACGGTTGTGGTAAAACCGATTTCAGACCCCCGTCCATAGAATGCCGAGGAAAGCTCCTCTTTTTGGATTTCCACATCGGATTCAGCGAGATGTTAGTGTTCATCCATGTGGAGACGGGTCAGCGTATGTTAGGTATCTTTCAGTTGTGCATGTAGACGTGGGAGAGGCTTATAGCGACACTTAGGAGTACGTAGCCTGGTGTTATAGGGGAGCTGATGGCGTAACTGGACCTCCGCTCAGGACCTTTGATGTTCCGATAGACATAAATGGTGTTATGATTCCCCAGATGGTGAGTGGTGAAATCTCTGATCCTCCAGCCTCCCTTAGTGTGAGCAGCGTAGGCGATACCGTGGATGAACCGATAGCCATGGACGAGGGGCATGGAGAGCAGCAAGTTATAGCTGACGATGTGATCGAGGAGGAAGACGAAGAATTGAATTTGGAAGTGATAGGTGAGAATGCCGAGGCAGCTGGAGAAGTGGAGGAAGTTGGATCGGACGAGGAGGTGAGATCTGAGGAGGACTCGTCTGAGGAGTCAGCAGTGCCATCCAACCCAGGCTGGGAGCCGTAGAGCAGATTCCAGTGTTAGGAGTTAGACTAACCCTCTTTTGTTGTAACCCTCCTCTAGTTGGTTAGCCGTTACCCCTAGGCCACCGATCCTTTTTGTTTAGTGGCATCTTTGATGTATTCTTTTTGGTTGTAAATAAATAGTTTGTATAAGTTTTTAAAAGGGTGTATATATGTTAATATTTCTTTAGCATACTGATGTCTATTACTATTCATGGTTATATTTTCATGTCTGGGTGTGTGTATATATATATATATATATATATATATATATATATATATATACGTTGTTTCCGCATGTGGCATATATTTGCTCTGATTCGGGTTTCGGGTCGGTGACGCAATCCTGGGAGCGTCGCACCTCAAGTCGACCTACGTGCGGATGTTCAGCCTTCGTGGGGTACGGGGCGTGACAATAAGAAAATATTGATGTGAAAACAAAAACAGTAAATGATGGTATATAACTCAATTGAGAGAAAGTAGTCTAAAACTAGTTGGTTATTTACTCGAAAAAAAAGTTGATAAGCCACTCAAATAATTAGTCAACTTATATAAGAGTTGGTTGATATAAGGGGTTTGTAAGAATTGCAAATAAAAATTGGTAACTGTCACGCCCTGTACCCCAAGAAGCGCAAACATCCCTCGCTGGTCCATTATAGTGCAACGCTCTCAGGATGCGTCGCCGACCCAAACCCAATTAGAGAGCAAGCACAAGCGGAAACCACGTATAGATAAACATTTATATATATATATATATATATATATATATATATACATATACACCCGTATAGATAAACATATGAGACCACAGATAAAACAACCTACCAACAGGAATAAACACTTCATTAATCACTTAAAACCTCTTTTTATAACGTACTTTATACAGATCAGAAGATTTAAACAAAAACGACAACTTCTAGTAGCCACCAGATCAAAAAGGTACCATGGCTGGGAAAGGTGGGGTCAACTACAGGGAAGATCGCAGTCAAAAAGTTATTAACTTCCCTATAAAGAGTTAGAACCTAAACTAGGGTTCCCAATCCGGATTCGACGATTCCGAGGACTCCCCTGCTGAACTCTCTTAAGGCTCGGATTCTTCGGAATCCATATCCGTTGCTGCTGCCTCTTCGTCTTCAGTATCCGGTTCAAGCTCTGGGTGAAGATATAATCCTAACTCATCATCGGGTCCTATCTCTACGTCCGACCCTACCTCCGCTACTTCCCCGTGGTTTTCATCAGAATCTAGGTACATGTCCTCCAGCTCGTCTTCTTCCTCGGCATCTTGATCTTGATCTTCAGCTATCACTTGCGGCTCCTGTGGCTCCCCATCCATAGGTTCATCAACGCCATCTACATCATAGACATCCTGAGGATTGATCACCTCACCATCAGCCATATGTGGGATCATCAATCCATCTTGGCCAACTGGCACATCGAAAGTTCTAAGGGGTTGCCCGAGGTTTCCGTCTGCATTTCGCAAGCACCAGGCTATATATTCCTAAGTCTAATGAAAATACTCTCTCACATTTACAAACACTATTGATCGATATCTCACATAAGATGCCCCATTGCCTGCGGGGTATGTACTGGTATACTGATGTATCTGTACAGGTATTCCAAAAAGCGGCGGATTCGGCATCCTTACGGCTGGAGGTCTGAAAATGTGGGTTATTACAACCGTGAAACGAATCTCAGCGAGTATAACCCCTAAACCTAGGCTAGGCTAACATGCAATCTCCTGACCGGAAACAAACATTCCAAACCGAAATACAACAACAATCAAACAATTCTCTGACCCTGCAGGCTAGACATTTCATTATATAATAATCATGGCACATACGTGGCACATTTAGTCACACGTACGCCAAACACATGCTCATGCTCTTCAGTGTTCATATCGCATGCCATACATCGAGTCTCACATACTCGCACACTAGTCCATGCATTTTTATGCATGCAAATATTGTCAACAAATCATATGCATTTCTCGGCCCACTGGCCCACACTGGCACACTGGCAATTGCTCAATTTATTAATATTTATTTCGACTCGAGTCCACACAATTCCCGACCCGGTGCGTCTAGCATGCTACAAAGTGCATGAGACGCAGCACCGATCTGGCCCAGTGTCTCTAGCCTGCTACAAAGTGCATGAAGCGCAATACTGATCCCCCTACGAACCAGAACCTGCTACAAAGTACATGAGGATGGTCGTCTTCCGGACATGCCGGGCATCGTCCTGCTACAAAGTGCATGAGGACGGCATGACCCGAAAGCCTTAAGTGATCACACGGCACACTGCCAATTTTTATCTGAACTCGACGTAAAACGCATCGGGCAATTAGGTGATCACATGCTCATGGCTGGCACGCATTTCCGCGCAATTTCATCACATGTCCCACTCTCGGCATACACAATGCGCGACCATGAAAAATGCAACATGAGCATCAATAAACCACAGGCACTCAGTCAAATTCATATCACCACACAATGCCCAATTCACAAATAGCATGCTTACTTGATCAATTAATAACGTGCGGCCCAATTTCCAAAACATTATTTCATACTCAATTCAAGCCATCAATTGGCCAATCACACTCCGCATGATTCAGCCACACAAGCACGCAACATGGCATTTCACAATTAAGCATAATAAATCACCAATCAATCACCAGCCAATCACTCTGGGTAATCCCGGCCATTCAGCTTATAATTCTTACTGTCTAATATAATCCGGTACATTCCCCCAAAAATGTGGACAGCCGCTATTTCCTCAATCAGGGTCCCATAATTATCTATAATAATCCCACTAAATTACTCGGATTATAATTCCACCAATCAGTCCTCAATCCAGTCCGAATTATACACCGATAATACCTAAACCAGTCCAGAAAAATGCACTATCAGTCCTAATTCGGATTTAGGAAATATACTCACTTATTTTCTAGGCCACGGTGATGAGGAACGGCGGCCGATCACTGATGAACAGTGAAATCGGCGGCAGCATTCCCGGCGGACGGTACGGACAGCGGCCGGCGGTGTACTGACGGGGCGACTGTACGGACCCCATACGGACCTGTACGGACACGTACGAAACGGCGGGGGACGGTGGCCGACGAGACGGCGGCGGCTGGCGCGACGGGCCATACAGTCGCCGTACGGACACCGTACGGACTGTATGGACGCTGGAGAGAGAGAGAGAGAGAGAGAGAGAGAGAGAGAGAGAGAGAGAGGGGTCGGGTGAGGCTGAGGCTGAGGCAATGGCACGGCGACGCGACTGGACAGACGGCGGCGCGTGCGGCGGCGACGAGCACCGGTGGTGCTCCGGCGAGGCAAACCGGCGGAGGGAGAGAGAGAAATCGGGAGAGGGGGCTGCTGGTGGGGCTGCTGGCTGGAGGAAATGAGGAAGGAGAGAGAGAGGCTGGTCAGATCTGGTCAATTATAGTGGCCTAGGGGGGCCACGTGTCGTCGATTCGGTCCATTTGACCAAAATACCCTTAATCCGACATTCGTTCCAGCCCAATAATTGATGGGCAAAATGGTCTTTAGGTCCAATAATGCAGCTGATAATCCATATTTAATTACCCCAAAATTTTTCCAAAAATTCGAACCAAAAATAAGCCTAGGGACAAAATGGTCATTTTTCCGGTCCCGGGACAAAATTTCAATTTTCACACGTACTTACTCCAAATATGCGTGGCCAATATAATATGGTATCGGAATAGCGAAAACAACCCTTTAAGCCCTCGAAAATCGACTATGAAGTCATGGAAATAAAATAATATTATTTTTTCACTTCCGAGCCAAAATTCCAATTTTTTATCGTAACACTTTCAAATGTGTGTGGCCACCCCAAAATAACATCGGGCACGAAAAATAATCTCATACGGCCTTAAAAACCAATATCGGCACCCAGAGGGGCAAAATCGTAATTTCGAAATTCCATTTTTCGATCGGACTAACTCCAAACGTGTGTGGCCAGTATAATATGACATCAGAATCATGAAAATAGTCGCACAAGCCCTCGAAAATCGATATCGAAGTCCGAGTCCAATTTCGTGATCAAAATTCGCTAAACTTCCAATTTCAGGGTCTCTCATCAACGGGCGACTGTTTAGAGGTTACGCGTATCGACCTAGGGTTATCCAAGTCATGACGGTCCCCATCATTGAGAGAATGAGAAATTATCATTAGTCCCAGAGGTCGCGATCGTTCGATTTAGGTTCAGGACTGGTTGGCCATGTGCCCTTTCGGACGAGCAGAATCACCTGCAATCCGATTATACATCATTGGTCTTGGCCAAACCAAATCCATTACCTTTCCTAAGATCGGCCCACATTGGCCCAAAATATTCTCTCATCATTCCTCGTGATCGGTGCCCGATTCACAATCGGGTCCCTGGTCCACGTACCATCTTCCAGTTAGCCATACCCCATGAGTTAGTATTCCGAGAGTGATCAGCTCTGGGCGAGACTTACTAAAATGAAATACGAAATATTGACAATCTTATTGATCCCGGAATTATATCGAAATTCGGGCTGTTACAGTAACGATAGGAAAAGTTGATAATTTGCAATTGTTCATATATTACCAACAAGTTACTGAGAAATCATATTACCAATAACTCTTTTACCAACAGTTTTATGACATTCACAACTTTTTCAGAAATCTACCAATATAGAAAAAGGTTTTTTTTTCTTTTTACGGAATAGCAGAATTGTGCTAATGTAATTATATGACAAGTTTTAGGATTTCTAATGCACTTATCCCTTAATTTAAAAAAGACTTGAGTAAATAACATAAAGTTTTGTAACTTGATTTGACCAATTTGACAAGTTTTAGGACTTTATTGCACTTTTTTAAAGTTTTAAGACTTTATTGCACTTTCATGACAAGTCTTAGGAATACTAGTGCACTTATCTCTTAAATAAAAAAAGACTTGAGTAAATAACATAAAGTTTTATCACTTGAGACCAATTTGACAAATTTTAAGATTTGATTACACTTTTTTAATGTTTTAGGACTTGATTGCACTTTCGTGACAAGTTTTAGGACTTCCCGTGCACTTATAGTGAACTTCTTGTCACGAAAGTGCATCTAATGCTCTTATCCCTTAAATAGAAAAAAGACTTGAGTAAATAACATGAATATTTATCACTTGATTAGATCAATTTGACAAGCTTTAGAACTTGATTACATTTTTTTACAGTTTTAGGACTTGATTGCACTTTTGTAACAAGTTTTAGGATTTCTAATGCACTTTTCGTAAACTTGTCATGAAAGTGCAATCAAGTTCTAAAAAAGCAATCATAGAAGAACCTGATAGATTGCGAAAACGGCTAGAGGAAAGGGGAGTCGTGAGCGGCGAGCGAGCGAGGTTGCGCAACTACGAGAGCTGAGGCTGGGAGAGGGACGGCAAGGCGAGGCGAGGTGAGAGAGGGCTAGGGTTTTTGCGTGAGGAGTGGAAGTGCACGAGAGAGACTAAGAGAAAGAGAGGAAAGAGAGGGGATTTGAGGTAGAGAGAGAGAGGGGATTCGCTCTTTTAGGGCAAAAAACAAAGTTATTTTTTTAGTTCGGTTCGATCCGAGCCGGCCGAATCATCTACTAATCAGATGGCATTTTCATTATCTTTGTGTAATTATCATCGTGATCCCTTTTCTTCTCATGGATTCTAGGGGTTATCACCGAGAATGAATGAGAAAATTGAAGCAAGAAAATTATAGGAATTAGGGTTTTGTGGCGACAAACCCCACATCCGAGGCACTTCTAAAACGCTTGGTCAACTTTTTATTAGTATGGTCCACAGAAATATGACGGCATTATGCGAAGACCTGATTCCATTGCAATTGTTATGTCTTTTACCTAATTACAGACGCAACCAATCTCTTCAAAATTATGTCGACAAATCGAATTTTACCCTGTTGGTCCAGAGATGGTTCGGCTTTGGTTTGTCGATTTTCACTTGTTTCAGTTTGCCCCCAAGCTCCCAAATAATAGATCGGCAAAAGTTCAATCACAGTTTCGCAACCATTCGAGGGAACTCGAGCACGTTTTTAGCAATTTGAGGGGGCGAAACAAAAAATATGTCATCTCGTGGGTATGAAATGGAACTTGCAGTCAAAGTTTTAAACGTGAAATTGAAAATGTTCGGCTGGCATTGCAAGATAAGAAATAAAGAAACTTAGTTTCTCTTTGGAAGAGTTGCTTTGAGCTTGTCTTAGCTGTTTATACCCTTTGGAACAACTTGGAAATTCTCGGGTGAGGCGCATAATTCAATTCCCTCGATTGTGATGATTTTCAATTGCCAATTTGAAGCAAATTGAGATGGATTCATGGAGGAAAAGGCCAAACTGAGCGAAATAAAAATTGGCGGGCCAAAGTGAGACAACCCTGAATTTACAAGGGCCGAAAAGTAATTCTCCCAAATTTATGTTACGTGAACGAGCTAAAGGAGCCAAAAACGAAAAAAAATAAAATTGAAAAAATTTACTTAAAAAAGAAATCAAAATAATTAATTATTAGAATTGAAGATTAGAAAAGGAACAAAATAGAAAGTGGCTGGGCAAGCACGGCTAGCTTCGACAGGGGTCAATAATCCCCGCTAGACTAGCGACGAGGGTCGCTGATCACCTATGCGAAATCAAGGTCATGTGACCCTTGCTTAGCAATAGCGTAAGCGACGAGCATGCGACACCTGTCAGTTATCGACGAGGGTCATGCAATCATCGTCAATAGTGAGCATGGGTCATGTGACCCTCGCCAGCTATTGGAGAGGGTCGTACTGCCCTCTCCAGTAGTGGGCAAGGGTCGGTCAATTGCTTCAATAAGGGTTCAGAGTCCAAGGTACTTTGTCCATGCCCATAAATTATAATTATGGGTTAATACTGCGAAAAACTCCAAACTGGTACACCTGTGATAATTTTACCCCGAACTAATTTTTTGATCACTAAAAACCCCAAACTGATACACATATGACAAATTTACCCCGAACTATTTTTTTTACTATCAAAAACCCCAAACTGGTACACATATGATAATTTTACCCTGAATTAATTTTTTAATCACAAAAAACCCTAAACCGGTACATCTGTGATAAATTTACCCGAAACTAATTTTTTAATCACCAAAAACCCTAAACTGGTACACTTGTGACAAATTACCCTCCGTTAAATTGGATTAATATCACGAAAAATCACAAATTGCTAAACTTGTGACAAACAGAGGGCTAAAATCCCAAATTAGTACACTCGTCAACTACCTCGTATCATCAAACTTAGCAATTTGATAGGAAAATTTAATGAAAATTAACAGAGGATAAATTTGTCACAGGTATACCAGTTTGGGATTTTTTATTGTCAAAAAAATGGTTCAGGATAAATTTATCACAGGTGTACCAGTTTGAGATTTTTTATTGTCAAATAATTAGTTCGGGGTAAAATTGTCACGGGTGTACTAGTTTGGAATTTTTCGTGGTATTAACCCTGTAACCATTAATCGACACTACTAGTAAAGCATGTAAACTATTTGTAATCTACTAGCTATCTTTGTAATCTACTGACGGAAAGATAGCTTGTCTGTTTCCTTTGGAAGCAATTACTTAGCTTTAGAATTTGTAAAGTAAGAATACCATCACTTCGTAATTAACCAATACCAAAGTAACCTCAAATAGTCGTAAGCCATAGAACCTATAATCGGTAATTCACCTTAATAATCGCAATTACCACTAGGTCCATGAAAAAGATGGTCAATAATCTACCTTTACCGATAATAAATTACCTTAAGTTCTCGTAAGATTGAAAGTCCTAACAATCATAACTTCACTTAAGATTTAGTAAAAAGTCTAAATTTATCATAAATTTCATTTTTCTAATTCTCAGTAAATTAGCCCATAATCAGTAATTCACTTTAGCAATCAAACTACTGGTTTCGTGCTTTGATTAGATGTTTCCGGAATAATATGATCAAAACAACGTTTGGGAATCAAAGTCCGGGGAACATTAGTATCTCTTTTAAGCTTCTTAGAATTTGCTCTATGAGGGAGCTAAGCGTGCGCCGCTGGACAAGCAATTAAGGGGCTTAATTTAACAATGACGACAACCTATCACTAAAAATAAGTTCTTTTGTTTATTGCATTATGAGTTAATTCTTTATTTCATCACAAAACGCTCAAGAAGGTGGACAAAGTCGGCGGACCCTGGAGGGAGCTCGAGAGCATGGCAGCGGGGCTGGGGCACCTAGCGGTCTTGTTCTGTGGCGATTTGGGGACGAACCGCTTTTGCAGCTTTCTAGAATTCATTGTTTGAAACACGAAACTCGACCGATTGTGTGGCTATATCTTGTTCGGGTTTTGTCTTGGGTTGGGTCGAGCACACATGTCCAGTATTTTGAGTTGGGTCAGGTATCATGAAAACCGGACCCGTCGACCCGAACCATTGACACCTTATTATCCATAGCCCCATGCATGGCTAAACATAAAACTTCCACATACTTCAAGTGCATAGGCGCTATTTAAACTGGAATGTACGTTAAGTATGTATGGCTATTCACTTTAAAAGGTTAGATTTAATTTAGCCACTGTTTATCACTGATCATTTCGATTCCAAAATCACTGCATAAAATGGTAGGTCATAACCACAGCCGTCAAATGCATCTTCTAGTTTTTCTCTTTTCAATTAAAATGTACTAGCGAAAAAACAGGCCCACTTCCGAGAACGAATGACTGTTTGTCGCGACCGAACTCCCGAGTCCCTTTTGGACGACATGCAAAAAGCAAGGAGGCTCGCCTGGTACGTCCTAAGTCTAGATTTAGGACTTAACTCGGGCTCTCCCAAGCCCATACCATATCGCGACTTAAGGTTCAAATATTTAACATGCAAATGGTTTATACCAAGGAGTCGTCACTAATCGATTTGGGGTAGGACGATTAGAAACCCAAATAGGGTGATGGGAGAATCACCCTATTCCTACGAACCAAAAATTAACTGGGTTCGGGGACTTGGTTACACTAGTCAGATAACTAATGCCCTTTCGGTACCATTTTACCCTGTTCATTTTTGAAAAATATTTATCAAGCAGTTTGGATTGATTTTAGAACCTTTCTCCTAGCATGTGAGGTGATCAAGCGAGTGCATAATCAGAAACGATTAGCGGTCATGCAGCCATTAGTTCTAGCCCTAACTAAGCCAGATGACATTCAAAACACGGCAGTTCATGCAATTGTATTAAAAAACATGCATAATAACAACGCGACGGTAATAATAAAACATGCAACATACTACCACGCGATTTCAGACTTGTCTAATTTAATTAAAATAACAAAATGCATAATTATAAAGGATTAGAACACTTAGATAAGTCACAAAAAAAATGATTTTTTTTTGGAATTTTTTTGATTTTTTTTTCCAAAAAAAACGAAAATATTATTATTTTTTGAAAATATTATTTTTTTATTTTTAATTAAAAAACGGAAAATAAAAAGGAAAAGAAAAACCTTTTTTTTAATTTTTTTGATGTTTTTTAAAAAAAAATTGAATTTTTTTTAATATTTTTAAAAATAAAATAAAAGAAAATAAAAATAAAAATAAAAAACCGGTCGAGTCGGATCCGGGTCGGTCGGAACCGACCCGGGTCAACGGATCCGACCCGGATCGTTGACTCGGGTCGGATCAACTGAACCGGGTCGGTCGGACCGACCCGGTCAACAGATCCGACTCGATCGTTGACTGGGGGTCGGATCAGCTGAACCGGGTCGATCGAACCGACCCGGGTCAACAGATCCGACCCGGTCTTTGACCGGGTCGGGTCGGCTGAACCGGTTCAGACCGAACCGAAGGGAGCAGTCGCCGGCGAAGCCGAAAATCGGCCTCTCGCCGGCGGACCTAGACCGGCGCCGACCAAAATCAGGCCTCTGGGACCACTACCAAACCTCGTTTCCTACCTGGGTTATCGTCCGGCCACCGTTCGCCGGCCGGCGGTCGAATTAAAATCGGCATCCACTGAGGCATTTTGTCGAAAATCTGGCACGCGCGAGGAAAAACGGAGGCTTTCGACCTCTTCCGGCGACTGGGTCGGCTCCGACGGCCTCGGTTCGTTCCCTACTGAGATTAGGGACCGGGACCGGCGACGGCATGGGCCGGGAATCGCGCGACACGGCCGGCGCGAGTCCCGGCCCTACCGAGCACAAAAACAGGGGAAAACAGGGGCGGTTTGGGCCGGGGGACGACTCACCGGTCGACGGCGTGCCCGGGATGCTTCTGGCTGGTCCGCGGGCGACGATGACGCTGCTGATGCTCCGGCGAACTCCCGGTCTGCTTCTTCGCTCTCTGCGTTCTCTCTCTCTATTCTCCCCCTTGTTTTCTCTCTCTTTCCCTGCTCTGTTTCTCTCTCAAAATTGCCGACCGGGGGGTACTTCCGGGAGTCGCCGGTCGGCTTGCTGGCGACGACGAGGCCGACTGGGACCTGCAAGGCACTCCGAGACTCCTCTCTCTTCTCTGTTTTTCTCTCCTTCTCTCCCTATCTCCCTCGGTCTCTCTCTCTGAATTTTTTGGAAAATGGCCGACCGGACCTCTCTCTCTCTCTCTCTGGCTATATAGCCGGCGACGACGATCCTGTGCTTCCCCCACGTCGGCTGACGACGGCCTGCACCAGCCTAGGCTCCACGAATTCCGCGGCCATAGGCCGGTGCAGAGGGGGTACCTGTCCAGGACACAGTGGGGAGCACAGGGAGCCGAGAGGGAGAAGGGGATAAGGGCCCCGGGAAAACCGTGGGGATGGGACTGGCCATTAAGGCCAGTCACAGTGGCGTGCTCCCCCGGGACTCTTCTGGGGATGACGACGATGACGCGGCGGCTCCAGCGACGTCGGCGTGATGCACAGGGGAGAACAGAGGCAGTGAGAGCGACGCGCAGAGAAGGAGAGGAAGAAGGAAGGGTTGGGTCGGGCCGGGCCAGGCCCAGCTCGCGCGGTGGAAAAGAAGAGGAGCGGGCTGGGCCGCGCGAGGGAAAAAAAAGGAGGAAAATAGAAAGGGCCGAGGCCCATGCGGGAGGGGAAGAAAAAAGGAAAAAGAAAAGGGGCCGGGTCGGCCCGGCCCCGACCCGGCTCAGTGCGATTTTTTTTTAATTTTAATTAGACATTCTAATATACCCTATTAAATACAAATATGCCTAATTTCTATATGCAATGCATTTAAATAGAAATATTTTTTTTGTTTTAGGAACTAAAAAAAAATTAATTCCTAAATTTTGTGCACTTAATTTTGGGCAAATTAAAAATAGGTGTCAACAGCTGGCCCTCTTTGAAGGTGAGCTCGTAGAGATGAGCTCGCAGAGGTTACGTTCAAAGACAAAATGACACCTAAATTTTGCCCATGCATGTTTAATGAATGCTATTTTTGGCGAGACCGTGGATTTCATTTTTGTAATGCGATATAAGATGATGCATGTTAAAGCAAATAAAAACATGCCTGGGGCTACTTACCTTGCCGAAGGGTAGAGTAATTCGAGATAATTGATATTGTGTGTCGAGGATCCGAACCTTTCTCCGGTCGCCTTGACGGGGAATTGTTTGTCTAGGACCCGAACCTTTCTTCGGTCGCCTGGACTGGGGATTGTTTGTCTAGGACCCGAACCTTTCTTCAGTCGCCTTGACTGGAGAGAAATCGCTTGCACAGGACTCGAACCTTTCTTCGGTCGCCTGTTGGATTTCGTTTGTCTAGGACTCGAACCTTTTTTCGGTCGCCTTGACTGGAGAGAAATCGCTTGCACAGGACTCGAACCTTTCTTCGGTCGCCTGTTGGATTTCGTTTGTCTAGGACCCGAACCTTTCTTCGGTCGCCTTGACTGATTGGATTTTGTTTGTTTGCCTGGTGAGTCCTTGCCATCAGGTCTTGGAAAACTCAAACGATGAGCACCTCGGGGTCCTCGCCCAAGGATTTGATGGTTTGCCTGCTGGGTCCTCGCCATCAGGTCTTGGAAAGCTCAAACGATGAGCACCTCGGGGTCCTCGCCCAAGGATTTGATGGTTTGCCTGCTGGGTCCTCGCCATCAGGTCTTGGAAAGCTCAAACGATGAGCACCTCGGGGTCCTCGCCCAAGGATTTGATGGTTTGCCTGCTGGGTCCTCGCCATCAGGTCTTGGAAAGCTCAAACGATGAGCACCTCGGGGTCCTCGCCTAAGGATTTGATGTGAACAGAGGGAGTCAGTTCCATGCTCAAAAGGGTGAACAGAGGGGTCAGTCCAATGTTCAAAGGGTACCATAACAATTGTAGGTACATGGATTTTTGGAACCAGGCATGGGTAGAATATACTTACCTGGATACGTTCCTGTCTCTTAAGGGCATGTCTCCCGTCAGACAATTTTTTTTGTGCAAATACATATGCATTCATCGGAGAATAGACAACTGAGGCTATTCTAGAATGTCATACGAAATATCTTGACTAGCTAGTCAAGATGCTTTTCTTTTTCAAAGGAACACCAGGTTTACCTTCTGGGTAGTTTGAAAAGAAATCTGATGATTTTGAGATCGGGTAAGGGTAGAATGTACTTACCTGGGCGCATTCCCGGAGGTTTGATGTACCATCTGCTGAATATCCGACCTTTTTCGGGGTATCTCTCTTAGGATGATGATGAGGGCTTCTCTAGCGCCCGAGTATTTGTGTTCTATCACTGGGGATTAGAATTCTGAGCCATCAAAGACGATTAGCGCAAACATGCATGCATTCATCAAGGATAGACAAGCTGAGCTATTCCAGAATGTGCATTTGAAAGTTCATGCATGATGATTTTACCATGTTTGCATCACCAAAAATCCACAGAGGGTCAATCAAGACAACTTTTTCGCAAGGTGGACTTTCTCGAGATGATGAACGAGGGACCTTCAATCAGAAAGGACTTTCCACTCGCTCTCATTGAAAAGGGTTGTTTGTCCCGTCCATTAATGCGGGAACATCGAAAACACTCAATCTGACCGCTATCACATCAACAAGGGTCTGAGTTTTCTCGCAAGCGGCACGACACTGTCAATCTGAGAGGTCTTCTTTAAGGTCGTAATGTAGGCTTGGTCAATGGCTTAACAAAAGAGACTGTCCGAGTCAAGGTCATGAAAGAAAATATTCTGCAATTATCTCCGGGTTTACAAGTCAAGAATCCTGTAAAAGAGATAGAAAATAGTCTTGCTCGCACTTCCTCGAGCGTTGTTTATAAACATTTGAAATCCCGTGTTAATTCAAATGCCCCAGTCAGAAGAGACTTCATGAGGGATGTAACATGGGCTTGGTTTGCGGGTTGAGGAACGAAATGATCGTTAGGCTCAAAAATGTGTGTGAGGGTAAGAATTGGTGATCATCTAGCATTGTCACCGGTCTTCTTATCCGCCGTCAGGATCCTTCTGGAAGACTTCTTAGGTAATCCTGTGTTTTAGCATCTTTGACAACTTTTTCTTGAGGAGCTTTTGCGTCAAGCATTTGAAAAGAAGAACTCAAGTTTAAACCCTTTGGGGTCGTCTATTCTACACCACTTAATGTCTTTGAGATATTTGAGAGCGCTTTCATCACGCCCACAGATCTCCATTCATGGGCATTGGCCTTGCTTTTATCAGGCACACTGCTTTTTCATGCCCCCAGTTTTCAACATTTTTTTTTAGCTGCTCTCTTGGTGTTGTCAGGACTAGCCTAAACAAAGTTGAACAGACCAATGTTTTTAGGCTCTTGGAGTCTTCATCTTCATTTGGTACTTGAGACCATGATGCTCAAACTCAATTATATATCCAATGCACATAAAACAAGGAAATTTCTATTTTTCTCCGACTAAATGGCGTCGGATTAAGTCCGAGCCTTCACGGAACTTTCTCGCCATAATTTCTAGGTTCCAAAAATTCAACTCGCGCCTCGATCGGACCCTCACAGCCCCGCGAATAGTAATTCACAGCTTGTGAACAGTGTTTCGAGGCTTGTGAACAGTAAATTCGCAGCCCTATTTTCTGAATTTCTAATAAATAATGCTCGAATTAATTTCTACGGCCCGCCATAAAATTTCCCCTCCCTATTCATACCGTTCCGCACCTAATTCCATACTGATTTCGTCCGAAAATTTCCGTCGACACCCGAAGTCCTAAATTAGGCTTAGGCGCGACTTACCCGCGTTCTAGAAATATAGAAATCGTTATTTTTCTCTAACCAAACGACATCAAATCGATTCCGGTCCTTCATGAGACTTTCTCGCCATTAAATATCGGTTCTAAAAATCCAACTTGTGTCCCGAACCGAGCATCATAGCCTCGTGAACAGTGAATCACAGCTCGTGAAACAGTGATTCTGAGCTTGAAATTCCCTCAAATCATCCTCCAAAAATTTCAAATTAATTCCTCAAGGCCCGCCATACATTCCCGGTCTAAAACCCCAATATTTCGCACCCGCACAAGTCCAATTTCACCCAAAATCAAATTGTTCGGCGATACCCAAAATCCTAAATCGGGATTAGAGTATGACTTACAAAGTTCTAGACTTAATCGGCTAGAACGGGGAGCGGCGGCCCTTAATCGGGGACGACGGCGACAACGTACAACTCCCGGGTGGCGGCGATCAGCTTGGACGGCGACGGTGTGGCTTGCGCGTGGCCGAGGGCCTCACGGCCAAAAGAGAGAGGGAGGGAAACCGAGAGAGAGAGGGACGGCGGGAGGGGGTGATGGTGACGTACGGCGGCGTGGACGGTGGCTTGAGGGTGGTCCGGTGTGGTGGCGGCGAGCGGCGGTGCCGGCGGTGAGAGAGAGAAAGAGAAAGAGAGTGTATGGGAGGGGTGGGGTTCTCACGGCCAAGGGGAATTTCACGATGGGGAGGGGAAGAAAGAAGAGAGAGGAGAGAGAGAAAGGGGGTCAAGGGTTTTAAACAACAATTTTGACCACTTTTTGGTAATTTACCAAAATGCCCTTCTCTCACAAAATCCCCAAGGGTAAAATGGTCCAATTCTTCGTTTCTTGTCCAAATCGAATTTTTCTGAAGGATTCGAACGCACCAAAAATTCACACGTGTCACGTGCAACGTCGTCCTAATGTTCCGGCGTGGCTTCCTAATTTTCCGGTGTCCAATTTGGGCAAAATTTCCATAATTAAATTCTATTATATGCAACTCGAGCGTTTCTCGAGCTAACGGGCGGCTTGCTGGGGAAATTCGCAAAATCGACTCATGACTCATACTAAATCGAGTCACGTGCAAGTCCATCCGGTGCGTGATGACCTCGATTGTCATTAAAATCGCGAAGATCAATTACTTGATCCGAGGGGTACGATCGTTCGGTATAATTTCGGAATCATTCGTCAAGTCGTTTCGTGGTCCAACGGAATCACCCGTGATCCACTACTAGGACAATGGCGAACTGACCCCTAACTATCCTTGGATCGGCCAACAGTGGCTCAAAATATCACTTACGCGATTTAATGGTCGAAATCCATTCACGATCGAATTTTCTTTAGTCGCGCGAATTTAATTCCCCTATTAGCCTTTCCCTAATGGTTAGCATTCCCAGGAATGATCAGTTCCGGGCGAGAAATTTACTACGAGCACACACCTCATATAATTCAATTATTTAATAATTCCAATTGGCGGAAATTTCGGAATGTCACAACTATTCTTTTTTTGTTCTTTTGAAAAATGACAAAATGTTTGTTTTATTTTCAAAAGTTTAGAAACAAGGAAGTATGAGGAAGCCCGGGCCTCAGAACACATTCTTTTACATGGCTGGATATCATCAACGGGCCGGTTTGGGATACTTCCTCAAGCCCTCAAAACAAAACATTTGTAATTCTTTTGAATAATTCAAGCGAGTTACATTTGTTGGAATGGAAATTGCAGTACTGAAATTCCAAGCATAATTAAAAATTTCGAAAGCTGGGAATCTTAGAAAATAGCTGAGACTTTAGAAAGCAAGAAAAGCTCCCACGTAGGAGTATTCAAACTATTAAACATGCCTCTATTCTAAGGAAGGAAAATTGAGTCTTCTGTTTACTCAATGACGACATCTGCGCCTCCTGCTTGCTTGGATGGTGCATTGCGGAATGAAAACATCTTTGCATCCAACAACTTCTGGACCTTATTTCTCAGGACCACACAGTCATCGACGGAATGTCCCGTTTCACCCAAATGATAATCACACGCCTTGGAGGGGTCGTAGTTGGGGAAATGTTCAGGATTTCCACGGTTTGGCTCTTTAGCAAGCAACCTCTTTTCTAGAAGAATAGGCAGGATCTAAGACATAGGCAAAGGGAGTGGCGTGAATTGCTTTTTATTATTTCGTCTTTAGGGCGGCTGGCGGCCTGAGACCGATTTCTGTCCACTGCTCGAATAAATCATTGGGGAAGGACGAACAGTTTGGGTGTAGGCAACATCCGCATCTGTCAGGGATTCTTTCTCTTTCTTCATGCTGAGTTTCTTGCTTGTGGAAGCGGGGTTTGTGAACCACCCCTCACGTAATCCCATTTCGATTCGTTCGCCCACAGGAACAAGACGATTAAGGGATTCAGCAGTGGCACCAACCAGTCGGTGTCTGTATTCGTACGGAAGCGACTTTATGAACAACTTCACTTGTTCCTGATCAGTGAGTTGTGGGGTAACCTGGGCGGCCAAGTTTCTCCATCTGGTAGCGTACTCCTTGAAGGACTCACTCTTCTTCTTCTCAGCACGTTCCAGATCATCACGAGTAAAGGTGACGTCGAGGTTGAATTGATATTGCTTGAGGAATGCATCAGCGGCATCATCCCAGGATTTAAAAGCATCAATATCCTTCGACATATACCATGTCAGGGCTGGTCCTGTCAAATTCGCTTGAAAAGTCTAAATCATGAGGGGTTCATTATCAACGTATTGGGTCATCCGCACATGATACATGTGCAGATGATGCCTGGGGCATGAGGTACCATCATACTTCTCGAATTCCGGCATCTTGAATTTCTCTGGTACTTTGACCCGTTTATATATAGACAGGTCAAGTGGGACAGCATTTTGCGGACCCTGGAGCTGTTTCAACATCTCTTCGACTTTTGTAAGGCGTTTATCATGCTCTTTCATTGGTGCAACTTCAGGTTCAGGCTTCCTGACAGCAAGGGGAAGCGGATCGTCTTCTAGCGGAGGCATTTTAACGTCGCTGGCGGAGGCTTTGTCTTTTCCAGTGGAAGGTAGTGATAACATCACCTCAACTGCTGCAGGCGTGGGCGTGAGCTTGCTCTGAATGGATTCCACTTGTTTTGTAAGATTTTGAATTGCATTGAGGACCAGCTTCATTTCGTCCTCCATGGTATTAAGACGGACGTTTTCTTCGGCCATTTTTAATTACCTGAGAAAACGTTGAAATAAATGAGTACAATGCCTAATAAAGAATCATTTTATGATCTAGGCATAATATTATTACATATTTTTTTCTATTTGCAAAGAAAAAATAAGCAAAAAGGGTTTTTTATTAATATCAACATTACAGGTGGCGTCCCCGGGGTTCGAACCCCGGTTGCCTCGGGCCGATACGCTGCATTCCCGAATACCACTGGGCCGAAGGCCTCGATGGTGTCTTTAACGCGCAAAACAATTTATTTATATCATAAAAAACGGTCCGAGCTATATTAACATTAATACAACCCATAAATACCTTTACAGAAGAAAACAAAAACCCCTAAACATAAATACTACGGAAAAATCAGAGGTTTTAACAAAAAGAAGTTGCTTATTTTCATGGACAAGCTTCACAATAAACGTATTCCTTGTATATAGAGTGCAATCAACGTGTGGCCTAACAACAAATCAATTGAATAAGTAGGCTGTATAAAAATGAAAAGGGATAGAATATATACCTTTCCTTGAACCATGACAATCACAACGACATGCACATGAGGAGTGAGGTTCAACTTCTATCTAGACTGGCTTAGCAAAGTGAAATTAAAAGGGTGCCTGACCATCGCAGCCTCGCGTTGGTGTCAAGTCCTTTTAATCTCAGCCAAATCGAAAGGAATATCTTATAGTCACGCGAATAGCGGCTAAAGATATTTCTTTACGATTTTTTAGAAATGAATTTCGGGGAAAAGAAAGGCAACCTCTACATCGCGGGCTCGCGTTCGAGGTCGTATCTTTCTTAACACCATCCTAAAATGTCCTATTGCGGCCCAGGTCCGGCAGCGTGGTTGTGTGTGCAATAGTGTAGTGCTAAATCATTAAAGCATGCACAAAAATTTATAAACAATCAATTTGAACCTGCAAGAACAAATAACACCTTAACGTTAGGCTCATACCTGGAATCCTTGCTGCCAAAAATTATTTTGAACAGGGTAAAAATTTTGGCTTAAGTCCACTTTAGAAAATATTCAGTCCCCAGTGGAGTCGCCAGTCTGTCGCGACCGAACTCCCGAGTCCCTTTTGGACGACATGCAAAAAGCAAGGAGGTTCGCCTGGTACGTCCTAAGTCTAGGTTTAGGACTTAACTCGGGCTCTCCCAAGCCCATACCATATCGAGACTTAAGGTTTAAATATTTAACATGCAAATGGTTTATACCAAGGAGTCGCCACTAATCGATTTGAGGTGGGTCGATTAGAAACCCAAATAGGGTGATGGGAGAATCACCCTATTCCTACGAACCAAAAATTAACTGGGTTCGGGGACTTGGTTACACTAGTCAGATAACTAATGCCCTTTCGGTACCATTTTACCCTGTTCATTTTTTAAAAACATTTGTCAAGCAGTTTGGATTGATTTTAGGACCTTTCTCCTAACATGTGAGGTGATCAAGCGAGTGCATAATCAGAAACGATTAGCAGTCATGCAGCCATTAGTTCTAGCCCTAACTAAGCCAGATGACATTCAAAACACGGCAGTTCATGCAATTGTATTAAAAAACATGCATAATAACAACGCGACGGTAATAATAAAACATGCAACATACTACCACGCGATTTCAAACTTGTCTAATTTAATTAAAATAACAACATGCATAATTATAAAGGATTAGAACACTTAGATAAGTCACAAAAAAATGATTTTTTTTGGACTTTTTTTGATTTTTTTTTCAAAAAAAAAAACGAAAATATTATTATTTTTTGAAAATATTATTTTTTTATTTTTAATTAAAAAACGGAAAAGAAAAAGGAAAATAAAAACCTTTTTTTAATTTTTTTGATGTTTTTTAAAAAAAAATTTGAATTTTTTTAAATATTTTTAAAAATAAAATAAAATAAAATAAAAATAAAAATAAAAAAACCGGTCGGGTCGGATCCGGGTCGGTCGGAACCGACCCGGGTCAATGGATCCGATTGGGATCGTTGACTCGGGTCGGGTCGGCTGAACCGGTTCAGACCGAACCGAAGGGAGCAGTCGCCGACGAAGCCGAAAATTGGCCTCTCGCCGGCGGACCCAGACCGGCGCCGACCAAAATCAGGCCTCTGGGACCACTACCAAACCTCGTCGCCTACCTGGGTTATCGTCCGGCCACCGTTCGCCGGCCGGCGGTCGAATTAAAACCGGCATCCACTGAGGCATTTTGTCGAACATCTGGCACGCGCGGGGAAAAACGGAGGCTTTCGACCTCTTCCGGCGACTGGGTCGGCTCCAACGGCCTCGGTTCGTTCCCTACTGAGATTAGGGACCGAGACCGGCGACGGCATGGGCCGGGAATCGCGCGACACGGCCGGCGCGAGTCCCGGCCCTACCGAGCACAAAAACAGGGGAAAACAGGGGCGGTTTGGGCCGGGGGACGACTCACCGGTCGACGGCGCGCCCGGGATGCTTCCGGCTGGTCCGCGGGCGACGGTGACGCTGCTGATGCTCCGGCGAACTCCCGGTCTGCTTCCTCGCTCTCTGCGTTCTCTCTCTCTGTTCTCCCCCTTGTTTTCTCTCTCTTTCCCTGCTCTGTTTCTCTCTCAAAATTGCCGACCGGGGGGTACTTCCGGGAGTCGCCGGTCGGCTTGCTGGCGACGACGAGGCCGACTGGGACCTGCAAGGCACTCCGAGACTCCTCTCTCTTCTCTGTTTTTCTCTCCTTCTCTCCCTATCTCCCTCGGTCTCTCTCTCTGAATTTTTTGGAAAATGGCCGACCGGACCTCTCTCTCTCTCTCTCTCTGGCTATATATAGCCGGCGACGACGATCCTGTGCTTCTCCCACGTCGGCTGACGACGGCCTGCACCGGCCTAGGCTCCGCGAATTCCGCAGCCATAGGCCGGTGCAGAGGGGGTACCTGTCCGGGACACAGTGGGGAGCACAGGGAGCCGAGAGGGAGAAGGGGATAAGGGCCCCGGGAAAACCGGGGGGATGGGACTGGCCATTAAGGCCAGTCACAGTGGCGTGCTCCCTCGGGACTCTTCTGGGGATGACGACGATGACGCGGTGGCTCCGGCGACGTCGGCGTGACGCACAGGAGAGAACAGAGGCAGTGAGAGCGACGCGCAGAGAAGGAGAGGAAGAAGGAAGGGTTGGGCCGGGCCAGGCCCAGCTCGCGGGGTGGAAAAGAAGAGGAGCGGGCTGGGCCGCGCGAGGGAAAAAAAAGAAGAGGAAAATAGAAAGGGCCGAGGCCCATGCGGGGGGGGGAAGAAAAAAGGAAAAAGAAAAGGGGCCGGGTCGGCCCGGCCCCGACCCGGCTCAGCGCGATTTTTTTTTTTAATTTTAATTAGACATTCTAATATACCCTATTAAATACAAACATGCCTAATTTCTATATGCAATGCATTTAAATAGAAATATTTTTTTATTTTAGGAACTAAAAAAAAATTAATTCCTAAATTTTGTGCACTTAATTTTGGGCAAATTAAAAATAGGTGTCAACACTGTTCGTAATCCACAAAGGTATTTAAACATAGAGAATGGTTCAGTTCGTTGGTGTGTTACAGGTGAACATATTTTTTTTTTTTTGGGCAAGGCAGGTGAACATATGTTGCCACTCATAAAATGGAAAGAACATTAATAATAAAAAAAATTATTATCGTAAAATAGTTATACATTTTGTAAATTATAATCGTCAATCGAGACCACTAGTAAAGTGGACAAGTTTCATGTTCACATAACACATCCGCCATGGTTCCCCAAAAAAAATAATGCTATCCATAGATAACGTGGAAGACCTTTTGACTGATGCGTTCTTCTTAAGAGCATGTATATGCTGAATGTCAAGAGGAACCCTCCTTGTCTTTGCCAGTGGCTATCTGCTAAACATCCGCTTCTAGGATTAGCAAGAAGTGCAGTAGTTCTTCTATTTCTTAAGCTTACGGCAATGTTGCTGGTGAATTTCTGTCTGGTTCCGCAGCGTTGAAGCAAGAACCGATTGAGCTTAATTCAGCTGGAAATGGTGATGCTGCTTCTACTAATGAGGCAGGGGATTCCTTTTTTCTTTTTCTCTCTTCTTTGTGGCCATCGCCGGCGATGTCCGCCGGCCTCAGGCAAGGGCCGCCCTTGGCCTCGCCGGATCGGGCGAGGGCGAGGGTTGCCCTCGCCAAATCTAGTGAGGAACGCCCTCGCCGGCCTAGGCGAGGGCGACCCTCTCCCGACGCTGGCAAGGCCGAGGGTGGCCCCCATCGCAACCCTTGCCTGCCCAGATATGGCGAGGGCCGACCTTGGCCTCGTCAGCCCAAGCGAGGTTTGCCCTCGCCAGCGTCGGGCGAGGGTCACCCTCGCCTGGGCTAGCGAGAGCTGCCCTTGCCCTCGCCATATCCAGCTAGGGCAACCCTTGCTCTCGCCCGATCCGATGAGGCCAAGAGTGGCCCTCGTCGGATCTGGCGAGGGTGAGGGCGGCTCTCTCCCGTCTAAGCGAGGGCGACCCTCACTTGACGCCAACGAGGCCTGCCGTCACCTGATGCTGATGAAGGTGGCCCTCGCTTGAGGCTGGCGGATGTCGCCGGCGATAGCCACAAGAGGGAAGAGAGAAAAAGGAAAAAGAAAAAAAAAAGAAAGGAAAAGAAAAGAAAAAGACAAAATTGCCTCGATTCCGGCGCCGGAAATATCTCACACTCGCCGGCTGGCAAGCTGGGGTCCTTATTTGAGACTAGTTTGAGCACTTTAGGTCCTTAATTGAGACATTGTCCACTTGAGGTCCCTTTTTGAAAAGAGACCCACTTTGGATTCTTAATTGAAATTTTCCCCTTTTTTCCCCCATGTAAAATACTTTTCAGCCAATAGATTATTTCCACATCATAATATTCATTTAAGATTCCGTTTGTTTCACAAAAAATTAATGATTTAGAAAATATTTTCCTAAAAATAACCACTTGTATCGTTTGAAATAATTAGTAAATGAAATCTTTTTTTCATTGTCAATAATCATTTATTTCTAAATATTTTTTGTGGACGATTATAATATTTTTTATTCATTTTTATAAGTGATATAAGTGATCATTGTTAGGAAAATATTTTCAAAATCATTTATTTTTCACAAAACAAATGCACCCAAGTGAAGAATAATTTTATTGAGAATATTGCTATATACATACCATAATTGTTAGGACCATCAAATGTAGTTTTTTTCATTCTGTTCTTATCTAGATGGTGAATCAGTGCCTCATTTTAACTTTGGCTATTACAAAAAAACAAAATTTGACTGTAGACATTTCATAACAGCATTAACTATTTATTTTCATATTGTTATTATAGGCAATAACAAGGTAAAATGTTTTATGTATACATCGACTTTTAAGATTAAATTATGAAAGGTAAATGTTTATGAATAAAGTTATATGTATATAGGTATACTCAAATAAATAGAATTTCCTACGAATACATAAAAAAACGAACTAATGTGGAAAAGTAAATTGAAAGTTTTTTTGCATCATAAGGAAATTAATAGTTTATCAAGAATTCAATCGGGAAACAATAATGTGTTTATCGGATTAATTTTTTTTTTACCTTAGTTTGACAGAATGAACTAATTTGATAAGACCCAAACCAATTTGAGAAAGAAAACCTAATTTTTGCAAAAGCAGAAGTATATTTATGGTCGTGCCTATGGAAAAAATTATATATGAAACATAATTGATGTCAATGGGGCCATGGCGAACGAAAAATATGAACAACGACCGCTTCTAAATGTTGTCGCGACCGAACTCCCGAGCCCTCTTTGGACGACATGCAAAAAGCAGGGGGGCTCGCCTGGTACGTCCTAAGTCTAGGTTTAGGACTTAATTCGGGCTCTCCCAAGCCCATACCATATCGAGACTTAAGGTTTAAATATTTAACATGCAAATGGTTTATACCAAGGAGTCGCCACTAATCGATTTGAGGTGGGTCGATTAGAAACCCAAATAGGGTGATGGGAGAATCACCCTATTCCTACGAACCAAAAATTAACTGGGTTCGGGGACTTGGTTACACTAGTCAGATAACTAATGCCCTTTCGGTACCATTTTACCCTGTTCATTTTTTAAAAACATTTGTCAAGCAGTTTGGATTGATTTTAGGACCTTTCTCCTAACATGTAAGGTGTTCAAACGAGTGCATAATCAGAAATGATTAGCAGTCATGCAACCTATTGTTCTAGCCCTAACTAAGCCAGATGACATTCAAAACACAGTAGTTCATGCAATTGTACTAAAAACATGCATAATAACAACGCAACAGTAATAAAAATAAAACATGCAAAGTACCGTTGCGCGACTTCAGGCTTATTGAATTTTAAATAAAACAACACATGCCTAAATATAAAGGATTAAAACACTCAGATAAGTCATACATAAAAAATTTCGGATTTTTTTTTTTTCGAAAATTTTTTTTTTTGAAAAAATAAATAAAAAAACGAAAATATTATTATTTTTTGAAAATATTTTTTCCTATTTTTTAATTAAAAAACGAAAAATAAAAAGGAAAAGAAAAACCTTTTTTTAAAATTTTTTTTTTGATTTTTTAATTTTTTTAATATTTTTTTTGAATTTTTTTAAATATTTTTAATAAAATAAAATAATATATATATATAAACCGGACGGGTCGGGCCCGACCCGGTCAACACATCCGACCCAAGCGTTGACCCGGGTCGGACCGGTTGATCCGAATCGGGTCGGATCGGAACAGACCCGAGTCAACGGATCCGACCCGGGTGTTGACCTGGGTCGGATCGGTCGATTCGGGTCGGGTCTGACCCGAGTACCCAGACCATGAGGGGAGGCGCCGGCGAGGCCAAAATTGGCCGTCCGCCGGCCGACCCAGGCCGGCGCCGCCCCCGAATCGTCCCCCTAGGACCGCCTTCAAGCTATACCACTCACCTGAGCTGCCGTAGGACCGCCGTTCACCGGCCGGCGACGAAACAAAAACAGGCTTGATTGAGGCATTTTCGTCGAACATGTGGTGGGCGCGACAAAAACCGGGGAATTTTGACCTCCTCCGGCAATCCGGTCGATCCCAGCGGCTTGGGTTCACCTCCGACGGCGACTAGGGATCGGGACCGACGACGGTATGGGCCGGGAATCGCGCGACGAGGCCGGCGCGAGTCCCGGCCACACTGGACACCGAAACAGGGGAAAACAGAGGCGGGGACTCAGCCGGGAGAGCTCACCGGTCGACGGCGCGTCTGGGTGGCTTCTCAGCTGCTCCGTGGGCGACGGCAACGCTGCTGGTTCTCGGCCACACTCCGGCGTGACCTCGGTACGCTCTAATCTCACTCTTTTTCTCTCTTTTCTCTCTCGGTTACTCTCTGTTTCTCTCACTCTCTCTGTTCTTTCTTGAAAATGGCCGACCCGAGGCTCGGGCTTCTTCACGGCGACAACAACGTTACTGGTTTGCTCCGGCGAGGCCTCGGTCGCGCGCCCTCTCTCTCTATTCTCCCTCTTTCTCTCTCTATTCTCTCCCTCTATGTTCTCTCTCTTTCCTCTGCTCTGTTTCTCTCTCCAAATTGCCGACCGGCGCTCCTCTCTCTCTCTTCGGCTTTTATAGGCGGCGACGACGCGTCCCGTGCCTCCCCCACGTCGGCTGACGACGGCCTGCACCGGCCTATGCCCCGCAAATCCCGCGGCCATAGGCCGGTGCAGAGGGGGGAGGCCAGTCTGGCGATGGGCAGCGGAACAGGGGTCTGAGAGGGAGGAGGAGATAAGGGGAAGCCAGGAAGATGAGGAAGACGGGACTGGCAATTAATGCCAGTCCCGTCGGCGTGCTCGTTCGGCCCTCCTCTGGCCTGCTGATGACGATGACGAAGGGCGGCGCCGCCGTGCGTCGGCGTGACGACGGACACATGGGAGGACAGGGGAGAGAAAGGGACTGCTCGCGCGTGGGGAAGA
Source organism: Syzygium jambos (assembly GCA_031216235.1). Classification (NCBI taxonomy): domain Eukaryota; kingdom Viridiplantae; phylum Streptophyta; class Magnoliopsida; order Myrtales; family Myrtaceae; genus Syzygium; species Syzygium jambos. The sequence goes on along the minus strand of CM062226.1, from coordinate 35,975,019 downwards.
AGGAAGGAGAAGAAGGGGCTGGGCCGGGCCAGGCCCAGCCCGCGCAGGGAAAAGAAAAAGAAAAGGGAAAGGGCCTTGGGCCCGCGGAAGGGAAAAAAGGAAAGGGGCCGACCCGGCCCGACTCGATTTTTTTTTTTTAAATAACATTTTAATAGACCATATTAATGTAAAATGTGCCTAATTTCTACATGCAATGCATTTAAATTGGAATATTTTTTGTTTTAAGAATTAAAAAATTAATTCCTAAATTTTTCATAATTAATTTTGGGCAAATTAAAAATAGGTGTCAACAAATGTGTCGTACTAACAAAGTTTGATTAAAAAACGATAAAAACGGTCGGTATTAATTGTATAATTTGCCAATAAGATAATGGTACTCCAATAATTTATTCTAAATTTGATTTAAATTGCTAATATTTTCAAAGGATTGTCAACAAATAAAAATCAAAGAAAAGTAAAATCAACTCAGAGAAGATACATTGACAAATTGATTTGGAAATATAAAGAACAAAAGTACAATTATTTGCGTAAAAGATAAGTTAACAAAATTACAAAAATAAGTTTTTCTTGAGTTAAATTCAGAAAAGGACAAAAAAAAAGTAAAAAAAAGGGGAAAATCATATAAATTCTTATACGTTGGAAGAAAGAAATGCAAACATTTGCGGTGCCTCAAAATTGCAAACCAACACCACCGGACTCTTCATGCCTGTTCCTTCGATCAGTTTGGATCAAGAGGTGTTGCAGGGACGCAGCCCCTTTATCCTCAAGGTAGATAGAAATTCAATCTGTTTCACTTTTAAAAACAATCCGAATGCTCATACATACTCTCTCCACTCATTTATATCGATGAAGACAACAATCATGCAAGAAGTAAATCTGCTGGGCATCGCTCTGCAAGGAGAAGTTGACAGTCGCATTATCCTTTCGTAGGACTTTTGAACCAGTACGCCGATCGCTTCAGGTATCGCTTCAATCCATTCCCGTAATCCACGAATATGAGGCCGTATCGGGTTGTACAACCCTCCGCCCACTCGAAGTCGTCTAGGAAACTCCGCACAAAGCATCCTTTCACATTCACTCCTTCGCTGTCAATGATGAATTCGTGTATATATTGCTTTTTATCAAAATATCATCATTGTTACCACCGATGCATACCCATTAACGATATCGAACTACTTACTCGATAGCCTTGGAGAGATTTGAGAGATGCTGCTGAAAGTTACTTATTCTCAATCTATCTATCAGTGCATCTTCAGGCGGCAACGATTTGTTATTTGCAACTGCCGTTCCTGTGGTTGCACAAAACAGGTATTAAAGAAAAATTACAAGGAGACCCCTCAACCCAAGCAAAGTTACTGTCACTGACATTGATACATGTATTACCATTCTCCGTCACATAAATGGTCGGATCCTCATAGTTTTTCTTCACGTGGAGCATCAACTCTCTGTTACCCTTTGGGTATATGTACGGCCACTCGGCAGCGGTCTGCAATTTTGTTTAGTTAATTTCTATATCAGCATTATTCTTAGCATGCGATTAACGCATGAACATTGCATAGATTCTTTAAGGTGCTTGTGGTAGACACAGTACCGGTTGGCCAATCGGAATGCCATCTTTCTCAGCTGGTAGCAACACAGATAACAAACAAAGTTAATTAGGCAATCAATGAAGAAGAGCGCATGGGAGTAAATAACTTGTCCGAGGTATTATTGGATGAATTGATTGGGCAGTGGCAGTGCATGCTTACCGGTCAAATTACAATGGCAATCGGTGGTGTAACTTAAGATTAAGAGTGGTGAAAAGGGTTGCGAATTCATCTACGTATCTTGCTGTGTAGTAATTTACCCCCATGTAGTCATGAGAACCTTTTAGCGCCTCTGACTGTGCTTCTGTGATTTTGGGTAACCGTTCACCAACTTATCTCCTCATCGATTTTTGGTAGTCACCATAGGTAATAGGATGAGCAAACCTTACGTCATCGGCACACAATGCACTTACTCATGTGACATATAAAATTTCTGGGGAAGGGCAAAAGTGACTCTTTCGTCGAGGTAAAATTGCTATTATGTGAAAATGCATATTTAGAACCTTACTATGTTTAGTAGTCAGGATAAAATTCAGGACAGGATATTCTATCCTATGTTTGGTACCTACCCAAGATAGGATAAAGTCGGATATAGGAAGAATATAGCCTGGATAAAATTATTCCATGAAGGAGGTAGGATAAAGGTAGATAGGGTTTCTAATATCCATAATATGAATGTTACTTTTCTTGAATAACAAACTTGTTAAATTAATAAAATTTAAATAATATTCGAATATAAATAATATTTGAATTCTTATATAAAAAATTCAAAATAAAAAATAACAACAATTTCCTTTTTGTTTATTTATATATTCAAAATTCTTTCTATCTTATGATATAAATTCCATATATAAAAATAAATATTTAGTATTTATATTTATTACATGTTTTAGGTATATTAGTATAGTTTAATATTCAATAAAATTTTATTAGAGAATGATGGAAAGGGGAAAGAAGATAAAAAAGAAAAGAAATAAAAAAAAGATAGGGAAAAATAATAAATAAAATAAGCAATTAAATGATGCAGACAAGAGTGTCGTAAGAGATTCTTACCATCTCCATTTGTGCAATTTGTAGGTTATTTTCCAATGATATGTCGTTCATAGCAAATAGTGGACATGATAATATTGAAAACATCCGGTTTTATTTTCACAATTTACCAAACAATGTAGAGGATATAGTAAATTTTTTGGATTTCATATCATATCTTATTCAGTCCTATCATAACTAGAAAATCTAGGTGACCAAACGCAATCTATGAGTACTAGGGGGAATAAAATTGTACGTATCTTCTGATAATTTAAATACTTACCATCCAAACTGAAAGTCGAGCTCTAGAGGCTGCCTTCCTACTGATGTTCGTCGAATGCCTTGGGGTCATCCAGAAACTTGCAATTACTATGCCTATTTTCCCATTTTGAGGGGCCTGATTGTGCATAATATACGAGACAATTAGTCAAGTCCACGCATGCATATTCATCTCAATAGTTTACCAAAAGAAGGGGAAATCACCGAGATAGGTGTATATATACCTGATACTTGTCCCCGTACAGTTTCGTTGCTGACGAGATCAAATTTGACAAGTACCCACATCTAGAGGAAAATCTCGCAATAGGTGGCAACTAATATCACCTTCTTTACTTTACCAAAAATAAAAAATAAAAAATATCACCTTCTTTACTGGACCTGAAATTTGGTAAGAAAAAAGAAATTCTCGGCTAAATTTCCAAATCGACTAAAGGATAAGGTCAAGCATATTATCATTAAATGGAAAAGATAATTTCCTTTTCTTACCTCTTTACTCATCAACTCATTCAGCAACTTGAATGAATACCTCAGTATATAAAGGTGCTACTCATTTCAACACCTCACTACACTAGCTCAAAACTCATTACGTGAGAGAGAGGTTAAGAACAAGTGGGGGTGTATATGGCCATGGCGGTCACAGAATCCAAGAGAATGGGGTCGATGATGTTCATGGCGGTTCTGATACTGTCGTCTTCCATCGTAGCCGACGCATGCTTATCTCGGAAATGTGCGTTGAAGTGTGCATTTTTCTGTGTCTTTGACCCCGATCCATTGCAATGCAGTGCGGGCTGCATCAATCGTTGCTTAACAGGGCCCCCTACGTCTGCGGCACTAGAGCATTGCGATGTCGGTTGTTTCTTGTCTACTTGCATGGACTATCATGCGGGTAATAATCTTCGCATCGAGAACGTAGCTTCTTATCAAATTCATAAAACCAAGAAAGTTATTTTATAATCTGGTTTCTTTATCAATGTTTCGTTGTTATATTTTAATTACGAGAGATAGCTGCGTACTAAATTATTTCGTTTCTTGGACTTCGATATATGCTCTTGTTAAAAAAAAATCAACTTCAATCTTGATATAAGTAACATTTTTAATTTCTTGTTTCTTATTGGAACTCATGCAGACACCAAGAAAGTTGAAGTGGACGTGAGGAAAGTCAGAGCTTGTGCGGATTCATGCTCTCAGGGTTGCCAGAAGACCTATTCATTGCACTAAAGTTTGTTTTTTTTTTAAACAAAGGCAATTGATTGAGTTATGTAATAACTTTGTGGTTTCATTCCACAACTAATAAATATTGCTTTATTTATTATCCGCTTGAGTGAAGTACGTTTTTATGAATTTTTAGTTGTGCATTTTTATGAATTTTTAGTTGTGATAAGTTGAGTCTGTTCTCTATTATCCTGATTTAGATTAGGAGATATAATTACAAAAACCAAGTGGGACTCCGACTTCGATCCGATTATCGAACATAACGAAAACCGTGGCTTTAATAATTCCAGCTTGGCCTTGCTCATAGACGAACTCCTGGGGATTCGCATAGGATGGGTCGCATAGGATTTGAACCCCTCCGGACAGATTTCCTTGATGTGGAGGGTAAAAATAGAGAGAGAAAAAAACATAGAGCAATAAGTTAAGACGGACGAAATCCTCATATATCGGTCATAGAATTAGCTTAAAATTTGGAGAAATGACGAGAAATTTTAGAAGTTCTGAGAGAATTGGACGAAATCTGGAGACGTTATGGTTGGAGCAGCTGTGAGGAAGACAAAAATGAGAGCAGCAAAAGAAGTCCGGAATATTTTTCAAATGGACAGGTTTCTCCTTTTCCTTCGAGTCCTCGAAATGGACGGAACAGGTGTTTTTGTCCCTTAAATTCAATTCTTCCTCAATTGAATGCAACTTTTATCTATCATTCACCTAACGTTTAAATCATCTGGCAAAAACCCTTGAGATTATATCATTGCTGGCCAACAGACTTAATAGCGTGATATTGTTGACACTTAAATTTTGGTTACTCAATTTACTCCATTCACTATATTAAAAAAAAAAAAAAAGGGATCGAGTTTGACTCGTAAACAAAAATATTAATATTGTGTTGAATTTAGGCATTCTAAAGCACGTGCGCATTGAATAATTTCATTGACCCGGTGGTGGATTGCGTAGCTGAATTCCACGTCTGCCCTGCATTGGTCATCTAAGTTGGGAAAGTAAAAGGAATTTCAGCAAAGTCCAAGATGGGAAATTTAGCTCGTGGAAAGATTCTGGGGCGAAGCAAAAAGGAAAACATGGGCTAAATGTATATGATTCTTGGCAAGGAAGGTAGGCACGTGATTGGGGCAATCGTCTCCGGAAGGCAAAGATAATATGCACCGTTAAGGACGAAAATCGATGAGAAAAATCTGGCCGTAATTGAAGACAATATTCTCGACAAGAGTCCGGAAAGAGGAAGCAGATTCGGGCAATATTCGGCCATACTCTCGTCCAAGAAAGGGACACAGAGAACGGCAGGAATATCGGAGAAAGGGAGAGCTCAATCGGGCACACATCAAGCTTCTTGGAAAGAAATCAAGAATAAATGGCTTAATATGGAAAAGGATATACGCGCACATTGAAGGGGATTTAAATTCCAACTCATGTCCGTTTATATTCGGAGAAAGGGATGTATGTGTTTTTTTATGCAGGCTAGATTAATTGAGATTAAAATTTACTGTTTTACGGGTTGGTTTGATAAGGTAAGATATAAAAAATTTAATTAGTTTAATGTGGGGTTGGCTGGTGTGGATCTGTGACGAGAGGATTTGTGACTGAAAATTGCAAAAATAACCTCAAATAAGGAGCCGTTGCATAACGTAATTCGTGAGCAGCAGTCTCATTGAGCTAGTGATACACGGGGCAATAAAGGAGAAGCACTTGAGTTGTTGCTATTCATGTAAGATCAAATCAATTCTATGTAAATCAAACCCTAATATTTGCATAAACATCATACCCAAAATCTTAGAGCAAGATGGTTTTCACAATATCATAATAGATGAAACGCATATCTTGATCTATGATGATTTCTTGTGAATAAATCAATTGTAGATGAGCCCCAAAGGGGCTTTCAAATCCATTGCACTAAAGTTTGTACATTTTTATGTTTGTCAATTTTTAGTTGTTCGTGGGAATAATTGCCAAACACCCAAAATTTCCCCAAAGGGCTTTGGGCCCTAAAGGGGCTTTCAAAATACTGAACCAAACGTACCCGTAATTCATTTCCATGTGCAAGAAGAAACCCAGTTGCACTAGGAAAGTGATTTTCCTTTAAGAAAATGGTGTCTGCAGCGGGAATAATCAAAGGCATGTATGATGTAGGAACTTAAGAATTTCCCAATGCGTCCTACGGATTTGTTGATGTCCGAGACGTTGGACAAGCACACATTTAAGCTCTTGAAAATCCTTTAGCTAGCGGCAGATATTGTGTAGTTGGAGGAGCAATGCACCGTCGCGACGCCTCAAAGATCTTGCGCCATCTTTATCCCACATTGCACCTCCCAGAAAAGTAAGTTCCCATTTTTGTTCCAGTCCATAGATTAAAAGGTAACTTTTTCTCTTATGAGCAACTCGAGAAGTGGTCTTAAGCCGAGCATATACCCTAACGTTCGCCAATGCTGCATGAATCATGCATTTTGAACACAGATGTGAAGACGACAAACCTGCTGTGTCGGCTTCATTGGATATCAAGGGAAAAAGTAGAAGGTACGGCGTGAATCTCATTTCTTGGAAGTTAGCCTAAGAGACACTGTTGAAAGCCTCAAGGAGAAAGGTTTCGTCTCTTTTTGAGCTTTTCCTTTGGAGGTCGGCCTAGGCGACATCGTTAGGAACCTCAAGGGCGAAGGTGGAGCCTCTCTATCTAAGCTTTTCTCAATCAACGACGACGCTGACCTTGCAGTCGAACTTGAAAGGTTGCTGATAATGTATTCTATTTTTCGTCTAGTTACCGTCATCGGGCCCGTGGATGGTGTTGCGTTCACTTGTTGAATAGAGATTTCCATTGTCACGCCCCGAACCCCAACGGGCACGCGACACCCCTTACCTGGTCGATTAGTGCGACATCCCAGGAATATCGCCGACCTCAAACGTCATCAGAGATTTACAACCACAGCGGACTACAATTAATCCCGGACAATAAAAACTGGGGAAGCATTAAGGGAGAAAATACATATCCATGTCTCACTTCCAAACTTATACCAAAATATTTATAATTACAACGCCACCCCAACGCTTACAAGCCACCATAAATACAAGTGCACGCCTTACTACTACGGTTAGTAACAAAAATGGCCTATAACCTGATTCTCTTTCCATCCACTAATGATACTCGCAAAAACCTATTCCAAACTCGAATATTACTCCCTACGCCTCTTACTAGGCGTCCCTTCTGAATCCGATCCTTCGTCCTCTGAGTCGGAATCCCCTTGTGTCGATCCATCCACTGAGGACTCCAAAACGTTCTGGTGGCGGTGGCGGAGGATTCATGGGTCCTGTCGGGGTTCTGAAATTGTTTGGTTGAAAACAACCGTGAGAACACTTCTCAGTAAGTACACCCCTAAGTCCAACCTAGGCTATCACGTACCTCCAGACAATCACACAAACATACACATTCACACACATCAAATCATCACATAGCAGGCACATCAGTCACTCTTGCCAGCCTCAATCACGCGTACAACCTGCACTCAATCACAATAATGTCGTATGCAAACACACGCATGTTCAATTCTCATTCTGCGTATCCATTCCGTTCTCATTTCCTCTTTCCCACATCACTCGCCAGTGACCCGCGTAAACGTACACGCCTCAGGTACACTGCGACCACTCATCACTTCCCACATCACTCGCCAGTGACCCGCGTAAACGTACACGCCTCAGGTACACTGCGACCACTCGGCCCGCCATAAACACGCCTCGGCCCTCGATCGCGCCCCGAGCATCACACGCCTCGGTCCGATCCCACTTTCACACTATCCTCAGCCCACGCCAAATGCGAAAGGCCTACATGATCGAAACCCGAGCTTATAATGCCTCGGTCCAATCCCGGTCTCACCCGAGCTGATCGTGCCTCGGACCGAACTCAATCATGCTCTTTCGAGCCTCAGCCTGTGCCAAATGCAACAGACCTACGTGATCGCTGCCCGAGTTTATGATACTCGGCCCGATCCCAACTCACTTTCTCATGCCATTGCCTCAAATTCCGTGCATACACTTGCACCCGACACTTCACCACATCACCATTCCTTCTTTCTCAAGTACACGCTCAACACACGCTTACCACACACAACTGACCCAACACACGGGGTTCGTGCACACATCATTTCACACATAAAACTTGCTCATTCAGCAAATCACACGACCAATGTGAATAATTAATTCATTTTAGCTCACGTGTGCACCAAACAAGCATATTCAGTCACTTAATTGCACAACAGTATACTCAATTTAATTACCACAATTCACTAAAAATTTAAATATACATCCAACACGATAATTCTCATTTTTCTCTAATCAAATGGCGTCGGATTAATTCCGATCCTTCACGGAACTTTCTCGCCATAATTCCTACGTGCCAAAAATTCAACTCGCGCCTCAATCGGACCCTCGTAGCCCCGGGAACAGTAATTTCCAGCTGGTGAACAGTGTTTCGAGGCATATGAACAGTGTTTCTAGGCATATGAACAGTGTTTTGCAGCCCCAATTTTCTGAATTTCTAATAAATAATGCTCGAATTAATTTCTACGGCCCGCCATAAAATTTCCACTCCCTATTCATGCTATTCCGCACCTAATTCCATACTGATTTCGTCCGAAATTTCCATCGAGACCCGAAGTCCTAATTTGGGTTTAATTTCCATACGCGCCTTAAACCCATAAATTTCTATTTTTCTCCCACCAAACGACGTCAAATCAAATCCGGTCCTTCACGGGACTTTCTCGCCATTAAATACCGGTTCTAAAAATCCAACTTGCGTCCCGAACCGAGCATCACAGCCTCGTGAATAGTAATTCACAGCTCGTAAACAGTGATTCTGAGCTTGAAATTCCCTCAAATCATCCTCCAAAAATTCCAAATTAATTCCTCAAGGCCCGCCATACCTTCCCGGTCTAAAGCCCCAACATTTCACACCCGCACAAGTCCAATTTCACCCAAAATTAAATTGTTCGGCGATACCCAAAACCCTAAATCGGGATTAGGGGATGACTTACCAAGTTCTAGACTTAATCGGCTAGAACGGGGAGCGGCGGCCCTTAATCGGGAACGACGGCGACAACGTACAACTCCCGGGTGGCGGCGATCGGCTTAGACGGCGACGACGTGGCTTGCGCGTGGGTCTCGCCTCGCGTGAGAAAGAGGGAAAAAGGGAGAGGAAGAGAGGGACGGCGGCTGGTGGTGGTGGCTTGAGGGTGGTCCGGTGTGGTGGCGGCGAGCGGCGGTGGACGATCCGGCTTGGAGGAACAGCCAAAGGGAAGTCACGGTGGAGGAGGAGGTTTCACGGCCAAAAAGAAAGGGGAGGGGGAAATTACGAAGGAAAAGGGAGAGAGGAGAGAGAGGAAGGTCTTCTTGACCTAAATAATAATTTTTGACCCCCTATTGGCATTTTACCAAAATGCCCTTGTCCAACAAAACTAACCCTTTATTAACTTATAGGGGTATTTTGGTCACTTTCTCCGTTTCTTGTCCAAATCGAGTTTTTCCGAAGGAATTGAGCGCACCAAAAATTGACACGTGTCACGTGCAACGTCATCCTAATATTCCGGCGTGACTTCCTAATTTTCCGGTATCCAATTTGGGCAAAATTCCATAATTAAATTCTATTAACGCAACTCGAGCGTTTCTCGAGCTAACGGGCGGCTTGCTTGGGGAAATTCGCGAAATCGACTCATGACCGATACTAAATCGAGTCACGTACAAGTCCATCCGGTGCGTGATGACCTCGATTGTCATTAAAATCGCGAAGATCAATCACTTGATCCGAGGGGTACGATCGTTCGGTATAATTTCGGAATCATTCGTCAAGTCGTTTCGTGGTCCAACGGAATCACCCGCGATCCACTACTAGGACAGTGGCGAACTGACCCCTAACTATCCTTGGATCGGCCAACAGTGGCTCAAAATATCACTTACGCGATTTAATGGTCGAAATCCATTCACGATCAAATTTCCTTTAGTCGCGCGAATTTAATTCCCCTATTAGCCTTTCCCTAATGGTTAGCATTCCCAGGAATGATCAGTTCCGGGCGAGAATTGCACATCTCATAAAACTCAATCATTCAATAAATTCCAATTGGTGAAATTTCGGAATATCACAATCTTTCCCCCTTATGAAATTTCGTCCTCGAAATTTACAATCCAATTAACTACCGAACAATTGGGGGTAATGACGTTGCATTTGTTCCTCTCCTTCCCAGGTCACGCCTTCAGTCCCGTGGTGCTCCCAGATAACCCTAACCATCGGGATTGTCTTGTTCCTCAAGACTCATTCTTTCCGGTCCTCAATTTTTATTCCAAACGCACAATAAACACAAAATGGTTATCAGACTTGAGACTTGGCTTACTTCAAATTTGAATTCTGAATCTCGCACTTTCTCCAACAGAACTCACTCCTTGACCAACAAATGCGTGATATTTAACTCCCAGCTCAAAGCGTTCGCTACTCGGTTTGCCTTTCCGGGGTGATGTAAAATATCATCATCTCAGTCTTTTACCATTTCCATTCCACGTCACTATCTCACATTCGACTCTTTCTGTGAGAATAAATACTTGAGGAAACACATCAACATATTCACACACTACCGCAATATTCTCAAGTCTCGGCTCTTCAGCCGTTGAATCCATTACTACAGCTAGAAATCCTTAACATCCCTCGTACAACAATTTTGTCATTTCCACCGAGGATATCAACGGAATCGAGGGTCCTCCTCGACTTCCTACCAATTTAAATTTCCAGATATCCAACAGGATTAATTTGAATCACTCTGCTATTGCAATCCATCACTGCCCTCTGCTTAGACAACCAATCCATCCTTACTATCACACCAAAGTCATACATATTTAGAACCGCTAAATTGATCAATTTCTCCTTAACTCCAATCACCACCTTATAGTTTAGATACCCCAACGAAATCAGCATCCTATCATTCAAGAGGGAATCGTCGCACATAATACGATATCAAGCAATCGCGGTTCTAACTCAATCAAATCAACAAACTGTTTCGCTACGAAAGAGTGCGATGCTCCAAGATCGAATAAAACATATGCAGCATGGTTGCACAGAAAGATCGTACCTGTGACAACCCCCGGTGCGTTCTCAGCCTCTCGTCTAGCCATCGCGTACACTCGTCCTTGCGCTGGAGGCCTATTCTGATTCAGATTCGCTGTCTGGGCAGCTCCTGCTTGATTCTCATTCCGAGGTGGCGGCAAAGCAGGCGGCCTATTCTGCTTGGGATTGGGACAATTCTTTATATGATGCCCAAATCCTCCACATCCAAAGCAAGCTCCACCCCTGGTTGGGCAAGGTCCATTCCCGTGTCTACCTCCACAAATCCTACACGGACCATTCCCAATCCGAATTGGCTTTTCAATATTCCTTTTTGCTGGTGGAGTGAAACGCCTATTATCCACCATCGGCCTCTTCTCAGGATTACGATTATTCCAATCCTGGATAAACCTCGATCCAGATGCGGCGGTTCTATCCATTTGATCCCGCTCAAGAATCTGGGCCCTATCAAATATCTGCTCATACGTTCCCAGATTTACTAATAATAATTGGCTGCGGATATCAGCCCTCAATCCATCCAAAAATCTTCGCGCCTTATCCTCAGGATGTTCCACCATTCTCGGCGCGAACTTAGACAATCTCGCGAATTCCGCCTCGTACTGATCAACTGTCATTTGGCCCTGGCGGAGTCTCATAAATTCTGCGAGTTTTCTTTCTCTAGCACTAGCTGAAAAGTATTTCTCATAAAATTTCTCAGTGAAAACAGCCCAAGTCCTGGCTGTACCCTCAGGAAAAATCCTATCCCTGGTGGCCTTCCACCAATCATTTGCGTTATCCTGCAGCTGATAGACTGCCAAGGTCACCTTCTCATGATCATTACACTCCAGCACCTCAAAAGCCTTCTCCAGTTCCTCTACCCATCTGGGTGCAGCCTCTGGGTCACCTTTCCCAGAAAACTTAGGGGGTTTCAGCTTAATAAACTGCTCTACTAGTTGGTGCATGGGTCTATTTGCAGCCACATGTCCTTGATCCTGATTCTCATTATCATTAGCAACAGCAACGGGCTCGGCAGCTTGAGCAATCGGGGCAGCTCGCTCCTGAGTCTGCCGTTCCAATATATCACCAATCCGCTCTAGAGTTCTCATGACAGCTTCCATTCTAGGATCCTCAGCGGGTCTAACTCCCACTCCAGGGTCCACTGCAGCACCAATACCCACTCTAGGATTCTCTGCTGCTCTAGCACCCATTCCGAGGTCCTCGACAGCCCTAGCTCGAGCACGACCTCGACCTCCCGTTCCTCTTCCTGCGCCCCTTCTTGGGACTCTTTCTACTCCTCTTCCTTCACTGCTCATCGTCACGATTCTATCACTCTACTACCTGCCGTAATTCCACTGAGGAATTAGCGATCTAAACCAACTAGATCAATCTAGTTCTAAACAGTGAATTAACACAGGAATTCACTCAGCAGACATTCAACTCAACACAACATTCAATTCAAGCAATCAATCACAACAAACAGTCTGGAATACGTGTAGCACTAGGTATATCTATGGCTCACTAAAGTCTCCCTAAATTCCTACCCCAAAAGTCTCTGCTCCTTATCACTCCAATTCGACCAATCTTAGATCGAGCTGACCTTGCTCTGATACCAATTCAAACGGGGATGTCACGCCCCGAACCCCAACGGGCACGCGACACCCCTTACCTGGTCGATTAGTGCGACATCCCAGGAATATCGCCGACCTCAAACGTCATCAGAGATTTACAACCACAGCGGACTACAATTAATCCCGGACAATAAAAACTGGGGAAGCATTAAGGGAGAAAATACATATCCATGTCTCACTTCCAAACTTATACCAAAATATTTATAATTACAACGCCACCCCAACGCTTACAAGCCACCATAAATACAAGTGCACGCCTTACTACTACGGTTAGTAACAAAAATGGCCTATAACCTGATTCTCTTTCCATCCACTAATGATACTCGCAAAAACCTATTCCAAACTCGAATATTACTCCCTACGCCTCTTACTAGGCGTCCCTTCTGAATCCGATCCTTCGTCCTCTGAGTCGGAATCCCCTTGTGTCGATCCATCCACTGAGGACTCCAAAACGTTCTGGTGGCGGTGGCGGAGGATTCATGGGTCCTGTCGGGGTTCTGAAATTGTTTGGTTGAAAACAACCGTGAGAACACTTCTCAGTAAGTACACCCCTAAGTCCAACCTAGGCTATCACGTACCTCCAGACAATCACACAAACATACACATTCACACACATCAAATCATCACATAGCAGGCACATCAGTCACTCTTGCCAGCCTCAATCACGCGTACAACCTGCACTCAATCACAATAATGTCGTATGCAAACACACGCATGTTCAATTCTCATTCTGCGTATCCATTCCGTTCTCATTTCCTCTTTCCCACATCACTCGCCAGTGACCCGCGTAAACGTACACGCCTCAGGTACACTGCGACCACTCATCACTTCCCACATCACTCGCCAGTGACCCGCGTAAACGTACACGCCTCAGGTACACTGCGACCACTCGGCCCGCCATAAACACGCCTCGGCCCTCGATCGCGCCCCGAGCATCACACGCCTCGGTCCGATCCCACTTTCACACTATCCTCAGCCCACGCCAAATGCGAAAGGCCTACATGATCGAAACCCGAGCTTATAATGCCTCGGTCCAATCCCGGTCTCACCCGAGCTGATCGTGCCTCGGACCGAACTCAATCATGCTCTTTCGAGCCTCAGCCTGTGCCAAATGCAACAGACCTACGTGATCGCTGCCCGAGTTTATGATACTCGGCCCGATCCCAACTCACTTTCTCATGCCATTGCCTCAAATTCCGTGCATACACTTGCACCCGACACTTCACCACATCACCATTCCTTCTTTCTCAAGTACACGCTCAACACACGCTTACCACACACAACTGACCCAACACACGGGGTTCGTGCACACATCATTTCACACATAAAACTTGCTCATTCAGCAAATCACACGACCAATGTGAATAATTAATTCATTTTAGCTCACGTGTGCACCAAACAAGCATATTCAGTCACTTAATTGCACAACAGTATACTCAATTTAATTACCACAATTCACTAAAAATTTAAATATACATCCAACACGATAATTCTCATTTTTCTCTAATCAAATGGCGTCGGATTAATTCCGATCCTTCACGGAACTTTCTCGCCATAATTCCTACGTGCCAAAAATTCAACTCGCGCCTCAATCGGACCCTCGTAGCCCCGGGAACAGTAATTTCCAGCTGGTGAACAGTGTTTCGAGGCATATGAACAGTGTTTCTAGGCATATGAACAGTGTTTTGCAGCCCCAATTTTCTGAATTTCTAATAAATAATGCTCGAATTAATTTCTACGGCCCGCCATAAAATTTCCACTCCCTATTCATGCTATTCCGCACCTAATTCCATACTGATTTCGTCCGAAATTTCCATCGAGACCCGAAGTCCTAATTTGGGTTTAATTTCCATACGCGCCTTAAACCCATAAATTTCTATTTTTCTCCCACCAAACGACGTCAAATCAAATCCGGTCCTTCACGGGACTTTCTCGCCATTAAATACCGGTTCTAAAAATCCAACTTGCGTCCCGAACCGAGCATCACAGCCTCGTGAATAGTAATTCACAGCTCGTAAACAGTGATTCTGAGCTTGAAATTCCCTCAAATCATCCTCCAAAAATTCCAAATTAATTCCTCAAGGCCCGCCATACCTTCCCGGTCTAAAGCCCCAACATTTCACACCCGCACAAGTCCAATTTCACCCAAAATTAAATTGTTCGGCGATACCCAAAACCCTAAATCGGGATTAGGGGATGACTTACCAAGTTCTAGACTTAATCGGCTAGAACGGGGAGCGGCGGCCCTTAATCGGGAACGACGGCGACAACGTACAACTCCCGGGTGGCGGCGATCGGCTTAGACGGCGACGACGTGGCTTGCGCGTGGGTCTCGCCTCGCGTGAGAAAGAGGGAAAAAGGGAGAGGAAGAGAGGGACGGCGGCTGGTGGTGGTGGCTTGAGGGTGGTCCGGTGTGGTGGCGGCGAGCGGCGGTGGACGATCCGGCTTGGAGGAACAGCCAAAGGGAAGTCACGGTGGAGGAGGAGGTTTCACGGCCAAAAAGAAAGGGGAGGGGGAAATTACGAAGGAAAAGGGAGAGAGGAGAGAGAGGAAGGTCTTCTTGACCTAAATAATAATTTTTGACCCCTTTTTGGCATTTTACCAAAATGCCCTTGTCCAACAAAACTAACCCTTTATTAACTTATAGGGGTATTTTGGTCACTTTCTCCGTTTCTTGTCCAAATCGAGTTTTTCCGAAGGAATTGAGCGCACCAAAAATTGACACGTGTCACGTGCAACGTCATCCTAATATTCCGGCGTGACTTCCTAATTTTCCGGTATCCAATTTGGGCAAAATTCCATAATTAAATTCTATTAACGCAACTCGAGCGTTTCTCGAGCTAACGGGCGGCTTGCTTGGGGAAATTCGCGAAATCGACTCATGACCGATACTAAATCGAGTCACGTACAAGTCCATCCGGTGCGTGATGACCTCGATTGTCATTAAAATCGCGAAGATCAATCACTTGATCCGAGGGGTACGATCGTTCGGTATAATTTCGGAATCATTCGTCAAGTCGTTTCGTGGTCCAACGGAATCACCCGCGATCCACTACTAGGACAGTGGCGAACTGACCCCTAACTATCCTTGGATCGGCCAACAGTGGCTCAAAATATCACTTACGCGATTTAATGGTCGAAATCCATTCACGATCAAATTTCCTTTAGTCGCGCGAATTTAATTCCCCTATTAGCCTTTCCCTAATGGTTAGCATTCCCAGGAATGATCAGTTCCGGGCGAGAATTGCACATCTCATAAAACTCAATCATTCAATAAATTCCAATTGGTGAAATTTCGGAATGTCACAATCTTTCCCCCTTATGAAATTTCGTCCTCGAAATTTACAATCCAATTAACTACCGAACAATTGGGGGTAATGACGTTGCATTTGTTCCTCTCCTTCCCAGGTCACGCCTTCAGTCCCGTGGTGCTCCCAGATAACCCTAACCATCGGGATTGTCTTGTTCCTCAAGACTCATTCTTTCCGGTCCTCAATTTTTATTCCAAACGCACAATAAACACAAAATGGTTATCAGACTTGAGACTTGGCTTACTTCAAATTTGAATTCTGAATCTCGCACTTTCTCCAACAGAACTCACTCCTTGACCAACAAATGCGTGATATTTAACTCCCAGCTCAAAGCGTTCGCTACTCGGTTTGCCTTTCCGGGGTGATGTAAAATATCATCATCTCAGTCTTTTACCATTTCCATTCCACGTCACTATCTCACATTCGACTCTTTCTGTGAGAATAAATACTTGAGGAAACACATCAACATATTCACACACTACCGCAATATTCTCAAGTCTCGGCTCTTCAGCCGTTGAATCCATTACTACAGCTAGAAATCCTTAACATCCCTCGTACAACAATTTTGTCATTTCCACCGAGGATATCAACGGAATCGAGGGTCCTCCTCGACTTCCTACCAATTTAAATTTCCAGATATCCAACAGGATTAATTTGAATCACTCTGCTATTGCAATCCATCACTGCCCTCTGCTTAGACAACCAATCCATCCTTACTATCACACCAAAGTCATACATATTTAGAACCGCTAAATTGATCAATTTCTCCTTAACTCCAATCACCACCTTATAGTTTAGATACCCCAACGAAATCAGCATCCTATCATTCAAGAGGGAATCGTCGCACATAATACGATATCAAGCAATCGCGGTTCTAACTCAATCAAATCAACAAACTGTTTCGCTACGAAAGAGTGCGATGCTCCAAGATCGAATAAAACATATGCAGCATGGTTGCACAGAAAGATCGTACCTGTGACAACCCCCGGTGCGTTCTCAGCCTCTCGTCTAGCCATCGCGTACACTCGTCCTTGCGCTGGAGGCCTATTCTGATTCAGATTCGCTGTCTGGGCAGCTCCTGCTTGATTCTCATTCCGAGGTGGCGGCAAAGCAGGCGGCCTATTCTGCTTGGGATTGGGACAATTCTTTATATGATGCCCAAATCCTCCACATCCAAAGCAAGCTCCACCCCTGGTTGGGCAAGGTCCATTCCCGTGTCTACCTCCACAAATCCTACACGGACCATTCCCAATCCGAATTGGCTTTTCAATATTCCTTTTTGCTGGTGGAGTGAAACGCCTATTATCCACCATCGGCCTCTTCTCAGGATTACGATTATTCCAATCCTGGATAAACCTCGATCCAGATGCGGCGGTTCTATCCATTTGATCCCGCTCAAGAATCTGGGCCCTATCAAATATCTGCTCATACGTTCCCAGATTTACTAATAATAATTGGCTGCGGATATCAGCCCTCAATCCATCCAAAAATCTTCGCGCCTTATCCTCAGGATGTTCCACCATTCTCGGCGCGAACTTAGACAATCTCGCGAATTCCGCCTCGTACTGATCAACTGTCATTTGGCCCTGGCGGAGTCTCATAAATTCTGCGAGTTTTCTTTCTCTAGCACTAGCTGAAAAGTATTTCTCATAAAATTTCTCAGTGAAAACAGCCCAAGTCCTGGCTGTACCCTCAGGAAAAATCCTATCCCTGGTGGCCTTCCACCAATCATTTGCGTTATCCTGCAGCTGATAGACTGCCAAGGTCACCTTCTCATGATCATTACACTCCAGCACCTCAAAAGCCTTCTCCAGTTCCTCTACCCATCTGGGTGCAGCCTCTGGGTCACCTTTCCCAGAAAACTTAGGGGGTTTCAGCTTAATAAACTGCTCTACTAGTTGGTGCATGGGTCTATTTGCAGCCACATGTCCTTGATCCTGATTCTCATTATCATTAGCAACAGCAACGGGCTCGGCAGCTTGAGCAATCGGGGCAGCTCGCTCCTGAGTCTGCCGTTCCAATATATCACCAATCCGCTCTAGAGTTCTCATGACAGCTTCCATTCTAGGATCCTCAGCAGGTCTAACTCCCACTCCAGGGTCCACTGCAGCACCAATACCCACTCTAGGATTCTCTGCTGCTCTAGCACCCATTCCGAGGTCCTCGACAGCCCTAGCTCGAGCACGACCTCGACCTCCCGTTCCTCTTCCTGCGCCCCTTCTTGGGACTCTTTCTACTCCTCTTCCTTCACTGCTCATCGTCACGATTCTATCACTCTACTACCTGCCGTAATTCCACTGAGGAATTAGCGATCTAAACCAACTAGATCAATCTAGTTCTAAACAGTGAATTAACACAGGAATTCACTCAGCAGACATTCAACTCAACACAACATTCAATTCAAGCAATCAATCACAACAAACAGTCTGGAATACGTGTAGCACTAGGTATATCTATGGCTCACTAAAGTCTCCCTAAATTCCTACCCCAAAAGTCTCTGCTCCTTATCACTCCAATTCGACCAATCTTAGATCGAGCTGACCTTGCTCTGATACCAATTCAAACGGGGATGTCACGCCCCGAACCCCAACGGGCACGCGACACCCCTTACCTGGTCGATTAGTGCGACATCCCAGGAATATCGCCGACCTCAAACGTCATCAGAGATTTACAACCACAGCGGACTACAATTAATCCCGGACAATAAAAACTGGGGAAGCATTAAGGGAGAAAATACATATCCATGTCTCACTTCCAAACTTATACCAAAATATTTATAATTACAACGCCACCCCAACGCTTACAAGCCACCATAAATACAAGTGCACGCCTTACTACTACGGTTAGTAACAAAAATGGCCTATAACCTGATTCTCTTTCCATCCACTAATGATACTCGCAAAAACCTATTCCAAACTCGAATATTACTCCCTACGCCTCTTACTAGGCGTCCCTTCTGAATCCGATCCTTCGTCCTCTGAGTCGGAATCCCCTTGTGTCGATCCATCCACTGAGGACTCCAAAACGTTCTGGTGGCGGTGGCGGAGGATTCATGGGTCCTGTCGGGGTTCTGAAATTGTTTGGTTGAAAACAACCGTGAGAACACTTCTCAGTAAGTACACCCCTAAGTCCAACCTAGGCTATCACGTACCTCCAGACAATCACACAAACATACACATTCACACACATCAAATCATCACATAGCAGGCACATCAGTCACTCTTGCCAGCCTCAATCACGCGTACAACCTGCACTCAATCACAATAATGTCGTATGCAAACACACGCATGTTCAATTCTCATTCTGCGTATCCATTCCGTTCTCATTTCCTCTTTCCCACATCACTCGCCAGTGACCCGCGTAAACGTACACGCCTCAGGTACACTGCGACCACTCATCACTTCCCACATCACTCGCCAGTGACCCGCGTAAACGTACACGCCTCAGGTACACTGCGACCACTCGGCCCGCCATAAACACGCCTCGGCCCTCGATCGCGCCCCGAGCATCACACGCCTCGGTCCGATCCCACTTTCACACTATCCTCAGCCCACGCCAAATGCGAAAGGCCTACATGATCGAAACCCGAGCTTATAATGCCTCGGTCCAATCCCGGTCTCACCCGAGCTGATCGTGCCTCGGACCGAACTCAATCATGCTCTTTCGAGCCTCAGCCTGTGCCAAATGCAACAGACCTACGTGATCGCTGCCCGAGTTTATGATACTCGGCCCGATCCCAACTCACTTTCTCATGCCATTGCCTCAAATTCCGTGCATACACTTGCACCCGACACTTCACCACATCACCATTCCTTCTTTCTCAAGTACACGCTCAACACACGCTTACCACACACAACTGACCCAACACACGGGGTTCGTGCACACATCATTTCACACATAAAACTTGCTCATTCAGCAAATCACACGACCAATGTGAATAATTAATTCATTTTAGCTCACGTGTGCACCAAACAAGCATATTCAGTCACTTAATTGCACAACAGTATACTCAATTTAATTACCACAATTCACTAAAAATTTAAATATACATCCAACACGATAATTCTCATTTTTCTCTAATCAAATGGCGTCGGATTAATTCCGATCCTTCACGGAACTTTCTCGCCATAATTCCTACGTGCCAAAAATTCAACTCGCGCCTCAATCGGACCCTCGTAGCCCCGGGAACAGTAATTTCCAGCTGGTGAACAGTGTTTCGAGGCATATGAACAGTGTTTCTAGGCATATGAACAGTGTTTTGCAGCCCCAATTTTCTGAATTTCTAATAAATAATGCTCGAATTAATTTCTACGGCCCGCCATAAAATTTCCACTCCCTATTCATGCTATTCCGCACCTAATTCCATACTGATTTCGTCCGAAATTTCCATCGAGACCCGAAGTCCTAATTTGGGTTTAATTTCCATACGCGCCTTAAACCCATAAATTTCTATTTTTCTCCCACCAAACGACGTCAAATCAAATCCGGTCCTTCACGGGACTTTCTCGCCATTAAATACCGGTTCTAAAAATCCAACTTGCGTCCCGAACCGAGCATCACAGCCTCGTGAATAGTAATTCACAGCTCGTAAACAGTGATTCTGAGCTTGAAATTCCCTCAAATCATCCTCCAAAAATTCCAAATTAATTCCTCAAGGCCCGCCATACCTTCCCGGTCTAAAGCCCCAACATTTCACACCCGCACAAGTCCAATTTCACCCAAAATTAAATTGTTCGGCGATACCCAAAACCCTAAATCGGGATTAGGGGATGACTTACCAAGTTCTAGACTTAATCGGCTAGAACGGGGAGCGGCGGCCCTTAATCGGGAACGACGGCGACAACGTACAACTCCCGGGTGGCGGCGATCGGCTTAGACGGCGACGACGTGGCTTGCGCGTGGGTCTCGCCTCGCGTGAGAAAGAGGGAAAAAGGGAGAGGAAGAGAGGGACGGCGGCTGGTGGTGGTGGCTTGAGGGTGGTCCGGTGTGGTGGCGGCGAGCGGCGGTGGACGATCCGGCTTGGAGGAACAGCCAAAGGGAAGTCACGGTGGAGGAGGAGGTTTCACGGCCAAAAAGAAAGGGGAGGGGGAAATTACGAAGGAAAAGGGAGAGAGGAGAGAGAGGAAGGTCTTCTTGACCTAAATAATAATTTTTGACCCCCTATTGGCATTTTACCAAAATGCCCTTGTCCAACAAAACTAACCCTTTATTAACTTATAGGGGTATTTTGGTCACTTTCTCCGTTTCTTGTCCAAATCGAGTTTTTCCGAAGGAATTGAGCGCACCAAAAATTGACACGTGTCACGTGCAACGTCATCCTAATATTCCGGCGTGACTTCCTAATTTTCCGGTATCCAATTTGGGCAAAATTCCATAATTAAATTCTATTAACGCAACTCGAGCGTTTCTCGAGCTAACGGGCGTCTTGCTTGGGGAAATTCGCGAAATCGACTCATGACCGATACTAAATCGAGTCACGTGCAAGTCCATCCGGTGCGTGATGACCTCGATTGTCATTAAAATCGCGAAGATCAATCACTTGATCCGAGGGGTACGATCGTTCGGTATAATTTCGGAATCATTCGTCAAGTCGTTTCGTGGTCCAACGGAATCACCCGCGATCCACTACTAGGACAGTGGCGAACTGACCCCTAACTATCCTTGGATCGGCCAACAGTGGCTCAAAATATCACTTACGCGATTTAATGGTCGAAATCCATTCACGATCAAATTTCCTTTAGTCGCGCGAATTTAATTCCCCTATTAGCCTTTCCCTAATGGTTAGCATTCCCAGGAATGATCAGTTCCGGGCGAGAATTGCACATCTCATAAAACTCAATCATTCAATAAATTCCAATTGGTGAAATTTCGGAATGTCACATCCATCTCTAAACTTGAAAGATGATGCAACGCTGAATGACTATCCTACGAGTACTGTTGTCTGGCTCAATTTGCGAATATCTGCAGCGGTGTAAGTTCTGCTAAGTTAGGGTGATGCTATATGTCTAGGAGCGAGCCAATGACCGTGGTGGCGTGGTGATTGTACGAGAATTTTTTTATTTTATTCAATAACAATATCGGGATAAATGAGTCTGCTGACATTGGAAGGATTTTATTACAGAGCACGAAAATGAGCGCAAAGAGCCAAAATGTCTTCATATATTCACATAACGGTTGCACAATCAATAACTGTTTTATCCCGGATGACTTTTCCATCGATCGGAGCAACCGTCCTGAAGTAGCAACCCACCCTTTCATCCTTATAACTCAGTCGTTGCTTTGTTAATATATATAACAAAGGAGAAGAATTGAAAAAAGAGCAAGAAAAGCTGTCGAGTGTCCATCCACGGATCCACCCGCCCGCAAAAGGCGAGCTTCCATTTTTAATATATATAAGCGAGGAGAGATGGTCCCAAATTGGCTTTTGTTCGAAGTTGACTGTTCAAGGTCTAATGAGCATCTCTCTCTCTCTATTCTCTCCACCGTCCCCATGACAGCACGCGAGGAGGTGGCGGAGGAGGAGCGAACGGGAGAGAGAAGAGAGAAGAGCGCGTGTCGGCCTCTGATAGACCGACCAACCACGTCGAATGAGATTATCCGAGTGAGTGACTGACTGGTAATAACACTAGTAACTAATGACACTGTCAAATAACGCGCTCTTATCGGTCTCCCACAGGGAGAAAGATAGAGAGAGGGAGAGAGAGAGGAGAAGATGAAGTACGATGAGAAGAAAGGGAGCGGCGGCGGAGGAGGAGGAGGAGGAGGGATAGTGGAGGTGAATCCGAAGCCGAAGAAGGGGGTGGCGTCCAAGGTGGTGGACTACATTAAGAAGCTGATTGTGAAGTTGATGTACGACTCTTCTCGGCCTCACCACTATCTCTCCGGCAACTTCGCTCCCGTTCCCGACGAGACCCCTACCGTCACCGACCTCCCTGTCCTCGACCATCTCCCTGTAATTTGCTCCCCGCCTTCATTCTCGTGTTTCCTCGGCAAAGTGTGTTCGTCGCTCTTATCTATTTTATCGTCGATTTTATCGAGTGTGTAAATCGTGCTCTTTTAGGATTGCTTGAATGGAGAATTCGTTCGGGTGGGCCCCAATCCCAAGTTTGCCCCTGTCGCCGGATACCACTGGTACCCTCTCTCTTTGCCCGGTTTCGTTCTTGATGAAACTCTCTGGTTCGGTTTAACAAGGGGCTTGATACACGGTTCTATTAACTGGGTTCTGTTTTGTTTTCTTCCCTTCCGTGCAGGTTTGATGGAGATGGGTGCGTATTCTTGAGCCTGCCCGATTCCGCATTAGCTGATGCACTTCTAGTTCATAACGAGTTTCGCTAAGTAGAGAAATGACAGTCACCTTTTAGTTTGAATTCGCAATCGTTCAGAGTTAGACTAGGGTGTGCATTCGTTTGGACTTGTTCAGAGTTAGACTAGGGAGTATTGTGTATCTATCCGATTACCTGTTTCCTCAAATTTAGCACCTGTCTGCTCAAATTCAGTGTTTTAGCATATGTGAATGAATGGTCACTGAATCAGTTACCTTGTTCCTCTTTTTTTGGCCCGCCCTTTTTTCTACCATGCAGCATGGTTCATGGCATGCGGATAAAAAATGGCAAAGCTACTTACGTCTCTCACTATGTGAGGACGTCAAGACTCAAGCAAGAGGAGTACTTTGGAGGATCTAAATTTATGAAGGTATGTTCACGAGGAGCAGAGACACAAGTTTGTCATGTTGCACAATAGAGTTAATATCTCAGTTCGATTGGTTGTTGGAACTTCAAAGCATGTGGCATACTCTCTTTGAATCGTGAATGTATCAACACTTTTTGGCCAAAATGAAAACCATGTGTCGGCACATCTCCATTGCAATGCAGATGGAAGATTCTAATGTCAGTCGACAATCATCCTCAGTTGTTCTGAGTGGCCTCAAATTTAGCTTGAGGATTTTGAAATGAAAAAAACATCAATTTCCTTATGAAGTGACAAAAGCTATGTATACAGGAGTCCATCGTGGGCATCGATTTTTATTTGTCGCTAGGCAAAAGATGTGCTAGGATTTTTTCTGTAGATGTTCACTTCCTTAGTATTATTCACTGTTTATCTAACTCCCAATTTGCAGATTGGAGACCTCAAACGGCTTTTTGGTTTACTCATGGTCAATATGCAAATGTTGAGAGCAAAACTGAAAATACTAGATGTTTCATACGGAACAGGGACAGGTAGGGCTTTTAAACTCCGAGACTTGTGCATTGCTCTGAAAACCTTTTAGTAACTTGAGGAGGACCTCTTAAGACTGTTTTTTTAGCAGTTTCGAGCATGATATGATAAGCATTAAATATTCAAATGTGAAAAAGGTGCAATATGTGGTGGGCTTCTATGCATATGTTAGTTGATTCTTCTGGATGACGGCTTATGTAATTTAATTCAATGTTGACTCTTTGAGACCTAGCAAAAGAAAACAGTTGAGACTGTCCTAAGCACTCGAGGAATGTCCACGAGCCATCATCATATGTCCATGGTTATTGCCAATTCTATCTTGGCGATCAAATAAAAAAACATCTCTGTACGATACAATGCATTATCGTCTTTCCTGATCGAGAGACACATATAGAGCCTTACTCGGAACCATATCCATACAATTATGCCTAATTCGGGACTTCCATGCAGTTTTCTGTAAGATATATGAAAATTAACTGCTTTATTCTCGATTCCAGGCAATACTGCACTCATATATCAGCATGGAAAACTCTTGGCGCTTTCAGAGGCCGATAAACCTTGTAAAACTCCAAGTTCTCTGTGCTCTTCCTCCTTTTGGTGACCTTTATTAGTTTATAGTGGGGAGCTAAAGTTTGTGATTCTGTGCAGATGTCCTGAAGGTTTTGGAAGATGGCGACTGGCACACAATGACAAACCTTAGGTAATAGGATGAGCAAACCTTACGTCATCGGCACACAATGCACTTACTCATGTGACATATAAAATTTCTGAGGAAGGGCAAAAGTGACTCTTTCGTCGAGGTAAAATTGCTATTATGTGAAAATGCATATTTAGAACCTTACTATGTTTAGTAGTCAGGATAAAATTCAGGACAGGATATTCTATCCTATGTTTGGTACCTACCCAAGATAGGATAAAGTCGGATATAGGAAGAATATAGCCTGGATAAAATTATTCCATGAAGGAGGTAGGATAAAGGTAGATAGGGTTTCTAATATCCATAATATGAATGTTACTTTTCTTGAATAACAAACTTGTTAAATTAATAAAATTTAAATAATATTCGAATATAAATAATATTTGAATTCTTATATAAAAAATTCAAAATAAAAAATAACAACAATTTCCTTTTTGTTTATTTATATATTCAAAATTCTTTCTATCTTATGATATAAATTCCATATATAAAAATAAATATTTAGTATTTATATTTATTACATGTTTTAGGTATATTAGTATAGTTTAATATTCAATAAAATTTTATTAGAGAATGATGGAAAGGGGAAAGAAGATAAAAAAGAAAAGAAATAAAAAAAAGATAGGGAAAAATAATAAATAAAATAAGCAATTAAATGATGCAGACAAGAGTGTCGTAAGAGATTCTTACCATCTCCATTTGTGCAATTTGTAGGTTATTTTCCAATGATATGTCGTTCATAGCAAATAGTGGACATGATAATATTGAAAACATCCGGTTTTATTTTCACAATTTACCAAACAATGTAGAGGATATAGTAAATTTTTTGGATTTCATATCATATCTTATTCAGTCCTATCATAACTAGAAAATCTAGGTGACCAAACGCAATCTATGAGTACTAGGGGGAATAAAATTGTACGTATCTTCTGATAATTTAAATACTTACCATCCAAACTGAAAGTCGAGCTCTAGAGGCTGCCTTCCTACTGATGTTCGTCGAATGCCTTGGGGTCATCCAGAAACTTGCAATTACTATGCCTATTTTCCCATTTTGAGGGGCCTGATTGTGCATAATATACGAGACAATTAGTCAAGTCCACGCATGCATATTCATCTTGGGATAGTGTTACAATCCAAAAAGAGGGTTAGATTTGACTCCTAACACGGGAATCTACTCTAAGGCTCCCAGCCTGGATTAGACGGTGCTGCAGATTCCTCAGAAGAGTCTTCCTCCGATCTCACTTCCTCATCCGATCCAACTTCTTCCACTTCCCCAGCTGCCTCAGCATTCTCTCCTACCACTTCCAGATTTAACTCTTCATCTTCCTCGAGGTTCGCATCGATAGCTATCACTTGCTGTTCTCCTTGCTCCTCGTCCATGGCTATTGGTCCATTCACTGTATCGCCTACGCTACTCACACTAAAGGAGGCTGGAGGATCAGAGATTTCTCCACTCACCATCTGGGGAATCATAACGCCATTTATGTCTATCGGAACATCAAAAGTCCTGATCGGAGGTCCAGTTACACCATCAGCTCCCCTATAACACCAGGCTACGTACTCCTGGGTTTCGCCGTAAGCCTCTCCCACATTCACATGCACCACAGAGAGATATCTAACGTAAGCTGATCCGTCTCCACAGGGATGTACACTAACATCTCGCTGAATCCGCTGCGGAAATCCAAAAAGAGGGGCCTTCCTCGGCATTCTATGGACAGGGGTCTGAAAATCGGTTTTACCACAACCGTGAGATAAACTCAACAAGTAAAACTCCTACTCCTAAACTAGGCTAACGTGCACCTCCAGAGGTAAATAAAATGCATGAATTACTGAACCAGTAAATAAATCACATTAAAATCACTCGGGCCCTCAGCCCTAATTCTTTTGCTACACCAGCCCTGCAGGTTAGGCTTTCAGTATCATCATAATCCATAGGCAATATATCGACCCGAAGGCCATGACGCAGAGGTCATCAACAGTTTAAATCGACCCGAAGGCCATGACCCAATGGTCATAAATCATTCGACCCGAAGGCCCGACCCGAAGGCCCACAATTGTATAAACCGACCCGAAGGCCATGACCCAATGGTCATCACAATTAAATCCACCCGAAGGCCCGACCCGAAGGCCCACAGTTGTATAAATCGACCCGAAGGCCATGACCCAATGGTCATCACATATAAATCGACCCGAAGGCCATGACCCAATGGTCGTATTTCAATCCCAAATTATATAAAACCAACGTGGAAATTCATACCAATGGGATTCACATTAATCACCATATCACCATATGTCAAGCACGTTGGATTATCATTTTTTTCACTCAATCCACGTATTATCGGCAATTAATCCACAATGTCTCAACTAATCCCAATTGGCCTCTAACAAGTCTAATTTCAAGCCAATGCTCATTAATTCATTTCATGGCCACATTAGACAATTAAGCCTAAATTCGGTTCTAATGAAGACCAAGCCAAAACAGCCACTAATTGCTCTCCAATTCACCATTAAACCACCACAATTAGTCCCAATTAGGTCCTATAATCATCCAATGCATAAAATGCACAATAATAGGCCTTAATTTAGCCTAATCCTCCTAATTAAACCCCTAATTGCACAATTTAGACTAATTCAAGGATTAGGTGTTTTACTCGCCTATTAACGACGCGAGACGACGGAAGCGAGCGGCCGATCACCGACAAGCGGTGAAATCGACGGCGGCGCTCCAAAAGCAAGCCGGCGGACACGGCGGCTCCGGCAAGCACACGGCCACCTCTCGGCCAAAACAGGGGAAGCGCCGGTGAGGATGGGCTGAGGTTAAGGGAGAGAGAGACGGTAAGGGTGAGGTCGGACGGTGGGGTGGCGCACGGCGGCGCGGCCAGGCGGGACGAGCCCGGCGACGGCGACGGCGTCCTGCACGTTCTCGGCTGGAACGGCGGCCACGGGCGACGGTTCAAGGGAAAACTTGGTCGACGGGACTAGGACGGCACCAGGAGGCAGTACACGGCGGGACAGCACCAGCAGCTCCGGCAGCCAGCTGCTTCCGGCGTGAACAGCAGCTCCGGCGGGATTGAAACGGCGAAGGGAAGCAGCCGAGAGAGAGAATCGGGAGGAGAGAGAATGAGACGCGGGGAGAGAGTGAGCTGAGGAGAGAGAGAGGGTCAAAGATGGTCAATGGAGGGGTGAGTGGGGTACACATGTCAAGATCCTAGCCCAAATGACCAAAATGCCCCTAATCCAAGGGCTAAAAATGCTTCTAGACCAATAATGCAAGGGTAAAATGGTCATTTTTCCTTAACCATGGTTAACTAAGCCTAGTTAACCTTAACCAACCTTGGTTAAATCCCAAAATTGCCCCAAAATTCGGAATTAATCAAAAATGGCCTAGGGGCATTTCCGTCATTTTTCCGTCCCGAACCGAAATTCCAATTTTCGCTCCTACCGGTCCTAAATATTCATGTGAGACCTAATCCAGAGTCGGAATCGCGAAATTCACTTTCTAAGCCCTCGAAAATCGTCTGCGAAGTTTCCGGGAATAAAATAATATTATTTTCCAATTTTTGTCGAAATTCCACTTTTTGTCCAAAATCACTCCAAATGAGTGTGGCTACCCCAAAATGACCTTGGCCGCGAAAAATAACTTCAAACGGCCTCCGAATTCGGCCTCGGTGTCCCCAGGGGCAAAATTGTCCTTTTTCTCAAATTCTGTCAAAACTTCAGTTTTCAACCGTATTCAATCCAACTATAATTGGCTACTCCAAAATGACGTCCGTCTTGCAAAATAGTCGTAATTATCCTTGAAATTTTGATATCGAAGTCCGGGTCCAATATCGCGATCTAATTTACTCGATTTGTCGTTTTAGGGTCTCTCACTAACAGGCGGCTGTTTAGGTGTTACGCGCATCGACCTAAGATTGTCCGAATCGTGAGGGTCTCAATATCGAAAGAACGAGAGGAATATCACTAGCACCTGAGGTCGCGATCGTTTGGATTAGAATCGGGTTTCCTTTGTCAGGCGCACTTTCGGTCATGCGAAATCACTCGCGATCCGATCGTGCGTTGCTGACAATATCAACCTGTCATTTTCCTGAGATCGGCCTATAATGGTTCAAAATATTTCCTCAACGTTCGTTGAAATCGGCGCCCTATCACAATTGGGTTCTCGGTCCACGTAACGTACCTTATCCTATTTAGCCTTTCCCATTTGGTTAGTATCCCGTGATTGATCAATTCCGGGCGAGACTTACTAAAATTACACGAGAATCAATATACACTTTATTGGTCCCGATAACGGGTCAAAATTCAGGATGTTACAACTCTTCCCCCCTTACAAAAATTTCGTCCTCGAAATTTGCACTTCAAACCTGCTCTTCGAACAACTGGGGGTGTTGACGTCGCATAGCTTCCTCGCTTTCCCAAGTAGCGCCCTCTGTCCCGTGGTGCTCCCAAACTACCTTAACCATCGGGATTGTCTTATTCCGAAGCACTCGATCCTTCCTATCTTCGATTCTGATTGGTCTCTCCACGTACGACACCCTGTCGTCCACGTCTATTTCTTCGTATCTTAGAACGTGCGTCGGATCTGGTTCATACTTTCTCAACATCGACACGTGGAAGACATTATGTATCTGGGACAAATTTGGTGGCAGGGCCAGCCTGTACGCCATATCGCCAATCTTTTCCAGAATCTCAAACGGCCCAACAAACCTCGGACTCAATTTCCCTTTCTTGCCAAATCGGGATAATCCTTTCATAGGCGACACCTTTAAAAATACATGGTCCCCAACTTGAAATTCCAGATATCATCGTCTCCGATCGGCATAACTTTTTTGTCGACTCTGTGCTGTCTTTAACCTTTCTCGAATGATCTCAACAGCTTCCACTGTTTGTTGTACCAACTCTGGGCCCGTAATGCTCCGTTCTCCCACTTCATCCCAGCATACGGGAGTCCTACACGCTCTGCCATACAAAGCTTCAAATGGGGCCATCTGGATACTCTGCTGATAACTGTTATTATATGCAAACTCCACCAGATGCAGCTGTTCTTCCCATTTACCCTGGAAATCCACTACACAAGCCCTCAACATATCCTCAAGAGTCTGGATAGTTCTTTCTGATTGCCCATCAGTCTGCGGATGATATGCCGTACTGAACTGCACCTTTGTCCCCAAGGCCGTCTGCAGACTTTTCCAAAAATTCGCTGTAAACCTCGGGTCACGATCTGATGTAATCGTCACTGGCACTCCATGCAGTCTAACAATCTGTCTTACGTACAGCTCTGCATACTTTTCTAATTCAAAATTCTTGCGCACCGCCAGAAAATGCGCTGACTTAGTCAGTCTATCCACTATCACCCAAATTGAATCATGCCCTCTCTGGCTCCTTGGCAGTCCTGTTACAAAGTCCATGGTAATATGTTCCCATTTCCACTCGGGAATTTCCAACGGTCGCAGCAGTCCTCCAGGTTTACAGTGTTGTGCCTTTACCTGTTGACATGTTAAACACTTAGCCACATACCTGGCCACATCTGTTTTCATTCCGTTCCACCAATAATGTTGCCTTAGATTCTGATACATTTTCGTACTGCCAGGGTGGATACTGTAATTGCTGCGATGAGCTTCTCTCAATATTTCTTCCTTAAGCTCATTATCATCAGGCACACACCATCGTCCTCTATACTTCAGGACTCCATCCTCTGATACTTGGAAATCTGGCTTCCTTGCCGTGGCATCCATTCCCACAATCTTCTGAATTTCCTGATCCATGGACTGCAGAACCTTAATCTTAGTTTGAATCTCCGGTTCAATCCTTAAAGTAGCCAGCAGATTCGACACATGGCTCAATTCCAATTTAAATTCTGAGTCTCGGAGCTTTTCCAATAACGTCCATTCCTTGATCATCAAGTGCGCCATGCTAGACTTGCGACTCAGCGCATCTGCCACTCGATTCGCTTTTCCAGGGTGATACATGATGTCGCAATCATAATCTTTTAAAAGTTCCATCCACCTACGTTGCCTCATATTCAACTCTTTCTGCGAAAACAAGTATTTGAGGCTCTGATGATCCGTATAGATCTGAAACTTTTCCCCACATAAATAATGTCTCCAGATCTTGAGTGCAAAGACGATGGCAGCCAACTCTAAGTCATGCGTTGGATAGTTCACTTCATGAGGTCTCAACTGACGTGACGCATACGCAACTACTTTTCCATGTTGCATTAACACACAACCAAGTCCTTTGAACGAAGCATCACTGTACACTTCAAATCCACCAGGTCCAGAGGGGATAGTCAAGACTGGAGCTGTCGTCAGTCTATGTTTAAGCTCCTGAAAACTTCGTTCGCACTTGTCGTCCCATTCAAACTTAGTTTCCTTCTTCAATAACCGTGTCAAGGGCGTGGCTATCGACGAGAATCCTTCCACAAAACGTCGATAATAGCCAGCCAATCCTAAGAAACTTCTGATCTCTGTCACTGACGTCGGCCTGGGCCACTTAAGCACTGCTTCAATCTTAGTCGGATCCACAGATATTCCTTCTCCCGACACGATATGTCCCAGGAATGCTACCTTGCTAAGCCAGAACTCACATTTACTAAACTTCGCATAAAGCGCATGTTCCCTTAACTTCCGTAAAACTTCAGTCAAATGCATTTCGTGTTCTTCTGAACTCTTCGAATACACCAGAATATCGTCAATGAACACGATGACGAACTGATCCAGAAATTCCTTAAAAACTCTGTTCATCAGATCCATGAAAGCTGCAGGGGCATTCGTTAAACCGAAGGGCATAACTGTAAACTCATAATGCCCGTACCTCGTCCTAAATGCAGTCTTGGGTATATCCTCTTTCCGAATTCTTAACTGGTGATACCCTGTCCGTAAATCAATCTTGGAGAACACTGATGCCCCTTGCAATTGATCGAACAAGTCGTCGATCCTTGGCAGTGGATACTTATTCTTTATAGTCACCTGATTCAACTGCCGGTAATCTATACATAACCTCAACGTCCCGTCCTTTTTCCTTACAAACAGGACTGGCGCTCCCCATGGAGACGCACTAGGACGAATAAATCCTTTGTCTAATAACTCCTGCATCTGGACTTTCAACTCCTTCAGTTCCGACAAAGACATCCGATACGGGGCCTTAGAAATTGGCTCAGTTCCTGGGGCCAACTCTATTACGAATTCCACTTCTCGTTCGGGTGGCAAACCCGGCAACTCTTGAGGAAAAACCTCGGGAAAATTACATACTACAGAGATTTCTTCCAACTTAGGTTCCACCAATGTCGGATCCTTAACACTAACCAAGTATCCTTCGCAACCTTCCTCGAGCATCTCAGTTGCTTCCACTGAGGAAATCCAAGGGATCGAGGTTCCTCCTCGATTTCCTTGAAAATCAAACTTAGGACGACCAATCGGATTAAATTGGATCATCCTGCTGCCGCAATCCATAACGGCTTTCTGTTTAGTCAGCCAATCCATACCAATGATCACATCAAAGTCATACATGGCTAACACAGCTAAATCAATCCTTTCCTCAGCATTTCCAATCACAATTTTACAGTCCAAGCATCCCAATGATACTAACACCCTATCATGCAGTGGGGTCGTCACACATAACATAATCTCAAGTAAAACAGGCTCCAGACCAACCAATCTAACAAACTGCTCTGAAATAAACGAATGGGTTGCCCCGGGATCAAATAACGCATAAGCTGCATGATCGCAGAGAGAAACGGTACCTGTGACCACTCCCGACGCGTCCTCGGCATCCTTTTGCGCCATAGCATACACTCGTCCTTGTGCAGGTGGTCTACCCTGAGTAGCCTGTGGGGGATTCCCGACTTGATTCCCCGCTCGGGGTTGCTGTTGTTGTCCTGGGGGTCCTGAAACTCGTTGCTGGGGACAATTCTTTATCTGATGTCCCAAACTCCCGCAATGAAAGCAAGCTCCGATTCTATTTGGCGCTTGACTGGGCTTCCCTACAATCCTTCTCGGGGGCGGAAGAAACCGTCTATTGCTGGGCATTGGTCTCTTTCCAAAGCGACGATTGTCCCGATTAGGAATAAACCTCGAACCCGATGCTGTTGTCCTTTCTATCTGATCTCGCTCCATAGTTTGGGCTCGCTCATATAACTCCCGATAATCTCTGATATTTAGCAAAAGCATCTGAGTGCGAAGTTCCGGTTTCAGTCCATCCCGGAACCTTCGAGCCTTATCCAGGGGATTCTCAACCATCCTTGGGGCAAATCTGGATAATCTGGTGAACTCTGCCTCATACTGTACCACTGTCATCGACCCCTGACGAAGTCTCATAAACTCTGCCATTTTCTTCTCTTGAGCACTTTCTGAGAAAAACTGTCCATAAAAATGCTCTACGAATATCGCCCAGGTCGGTTCCATAAACTCCGGAAACACTCTATCCTTAACCGCCTTCCACCAATCGTGGGCATTATCCTGTAGTTGATATGATGCCAAAGAGATCTTCTCTCTCTCAGTACACTCCAACAGATCAAACGCTTTTTCTAATTCCTCCACCCAACGCGGGGCGGTTTCGGGGTCACCTCTGCCCGTGAACTTGGGCGGTTTCAGCTTAAGGAAATGCTCCACCAACTGGTGCATTGGTCTCGGTGCCACCATTGGTTGAGCTTGCACTGGCTGTGCTTGGGCTTGATTCTCATGGACGGCAGCAACTGCTGCAGCCTCGGCAGCCTGAGCGGTCGCGTTCTCTCTTTCCTGTGCTTGCTTGTCCATCACATTACCAATTCGGTCTAGCACCCTAAGAACTCCTTCCATGCATGGATCTTCCGCATGTCTCACATCAGCTCTGGGGTCTGCTGCAGCCCCAACACCAACTCTGGGATTCTCTCCCTCTCTAGCACCCGCAACTATGTTTTCTATCGCTCTTGCTCTAGCACGACCTCCACCTCGAGTTCCTCTTCCTGCGCCCCTCCTTGGGGCTCTTCCTACTCTTCCTCTTTCACTGCTCATCTTTTTACCTTGAGTGCTCGACTACCTGCTATAATTCCATCCAGGAATTAGAGACCTAAACCAACTAACCGGTGTAAGTCCTAGGCAGGTATAAACACAGAAACAATTAAGCACTCAGCATGCGGCTAACACAACAGCACATAAATTTCACCCAAGAACTCGCACACTAACCTTGGGTCCTGCCGCACCTGCACATTACTGGTTCAAATAATCGCCACAACAGTCAAACACAAACATTCTGGAGGTACACTTAGCGCACTAAGTCACCTTATAGCTACCCATGGTCATTTCTCCTTATCACTCCAAGGCTCAACTAGGTCAAACAGAGCTGTCCTTGCTCTGATACCAATTCGAACGGGGATGTCACGCCCCGTACCCCACGAAGGCTGAACATCCACCACTAGGTCGACTTGAGGTGCGACGCTCCCAGAATTTGCGTCACCGACCCGAAACCCGAATCAGAGCAAATACACGCCACATGCGGAAACAACGTATATATATATACACCCAGACATGAAAATATAACCATGAGCAGCATTAGACCTCAACATGCTAAAGATAATATTAACATATATGCACTCCTATTAAAATTTATACAAACTATTTATTTACAATCAAAAGGAATACACCAAAGAGGCCACTAAACAAAAAGGATCGGTGGCCTAGGGTTATCAGCTTACTACCTGGGAGAGTGTTACAATCCAAAAAGAGGGTTAGATTTGACTCCTAACACGGGAATCTACTCTAAGGCTCCCAGCCTGGATTAGACGGTGCTGCAGATTCCTCAGAAGAGTCTTCCTCCGATCTCACTTCCTCATCCGATCCAACTTCTTCCACTTCCCCAGCTGCCTCAGCATTCTCTCCTACCACTTCCAGATTTAACTCTTCATCTTCCTCGACGTTCGCATCGACAGCTATCACTTGCTGTTCTCCTTGCTCCTCGTCCATGGCTATTGGTCCATTCACTGTATCGCCTACGCTACTCACACTAAGGGAGGCTGGAGGATCAGAGATTTCTCCACTCACCATCTGGGGAATCATAACGCCATTTATGTCTATCGGAACATCAAAAGTCCTGATCGGAGGTCCAGTTACACCATCAGCTCCCCTATAACACCAGGCTACGTACTCCTGGGTTTCGCCGTAAGCCTCTCCCACATTCACATGCACCACAGAGAGATATCTAACGTAAGCTGATCCGTCTCCATAGGGATGTACACTAACATCTCGCTGAATCCGCTGTGGAAATCCAAAAAGAGGGGCCTTCCTCGGCATTCTATGGACGGGGGTCTGAAAATCGGTTTTACCACAACCGTGAGATAAACTCAGCAAGTAAAACTCCTACTCCTAAACTAGGCTAACGTGCACCTCCAGAGGTAAATAAAATGCATGAATTACTGAACCAGTAAATAAATCACATTAAAATCACTCGGGCCCTCAGCCCTAATTCTTTTGCTACACCAGCCCTGCAGGTTAGGCTTTCAGTATCATCATAATCCATAGGCAATATATCGACCCGAAGGCCATGACGCAGAGGTCATCAACAGTTTAAATCGACCCGAAGGCCATGACCCAATGGTCATAAATCATTCGACCCGAAGGCCCGACCCGAAGGCCCACAATTGTATAAACCGACCCGAAGGCCATGACCCAATGGTCATCACAATTAAATCCACCCGAAGGCCCGACCCGAAGGCCCACAGTTGTATAAATCGACCCGAAGGCCATGACCCAATGGTCATCACATATAAATCGACCCGAAGGCCATGACCCAATGGTCGTATTTCAATCCCAAATTATATAAAACCAACGTGGAAATTCATACCAATGGGATTCACATTAATCACCATATCACCATATGTCAAGCACGTTGGATTATCATTTTTTTCACTCAATCCACGTATTATCGGCAATTAATCCACAATGTCTCAACTAATCCCAATTGGCCTCTAACAAGTCTAATTTCAAGCCAATGCTCATTAATTCATTTCATGGCCACATTAGACAATTAAGCCTAAATTCGGTTCTAATGAAGACCAAGCCAAAACAGCCACTAATTGCTCTCCAATTCACCATTAAACCACCACAATTAGTCCCAATTAGGTCCTATAATCATCCAATGCATAAAATGCACAATAATAGGCCTTAATTTAGCCTAATCCTCCTAATTAAACCCCTAATTGCACAATTTAGACTAATTCAAGGATTAGGTGTTTTACTCGCCTATTAACGACGCGAGACGACGGAAGCGAGCGGCCGATCACCGACAAGCGGTGAAATCGACGGCGGCGCTCCAAAAGCAAGCCGGCGGACACGGCGGCTCCGGCAAGCACACGGCCACCTCTCGGCCAAAACAGGGGAAGCGCCGGTGAGGATGGGCTGAGGTTAAGGGAGAGAGAGACGGTAAGGGTGAGGTCGGACGGTGGGGTGGCGCACGGCGGCGCGGCCAGGCGGGACGAGCCCGGCGACGGCGACGGCGTCCTGCACGTTCTCGGCTGGAACGGCGGCCACGGGCGACGGTTCAAGGGAAAACTTGGTCGACGGGACTAGGACGGCACCAGGAGGCAGTACACGGCGGGACAGCACCAGCAGCTC